>VXAL01010039.1:311552-393738 GCA_013399475.1 Chauna torquata
AGCGGAGGGGTGCTCCGCTGCGGCACCCGCCCGGCAGGCCCATGTATGGGTCCCTTCGGCGAAGGAGAGCGGAGGGGACGTAATTTATGCGCTGCAGTTAAAATCCACGCTAACGATCTCGTAAAGAAGCCACGCTGCAGGAGCGTGCGCGCCGAGAGCCTCCGTCTAGGGGGAGCCACTCGTGCTCCCTGTTTCCAGGCGGTCTTCTGAGGCATCTCCCTCTGCCGAGGGGAGGGAGTCTCGCCCTAGCAAGATTTTTCCAGTGCGACATCTTGAAATCTCTTTTGTTCAGATTGTTGCATCTTGATCTTGGCGCTGCCACTCGTTCCTCCTCCGCCCCTTCTCCTCCCCAGCAGGTACTCCCGCCCAGAATTAGGATGCGTGTTTCTCTATACCATGGGCATTCTTAAGCCTGTTGTAAAACGGGTAGTTTTGCCGAGTAACGACCTGCTAGTTTCTGACCACAGAGAGCTGCTACACGCCTCGAGCTCAGAGATGACAAAAGAATATTGCAAGTGGGCTCCTAAACAGAGGGCGGCCGTGGGCTTTCCTGCCTCCCCTCTAGGGCTACGAACATCGGCTGGAGAACATACATCCCCAGGCCTCCGGTTGCCATTACTTGGTGTTTCCACTTCAGGTCACTTCTGTAGAAGCACCACATCATCAGAGCCCTCAAACCTGTCGCAGAGTCACCCCTCCGCTTGCCAGGTGCCACCCGCAGCAGCAGACGGGCGTCAGACACGGAGGGTTTCTCCCTGCGTGGCTGCGCGCAGGAGCGTGGGCTGGGAGTGCCGTACCAGGGGGAGATGCGGCATCTGCTGCTGCTGCTGCTGTCTCCAGTGGAGAAACCTGCACCTGCAGATCCCTTTGTATTCCAGGGATTTCTGAGGATTTTGGCCAGAGCCTCCGAGCTCTAGCTGGGGGCTAGGGGAAGGGGAGAGGAAGGAAGCAAGGATGTGACCAAAGGTTTTTGCACTTGCGGTCCCTGCTCGTTGTCTCACAGAACGTCATACGAGCGAGGAGCTTTGCTTTGTGATCTTCCTACCGATGGGGTTGTACGCAGTGAATATTTTCTTTCTGTGTAGCTGTTTTAGTTTCACTGGAGAGCACTGACTGCTCTGTGGATGGAATAAACCCAAAGAGATGGGAAATTCGTGGTGGCTGTGTCTGTTCTTGTATGCTTCATGTATGAAATAGCCAATTGTGTAATTCAGGGAATTTGTTCATACATAGCTGCCAAAAAGCAGTCACGCGGCAGTTTCTTCTGCTGATATGAATCTCTGAGAGTATCATATCCAGTTAAAAAGGAATCCGCATTAAAACTGGTAAAACTACTGGTCCAGTTATTGCATGAAGCAATGGCCAGGTGTTTTTTTCTTCCTCTTTTTCCATGCTTCTTAGCAGTTGAAATGCAACACCCACTAAAGCAACCTGGTAATAACAGACAGATTTATCTCAGAAAGTGGCATGCCTTTGGAGCATAACCTTTCCCTGAGATTACAGTGCGTACAGTCCATAATTTTAGAACTGACTCTAGAGCTGTCCTTAAGTATTTGTCTGTTGTGGTCTTTCAACATTAAGTCTCTGGAATAAATTGTATTTTCTGAGTGAAACTTCTTGTATTCGTGCTGTGTTCTGGTGGTAGCTTTGCCCCATGCAGTGAACCATGAAGTCCTTCTGCAGAGCCTCCCGTGTACAAGACAGCTTCAGGCTGAACAATGCGAAATTATTCCCTGTTGCTGGCATCCACACATGCCCTGATGGGCCACACTGAGGGACAGAAGCTGGCGTGAGGAACAGGCTGCAGGGCAGAAGCAGGCGTCCCCGTGAAGTCGTGGGAGAGTTCTGTGCGCCCACCTTTGCAAGGGTTCAGCTACCATTGAGCTGCTAATTATTTGGAAACTTTATGTTGAAAGTTGATGTCACGCAATTTTGAAAACAAGAATTTCAGAGTTTTTCTTTCCGGGAATATTGTATTTGTAGATACAGCTTTGTATGAAGATCCCTGGTCTTGACTTAGGTCTTTAGGTGTGAATGTAGAGTCCTTGGGTGCGCTGCAAATTTAATGGTTAAGGCCTGAGTTCTTCAAGTAAGAAAACTGGGTGCTGTTCAGATATAACAGAGATTTATCAACCAGTATTCAAGGCCCTAACTTCTTTCCTGCAAGGGTAGTAAAGGCAGGCCATTCTGAAGTACTATATGCATCAAGACAGCTTCATAACTAAAGAAAGCAAACTTAGGAGGGCTTGGGTTGTTCCTTTTGTGTCAATCAGGAATGACAAGAATGAGGGAGCAACTAGAGAAATCAAAGAAATTCCTGAAAGCTTTAGAGACTTGAAAATAGAAGCCATATGCAGCATAATAGAGGTTTCGTGTGTTAGTAGGAAATGCTTTCAAGATTAAAAAAAATGCAGAGGGAAAAGGGGAAAGAACACCTCGTGCAGAGTGGAATGAACTTTAAAGTCTCCTCTACAGCATCTTGTATCTCACAGCTGCCTTTCTTAAAAGCGTGATGCCAGCTAAGCTTCTTACTTCAAGATGGAGAAATGTGGTTCGTGTAAAAATGTAGCTATTGGTTATGTGATACGAAAATTTGTAAGTTCAAAATAGAGGCTGATTGATAGCAACACGATTCCTCAAACATGAAAGATTCCTGACTTGCCAGAATCTGAAAATAAAATCCTTCGACTTTTTTTCAGCACACCAATAAATGTAAAGAGATACTAATTTTTAACACATGTGGAACCGTCAGGTTTTGCCTGGGGGCAAGATGTGTAGTAACTCCCTGTTAAGTCTGGTTAATGGAATTTAAGTCTGAGGAAACAGTTTTATTAATAAAACCCTTCTGTCTTAGATATAAATCAGAGGCAGATCTCTTTTGATGTGCTTGGTATTGTGCTCTGCAGAATAGAACTGCAGCAGGCTGCGTCGTCGGCCCAGCTCGTGGGATGTGGACTGCCAAGTACCTCACCAGTACTGTAGTGTTGGGAAAGACACATGCTTTTTGGTCACATGTTGCATAGTTTAGATTTTAGCCTAGATTTTAAGTAGTGCCACGTATGATTATCATCCACTGATCCACGGATTTTATTATTATTATTGTTAATTTTTATTTTTTACCCCGTAGGAACTTTGAATGTGTTTTCAAAAGATGTAGTTCTAGGTACAATTCCCTAACGGCTGTTTAGAGCAGCATGCACTTGGTGCTTAATGTAAACTGTAGGACTGATGGTAGGAGCTTCGTTTTGGTTAACGACTTACTGAATGCGTGGTAAGATTGGGCCTTAACCACCTACCTTCTGCTCCTTACAGAGGTGTGTTGGTGGGCGCTTGCTAATGAGGTCATGGTGCTGGTTGTAGCACCTACGCGTTGGCACGAAGAGGATGTGAACGCAGCGTTGAAGCATAACTTTTCACTCCAGGTGAAAGCCGAGTAACTACAATGGCAAAGCTTGCCATAGGATTACCCTTAATGGCAGAAGGGTGTGCCGTCGTGTCTTTATATGACAAATGGAAGCTGCTCCTGTACAAGTAGTAAAATCAGGGGGCTGCTGGCCATCCCCTGTTTCGGTAGGCCTTAAATACTCAATGGGATGTAGAGTATAAGCCCTGCAAAGGCTAGAGACTGTTTTTAGTTTGTCTGTTTATTTTCTACTATTACTGTTTTCCTTAAGGGGTTGGTTGCTGAAGGAGAGCATCCTTTTAATATTCAAAATTACAGCTTGACATTATTAACTGTTTTAAGATAAAGCTGGTGGTCACATAGCAGGATGCTGTACATGTGCATCTGTTAGCCAAATTTAAGATGATTGCTGAACTATGGAGAAGAAGTGAAGCGCTGTTAGACAAAACAGAACAGATCAACAATAATAGAACTGATACGTGTCTCTTTCACTATCTAACTGCTTTAGAAAGGCACACACAAAACAAGACCAAATCAGGATGTAGAAAACAGTGAAAACCCACAGTTACAAACGTGTCATCAACATGGGAGAGTAAAATCATGACAAACACTTTGGTACATCTGTTTATCCAAGATAGGCTGGAGCCTGAGAAATGCTACATCAGCTTCCTGTAATCACAGTTCCTCAAAGCAGTTAAGCACGTCATTCTGGGAGAAAAACAACAAACAGAAAAAACAGGCTGAAGGGGGTACAAAATTAGGAGTCTGAAAATGGAGAGGGCGAAACCTGCCACCACTAGATGTGGTGCTCAGATGATTACGGCGTTCCCCATTTGTATGCAAAGTTTCGTGCTGCTTGTACTTTGGCCGGCACTGGTAAGTGCATGACTGACTTCTGCTACCAGTTGTGCTGAGCTGGTGGGAGGAAGCAAATTCAGTGAGCTCCGAGATGGCGAAAGCAGCTCTTCTGGGTTTCGTGCCTTCACCGCAAAAGCTGAGGCAAATAGGGAAGATGTGCTGGCTGCTCTAAACAACAGGTTTCCGAAGCAGATGGGCTGAGGGAGTGGGGCTCGTGCTCCTCCAGCAGCATCGCTCAGCCCCGTGTGCGTGCTCTGCACCAGTGAATGCTCAGCCCACGCCAGGAACAGCTGGTCTCACTGAGGAGTGTGTAAGAAGAGCTGCCTGCTGGCTTTTGCTTTCCTTTTCAGATCTACGAGCCCTGTGAAGGGAAGGAGACAACAGGTCCCCAGAGAGGAAAAATGAAAATCTGGCCAGATTTCCCAGCTTCTTCCATTCCGTCTTTTGCTTGAGAGGGAGTAGAACATAATGTTCGTTCATAGCTTTGCTTCACTAGGAGCATGTATAGTCAGTGAGGCCTCCACAGTGTACCTGAGTGCTCGGGGTAGTCTCTGTGCCTCTAATTCAAGTGCCTAAATTAGCGGACTGAGGCAAATGTAGAAACTCTTCTCTTGTCTGCTGCAGCCCATGTATATTCTTCATAACTCCAATGCTCACAGCCAAGAGCATCCTGGTGCTTCTAGAAGGCTACATGTAGGATGTAAGAGTTCAAGGAGTGTGACAGGGAGTTGTCTGTGCAGACAGTTTTTTCTGATGGATCTGATGCTGTTCATGGGGAAGGATTTTGGTAAGAAGGACTTAGCCGTTCTCTGTTCCTGCTCTCTGTTTGCCTTTCTCCTTTCCTGCCCTCAGGGATCTTTGTCTTGAAGAAGACCATCTTACAGTGCAGAGGTATCAGCAGAACCTCTTTTAAGCCACTTGTGGCCATCTGATGTTCCACCAGTAATGTAATTGCTAAAATAACCATTTTAGTGATTTCCTCAGTGCTAGTCTCCCTAGGTTGTAATGTCTTGAAGGTGGCCTTCAGTACTGAGGTAGCTTCTGTTACCAAGGGTTCACACTACATTGCAAATCATCTACAAGTATTTGTTTTTGTAAACGTCTTTTGAATCAATGCTGTCACCAAGGCATTCTGGAGAAAAGCAAACATGTCCAGTCAACAAGTGGCAAATATAATGGATCCTGCTTGCTTGAAGCAGGCTGAACATTGTGACTTTAAGTACTTGCTACCTCCATTCTACCGTGGAGTTGGTACGCGGAGAATGGTATTGAGGGCAGCGAAGTGGCTTTGTGTGCCCTTCCACAGCTGTTGACTGTGTGAGGCAAGAGACTGAGCATCTGAGCCCCTTACCGTCTAAAACACAGAAGAAACAGGGAGTGAAGGAAGGAGTGAAACAGCTCACCAGTTCTGCACTAACAGATTTGTGGTTTGGAAAAAAAGGTCTGTCCAGGAGTTTGCTTTGAAGCAACGACAGTAAATTTACGATCTGAGAATAGAAATATTTATCTCAGCAGCTTTTATTTCCTTTCTACTTCAAACACAAAGCTCTTTGGCACACTTGCTCCTGGTTAAAGAAGCCACTTGATATACTCTCTTATAGAAACTTTGTATTCTAACACGTTGGGATATACCTTATACTCTGTGCATACCACATATTTGTAAATGCGTCACAGTAAAAAAAGTTCAGATGTCTTCAAGCTAGTACTTCTCATTCATTTTTCAGCTAACTTTGGCTCTGTATCCTTCCTTGTCATATTGTTGTAGGTAATTTTTCTTTATTTTAGTTAAATTATCACACTGGTTTTGTTGCCGTTTCCTTTGGCTAGCCTCCCTAGGAGTCCATATTTTCAGCTGTGAACTAACACAACGTATTTCACAGACATCTTGTTAATCACACGCTAACATGCACTATGTGCATTAGCAGATATGCAGAATGCATAAGATCTATGGCGTAAGCTTAAGTATAGCCTCATTCCTGTGTAATAAGCAGGAATATGAGTACAGAATGACTTATTGTAAAACTTTAATTTTAAACCCTAAAACTAATAATGTTACAAGACCCCAACTGTTTGCGTGGATAGGGCTCCCAAATCTAGATGTTCACTAGAGTGAGGTCATATCAACATGAGAACTCGATCTTAAGCAATGTTTTTTGAAATCCCATAACAATATAGACATCTTGGAGCTCTTCCAGCCAAATGCATTCAACACTTTTAACTTTTTATCACTTGAAAAAAGTATTCATGTGGTTTCTCCTTCTGCTGAGTGAAAGGGAGTTAGATTTTTTTTCTTCCCTTTTTTACATGGTGCTTTAGTTTTAAGCAAAAATGGCTCATGACTAAATGAAAAAAAAAAAATCTGTGATAGCTTGTCTTGCCAGTCTTATTTTCAAGAACTAGATTTGTTTGATTCCTGTAGGACCTTAAACAAATTGCTACAAGATCACAATTAAAGTACATTAGTGAGTTGCAAAACCTTCCAAAACACATTTTTAAGGGAAATATTTGCTATTATAATAGAGAAAGCTTGTCTGTCAAGCTGTGGCTTTTCTGGGCTGCATATTGCATGAAGGCCAGTCACAGTCATCCTGGCCTGAGTTTCTTGCATAGAGAAACCTTTCTTTGGATCCACTTCTAATTACTTGAGATTTTCATTGTGCCCAGAAAAAGCATCACATCTGTAAATGATGGAGACAACAACACAATAGCTGTGCAAATTCATGATGAATGCCATCAAGATGAGTCATTCAGCCATGTTTGGGCCAAATGAGTTCATGATGGCAAATATATATGCCTTTTTTCTAAAGTACAGGTTTGGTTTCAAGTACTCAGTGGTGTTTCAAGTTGCAGCAAGTTTCTGCAATCCTCGCTGGTCCTGAAGTTCCTTTCCAGCACCTCTGGAGTCTGACCATGGGTCCACTGCAAGCTCCTCACAGCATTTTTATGATTCTCTTCCTGAGCTGCAGGTTGCTGGCTTGAATCTCTCGTCTGTCCCACCCTGCCAGCTCCAGAAACCTTCTCTCCTCTGAGCAGTCTCAGGGACTCCCCCAGGGAAGGAGCTCCTCTGGCCATTCGAGTCTTCTTAAACTAAAGAAATGAAATGAGACTGTCCGCTGGAGTTTTCTATGTTGTCTGGCAAACACGGTGGCTTTGGTGGGGCTGTGTCTGTGGGGTGTATGCAGTCTGAAGTGCCAGTCATCAGCTGCTGCACTAGCAATGTTCGTTGATTCCCTGCACAGGAAAGGAGACCAAACAGCTAACTTAATTATTACAAATGTCCTGGTTTATCTTAATTAATCTAGCCACATGATTCTAGTTCCCCAATCTAATTAGCTAGGGAGACAGTTAAATATAACTTTGTGTATCTAGGCGCATTTAGCTATTCATGGTTAAATCTGCTTGCAGTTCCTGGGAGACTATATTTTAAAGCTACAGAGTCACAGCTGGGAATACCTCCTAGCCGCCCTTCATCTGAAATAAAAAATAGAGAGAGTTCATCTTAATTAACATGGTGGAGTAAGTTTTCATATTAACAGTACACCCTGTAACTTACCTTGAAGTCTCTCTTGAAAACAAGGAGGCATCTTTCTCTGTTCTGCCTCAAAGGACTAGCAAGTAATCGTGCTGTACACAAGAAATGGGATTTCCACTGTTCAAGTGGACAATCAGCTTGAGACTGTATGTGGTAAATGTTTGCCCTTTGCTCTGTAACTGATGGAAGATGGTCAATAATCTGAGTTAATCTGAATAATTTGAAATTAATAAATCATAGTAAAAATTCCTTTTCTGTGGAAACATTTCTAATAAAGACTTCGTAGCCATGTGATCAGAATTACCATAGAGAAGATTTTGTTGACCAGTGATGGGTGAGAATAAAAGGGGTCTACTTCACAGTTGTGCTAAATGTTTGCTACCAAAATAGAATAAATTGCCTTTTAACTATCCTAAAATGAACATATAAAAATTTCCTTTCGTATACTATGCACTGAACGTTTAAACATATTACTTCCATGGGTCATATGCCACATAAAAGAGAAACACCATTTAAGTTGGGTGCACATGTAAACAGTGAGAGTGATCAAGCAGAGTCTGTGAAAGGCAAAAGTGGACAGGTTGGTTTTGAGCAGTGTAAAGAAGAGAACGATTATTTTAAGAGCAGGTAAGAATCACCAGTGAGGCATCACATAAATGTAAGTCATTCTGCCTTGGAGCAAGAAGGGGGACTATCCAGACTGCTTTTGAGGTCCCTGCCAGGCCTACAGTTTGTGGGATCGGGCACGTGAGGGACCTTTGGAGTGAGCTTGTTTTGGAGTGCAGGGAAATTAGTTCTGTTGAAACAAAAACATTCCCAAATTTATTAGCAGTATGTCTGAGCTCTGTTAAAATAGAGATCAAAAGATAAACTTCTGCTAATAAGAGTTACACAAATAAAGCTTTTCTAAAGCTGGTACAAAGAGATTTAATTTATTGATGCCGGACAGCGCAGGCTGTTAAAGAGAGACTTCCATTTGGTACTTCTGACAGAATTCTTGAAGTGTGCTGTACATTTGAGGCCATTCTTCAAAGTGGGGCCGAGGTAAAGGAAGGGGAGTAAAGCTTACAAAAAGTGATTGAGGCTTTTCAGTTCCTAAATTTTATTTCAAGACGCGTAGTGATATGTAGCCCTGTGGGTACGTCTGAAAATTTTACTGTGTAAGCCCAGGATGAAATTTTGTAACTGCAGCTGAGAACGGCTGCGCGATGCTGATTGGTACAACACCAGTGCATCCTTTGTTACTTAATCTATAGGGTGCAGAAACGTTGATGGGGTTGTTCCACAGATGAGTGGAGAATATAACTGCGTAACAAAGGCTGTACACACATTTTCAACACATGGTTGCTCAAACTTAATGGCACAATAACAATAGCTTTGAAGGTTAAGCCTGATATAAATTAGGCTCGTTTCTAAAGAAATCCTTGGTATGTATTCATAAATGGTTTTGAATAGACTTAATGTTTAGCTGAACAAACATCTCTGTGCAATCTATTTTTGTGTGCAGGTGGGCAGCTGCAGATGAAGTTCCTGGGTCAATACCAAGGGCTGCCCATGCTGTGCCTATTTGGGACTGCGTGTTGGAAATCAGTCAACCTTTTGCACCTGACTGCAACCTGAGATTTAGTTTCCATGTGTGCTTCCTGAAAATAGTGGTGTGCTCTTCAGAAGTGCTTGCAGGATTTGTGTGTACGCTGCCGTCTGATGAATCAGGTTCTTGGCTAGTTGCCTGTATCTTGGTGCTATTAGAGATGAGGAAATGCTCACCTTTGTTCAGCTGCTAATTGTCAGACTGTTCAGCTCGGTATGGATTTCGAGCCGTGCACAACAGTGTATTGGCATTCTCTGAAGTGAATCTCTCACAGAGGGAGGCATGTCTGGGAGCAGAGCTAGAGCTGTGGGCTTGATGCCAGCTTTATTTACCTTGTTGATCAGGGAGTATTTGTTCTGAATGTAATTGAGTTGTACCAATAAAGTCAGAGCTGTGAGGTGCTGGAATGGCAGGCCAATTTGGATGGTTGGGCACTGCTGACTGGGCCTGATGCTCTGATGTGATACAGCAATGCCTGTGTTTGCAATCATAATATGCAAGCATTCCTCAAAATATTAAATCCAAGCATTCTGTCATCTGTCTCGTTTTCTTCCTCGGTTCCTTTAAGAAGCTAATGGTATAATGGTAGGTGAACTTGGATGCTATTGATGTTGAAGGCAAGTTTCATACTGCCTGAAGAGGAAGAAGGATTGTCTTTTTAATCTGTAGAAGTTAAGTGTGTGCAGCAGTGCAATTTTCACGTTGAGTAGATAGGTCAGAAAAAAAAAAAGCCTTGGGTTAGGATTCCTTTAGTCAGAGACAAAATCCCTGGCATTAGGTCTTACTAATATTAAGCTGATATAAACCGGCACAAAGGGCTGCAGAATGGCCTGAGCAGACCATTTTTTTCCAGTGGATGCACCTCTATGTGAGCAACAGGCCTGGTGATGACGGCATGAGGGCAATGAGTGTTTACTAGATGCACTGGGCTATGCTGCTGTGTCATGGTGTGCGCCAGGGTAGGCAGGGAGCGCGTACTAGCGCGTACATGGCCAGTGCTCTCTTGCTTCTCGGCAGTAGAGCTCTGTGCAGGAGCTACTGGATGAGGAGGTGAGCTAGGGCGGTCGCGGGGCTCCTGCTGCTCGTACCGGGTTTGAGGCAACATCCTGCATCGGAGTTGGCTGTAGTTTGGGGGTGAATCTGGTTTTGGTAAAACTGTTCTCAAGTGGCCCAACCAAGCCTCTTTCATCAGCTACTTTATGGAGCTCTTCAGTACAAGCAGTACATAGGCAAGATGAAGTGCTAAAAATGACCACATTGGAACCTAATTCAGGGGATATGCCCTAGAAAATAGTTTTTATCCTCAAGTATTATGTGCATGCTAGTGTTTAAACTCCAGAGTTGGACTGGCTTGTCACAGAGAAATACCTGACATGTATAAACCAGATACGGCTGACGTAACTGGTGCGCTTCTACAAAACCCTTTTCTACTTAAGAGACAGGCCAATGAAAATAAACATGAACTTTAAAATCAACCCTCGGGATTGTATTCCAGGGTTAGAGTATGCTTTTGAAACTCCTATCTGCCACAGTAGGATAGTAAAAGCATTTCCATTTTCTGCCATAAGGTAACTAAGCACAGTTCATAGCGTTTTCAGGTTTACAGCCTAAAGTATGCAATAGCATACAAGGCCTATGCACTAGTAAGTGTTAATTAAAGAAAGGCATGTATCACATGCCTATTGGTAAAACACCCTGAGGAAGCGCAGCAGTAAGAAAACTCGTTGCACAAACTGTAGCGTGATCTATTTGAAATTTGAATTTATTGTAGTAGATTTTGTGGGTTCCTGTACAGTACCACATCCTATGCATTTTTTCACTGAATGAGAAGCGTAATACTGATAGGAGGAAAGTTTAAATAAAATCCTGTCAACACTTCCTAGTCAAGTGAAGAATGCTTTTGACTTTTGTTTAAGAGATTGTGATTAAAAAGTTTGTGATTAAAAGATTGTGATAAAAAGAGATTTGAACATGGCAATGGAGCTGGCTGGGAACCTCTCAGTGGAATGTTTTATGCTGGAAAATGTTTGAGTTCTTGCAGCTCAGCATGTGTAGGAATAATTGTACAGGTTTTGATTTCTAGCTGACATAAAGGTCGGACTTACCCACTTTGGGCTAGTTAAACATTTAACGTATAAGCAACCCATGTGGGCAGCCAAGGTTCAAATTTTTGCTGTTCCAGCTGGGGGTTTGGACTTGTCTTCTCTAAAGCAAGTGAGCAACTTACTCAGCAGACTGTTTTCTAGTTTTGGTTGGATGAGTCTGAGCCTCTGCTGGTGGAGCTGGTTACTCCACACCATATAAACTACCACCTGGCTGGGGAACATCTGTGCTCAGAGGTGTTGAATGCCGAAGGTCAGGTCTGAACTGGACAGAGAAAAGAGCTGAAACGTGCTCTCTTACAGATGAAGTGACTTTTCTTAAACAACGGGCTTAAACCTGTGGCTAATTTTTTGCCTGACTGCAAAAGCTCATATAAAAATGCCTCAAATACCAATCTTTTGAGAGACCGGAGAGCTTTTTGCTATGTAGCTGTAGTGTAAAACCAGTGCCTTTGTTTGAAATCGTAAATTAAATATGCAGCCTGTCTGTCATTTTGCAGTGTTTGATTTGTAGGAGTTTCCAGCAAGATGTTCAAGTCCCCAAGTGCCAATTAAGTGCCCGGCATGAATCTTAACCAAGGAGCTGGTCCCATTTCTTTAAGTTGGAGTCAAATCACATACACTGGAAATTTGAAATTTACGTTGCAAGCTGTGGGAGTTTTTACTTACTTGAGATCTAATTCTGTCTGCGGTGTTGGATACTTCTAACAGCTCTTTGGGGTGGCTTGCTGCATGCTCTCCCCTCTTTGCTTGTTTGCTGTTTCTGGCCGGGCTCCTTTGCTCCCAGCTGGGTGAGCTGAATCAGCTCACCCAGGGCTCAGCCAAGAGCCAGACCAGCTGCGAGGGAAGGGGAGCGGGCAGTGGGCCCATCCCACTAGAAGCAGCAAGCTATTTAATCTGGCTTAGTTGTGCCACCTAACTGCACATTCATCTCCAGGTTTTAATGATTTTTAATGTTGTTCCTCCAAGCATGTTTTTGATCTAAAAACACAGTATCCATCTTATGAATAGAACATGGAAACATCACATAATGGGTCTTAAAAATATTGCATAAACTTTTGCAAATTAAAAGCAATTATGAAATTTTCCAATAAAATGCTTTTTGGTTTAAAATCTAATGAGTGAATTTCTGCAGTGCCAAAGGTCTAAATCTGCCCGAAGATCACTCACTGTATGTCTAAACTGACAATGGAGTTCAGAAGTGAGTTAACTCCGGTCTGTAGTGACCATCTACATCTCTTACATCAGTTTCTATTGTGTATAAATTAAGACCAGCTCAAATCTTAAGCTTCCTTTTTTGCCTTTTTAAGTTGTTTCGATTCGTGTAAAGGCAAGCAATAACTGTTATGGCTTATAAGGTGATCTGTCTGTTTACATCTGAGTTGAGACTGATGTGTAAAACTCAGGTGTGAGTAAAGTGGTATGGGGAGTAAAGAAATGCCTAGGAGCATCTGACACTTCTGGCCTTGGGCAGGAGCCAGACCTCTAAAGGGATATTGCAATCCTGGCATTGCAGGAGAGCTACAGAAGGCTCCCTAAATTCTTGCTTTAATGTTGTCTTTTGATTCAAATATTAAAAGTAGTGAGTAGGTTGTAATGATAAAACCATCACATTGGACTGACAACTTGGGTTCGTACTTTCAAGTGTTTCTTAATGTTCGTTTAATGCTGACTGGGGGGAGTCGGGGGGATTTCCATCAGTTTTAATCAAAAAGTCTAAAAGTTTAATTCCTCATACATATTTATAATCCCTTCAAAGGAGCTTTTTTTTTTTTTAAATACCAACTCATAGTTTGCTTCAAAAGATAAAGGATATTTTAGCTCAACTGTTTCATCTGTAATTCCTGATTCCCACTATAAACCAGGTCATTGAGACTACAGATTATACTCCTCAATACAATTAGAGCAGTGAGGCAGCGATCGAAATGTGTTGCACATAACAAATTGCTACACTGGTGCTGGTGTAGGAAATCCTTTATATTGTAAAAGGGAACTTAGCACTGTTTATGAAATGTCTTCTCCTGAAGAGAGCTGCTCAGCATAATTGAGGAATGCGTGTAATTTTCTCACTTAGCTTACTTATATGGTGGCCATAAAACTGAGCTTCAGTTTGTGCTTTTTTTTTGTAGTTCTGCCTGCCATGTCAGCCATTTGGCTGCAGGAGAGCTGTAGCACTTGCTGGAAGGAGGGGAGTCAGCACTGTTAGCCAAACGCGAGACGGTTTGTGAGGACAGCGAGGGAAGTGTGCTGTTCTTGTGTAAAGCTGTGTTTTACGAGGCAAGCCCAGCTACTGTATTAAGTTTTCATATAGTAATGCATCAGGTAATTCCTGCCTACTGAAACTCCTTAAGAATTGTTTTCCACCGTGTCCTGAGGCAATACAGTAAGACAGGATTGTTGATGGGATTTTTGAGAAACCAACTGCAAGTGAATAACTTTCCTGGTTTTATCCTGAAGTGGAGAACAGTAGGACCTGTCTTAATCCATCAGATCTACAGCTCTGGATCTACAAATTTTTGCTGGTTTATATTGCAGCCATAAGAGTGGGGATACTTCTGTAGTGCGTTTGGTAGCTTTACAAGTGCTGGAGTTAGCTCTGTTCCCAGCAGCACCATAGCTGTGTTCATGTGGAAGCTCTGTGGGAGCTAATTTTATCCTTCTGAGAATGTTTAGCTGCCTCTTGTAGAATTTCACGTGTATTTTACCCCACTGCTTCCTCTAATGTAGGCACCAATACATTATACTGCTTTGTGCCCTGTAGTTCTGCCTTCCAACTAGCTGTCTCAGTACAAATTTCAGTGTTGCATTGCCTGGAGTATTAAGTGTCCTTGTTCCATTATTTTAAATTGAATTAAATTGAATAAAAATAACAGCAATTTTTTAAAAAAAGCAGCATTAAATATATGAACTTTATCTTTCATTATAAAGCTTAGGTTTTGTGCTCTTCAGAAACACTTATAAAATCTAACAGTCCCTCGTAACTTTAGCCTTAAGTAATTGAATATGTGTAATAGCAACATGGCAGCATGAGAGATGAGGGTAATGATGGAGATACCACTACCTTACATTTGCACTCTTCTACAACTGAGTGGCATTATAGGGACTGAATCTATCATAGAAACATTACTGGGTCCAGCGTCAGCCCCTCAGCACCTGTGGGCAGTATAAACCCTGCTTATAGCAAAACAGTGTTCCTCCGTTACAGGGAACAGGACGGTAACCCCTGTTTTCTACCGGTTTTACTTCCTTGAGACAAACTCACATTGAACAAAGGAGTTTAGGCCTGTAAAAAATGTGATGTAACTTACAGTCAGAAGACAAGTGTAAGGCTAATAAGCATATCATCCCTGATACAAATGCTAAAAACCATCAGGAGGACAGACAGAAAGAAGCACTTATTTGTGAGCAGTGCTTTGGAGTGAAGCTGGGGTCTGGCGAAGCTTCCCGGCCTGCCCGCCCCGGGGCGATGCCTCTGGGTGAGGGAGCGACGGCAGGGCCCGGGGGCCCGTGGGGCTGTGCCTGGGGGCTGCCTGCTGTCCCTGCCAGGCAAGCTGCCGAGCTGCGCTGCTGGGCTGCGAGCTGCTTCCCTCTCCTTCCGCCTGTGAATTCGATGGCATGTCGGCACCGCTGGTGCTGCTGTGATGGCTCTGTGATGCACCACTGGTCTGGAGTTAGCTCGAGGCATGTGCTGGGGCTGCGTGGCAGCGCGGGGCTCAGCAGTCTGCAGAAACCGTGCGAGCAGCAGTGTGAATACAGAAATAGTCAGCTCACACGGCGCTTTGGGCTGCTGTATCTCACGCTGCTATCAGCACCTGGCCTAGCAGGCGTTAAAGCTGGGCTGCACGCGTCTGCGTTGCGGGTGGTCTTGAACAAACCAACCTGTGCCCGATGAGGTTTGGGACTGCTCCAGCTTCTCAACTAATGCAGGTTTGACTGAAAATCCCTTCATTAAAAGGGCTCTGGTGTCTATGAAGGCTACTGCCTCTGAGAGAGGGAAAGGTGGCTGTTTGAGAAGACCACCTTGAGATGAGGCAGAAACTATATTCATTTTGAGCTGAAACTCAAATGCTAGTGATATCTAGCTACTACAGTAATCCAATCTGAATATTAACCACCCCCTGTGCTCTTTTGCAAGGACAAACATCTCTTTCTAAATCTCAGCAAAGCAAGCTTCTAATGTGGGTCAAATGGAAATCCTGTTTATTAAAAAGCTGCTAAAGACAACTAAATTTTTAATTTAAATGGAAGAGGCTTCTCTGTGACCCTTGAAGGCATGCCAGTGGACTCTTCCAGCACATGGCTCAGTAAACAACAAATGAATCACTGAGGTGCTCTAACAAGGATTGAAGTGTCCACCCAATTAGAGGAATATAAAGAGTGCTCCCTTGAAATTCTGTGTTCATTTGGGTTGCTCTGTGATTTCCACAATCTAGCTCTGAAACATTGCTTCAGGGATATTGTTGGCCTCAACAACTGGTTTGTGTGTGTTGTCCTAGCTAACAACTACAGATTTTGCACAAATATTTCTCCTATAAAGTACTCGAATGGTAAAATGAAAAAAAAAAAAAAGAATATGAAAGTCAAATCAGTCATTAGTGTCTGTCTATGCTAAGAGTGAAGTCTTCTGCAAATTTAGCACTGCTACAAGCCTAATTGAGAAGACTCTTGAAATACCTGTTTTCAGGGACTTACAGTTTCTCAATTCTACTTGGGTTTAATTTCTTAATGCCTAAAATATGTGCAGTTCTGGGAGGTGAGAAGATGTAATGCTTCTTGTATAGTGAGATTAATGCAACTGGTCAGATGGAGCAATGCATGGAAAATTCATTAAATATTTTGAGACCGTTTCCTCTCTCTCTTGGAACAATGTTTCTATTTTCCATTTTAACTGTACATGGAACTTGCACTGCTTCAGAAATAATTTCCTCCTGTCATTTTAAAAGAAAATTAAAAATTAGACCATTTTCTTACTATCCAGAATATTTCTATTCCCAGACAAATAGTCCAATTGTTTGCATAGAACAACACAAAGCAGCCAAATGAGGGACATCATGCAGATCAACAATAAAGCAAAGATCAGAGTATGTTTTGTTTTTCAACCAGCTGCTGCCTCAACAATCATGGAGTGCTTCAAGGCTTTGGAGAGTGTCTTGCAGGTACTATTAAGGATTCACTCTGATAACGATTTGTAGTGGAGCAGTTGTCCTGGGGAGAATGTAAAAGGCAAACAAAATTGTGGGCCCTGCCTGGGAGAGTGTATGCTCCAACATCTGAAATGTTAAAGCTTTCCTTCGAAACCTCGTGTTATTCGTTTTTTCACTGAAAGATTCATCTCCATCTAAATGGACCGGCATTGCTAGCTGGTTGAAGGAAGGGATTGTCCCACTCTGCTCTGCGCTGGTGCGGCCTCACCTCAAGTACTGCATGCAGTTTTGGGTGCCACAGTATAAAAAGAACATAAAACTATTAGGGAGTGTCCAAAGGAGGGCTGCAAAGATGGTGAAGGGTCTAGAGGGGAAGACGTATGAGGAGTGGCTGAGGTCACTTGGTTTCTTCAGCCTAGAGAAGGGGAGACTGAGGGGAGGCCTCATGGCGGCCTGCAGCTTCCTCATGAGGGGAGCGGAGGGGCAGGGCTGATCTCTTCTCTCTGGTGACAGCGACAGGACCCAAGGGAACGACATGGAGCTGCGACAGGGGAGGTTCAGGCTGGGTGTTAGGAAAAGGTTCTTCACCGAGAGGGTGTCGGGCATTGGAACAGGCTCCCCAGGGAAGGGGTCACGGCACCGAGCCTGCCAGAGTTCAAGAAATGTTTGGACCATGCTCTCAGGCATATGGTCTGATTTTTTTGGGTGGTCCTTTGTGGAGCCAGGAGTTGGACTTGATGATCCTTGTGGGTCCCTTCCAACTTGGGATATTCTGTGATTCTATGATAAAAGTGTGGTAGCAATTTGAAATTCCTTGACCATGCTTCCAGGAAAATTGCATCATGTTATTATTGTCTTAAGACACTTAGATAATGGCAAGTGAATTTTTATTTCCTAGACAATAAATGAAACCCTGATTTTTTATAGAAATTGCCTAGGCCAAGCAATAAATCATTACAAAGCAGCTAATTAAGATATTTAGCTAACTGTTATAGAGGGTGCTCTAACTCCTCCTTGCTTGTTGTTTCGTATCCTTCAGTGTGATGTGAGTCTTAATAGGGAGTAGTAACTTAACTGTGGTTAGCAGCTATTTGCATTTGACTACAATTATATGCCTGGGCTATACGGTATTTTGAAGCCTAATTCATCATGCATGAAAGTCTGTACACTAAAGAGCTAGCAGTGCTCTAAAGCACTCATTATAATGTAAAAGATTTTGCTCAGTTCTGTAGGTTTTATAAAAATTAAGCATATAGTGTTACTGTTCTCACTGAGTAGCTTAAGAATATAGGTTAAATGCCTAAATTAAAAGCCTTGACATATACTGGTGATGGAGAAAGCCAAGCTCCTCAGTGTTCTTAATTATCCACTGAGGATAATTAGCTGACCATACTTGGACATGGTTATCATACCTCAGATGCCACAGAGATTAAAACAATCTGAGGATTTCTTTGAAGCAAAGTAAAATGAGAAGTGTGAGTTAGAAACAGACTCTGTAAGGCGCTGCCTTTCCTCCTTGTATAACTGGAATCCAAATAGATCATGTGTGCAGTGAAGCAGTGCACAATATTTCAAAAAGCTGTAGATATTGAAGATTGATTTAAGCCACGTTTACTGGAGCCAGTAACTTCAAACTCTAATCTGTGCCGTCTTCTAGCCAGGGAACATTCTTAGCTCATCTTTCACCAATTCTTGAATTTTCTTACCCAGCATGACTTTATTTTATTAATAGATTCCCTGTGTTGGGGATGATTTGATCTCTTACTTCCACTGTTTATGTAATTGAGTCACTGACCCACTGTGGAAATTCAGTAGCATGCAGCTGTGATACAGAGTGTATGTGCCTTATGTCACTGGCCTTCATGTTCATAAACTTAAAAGCTGCTGCCTGGCCATGACTCTGCTTGCCAAATCTGCCTGCTTGCCAGGTCCTTGAGAACATAAAAGAATTGATGTGTTTTCTTAAAATTGAGGCTCTTTTTTTTTTTTTTTTTTGTATGTGCGTGTGTGTGTGTGTGTGAGGCTTTCCCATTAGAGTGGTGAAAAAAAAGGCACAGTAAAAAGATTCTGGAATGACTTCAAAAAATATTGCACTACAGTGGTGACTGAGATCTCCGTCTTTAAAATAACCTTGATAGAGTTAAATACTAGAGTGAATGGAAAAACAGATGAACCCTGTGCTTGTATTTAATTCATTCCTCTCTGCCAGTGTGTGCTATTTTTTGTGGTTTTGGGGACTGTTTCACCTCTGCTCTGCTTGGGCAGCTGCTTCGGGGCTGGAGCAACGTAATGGGCAAGTCTTTATTAGCTCTGACAACAAAATGCTCAGGTAATGGGAAAGGAAAAACACTGATGAGGAAGGTTTGGTAGAGGGTATACATATATTTGTTTGTTTGCTTGTTTGTTTTTTAAATTACAAAACTCCTTAACTCCTAATCTAGCTGCCCCCGAGCCCTCCTGAATCCTGACCCAACCTTTGTCAGCCCCTCGGGAGGCAGCATGCAGGCACAGACGCTTCCTCTACTTCATTATGGAGACTGGAAGAAGGACTAAAATCTGGCTGTGTGAGTTAAGGATTGCCTTGCTGCCCTGAACAATCTCCTTCTTTTATCTTTCTCCCCCCACCCCCTTTGCCCCCTGAACCCCAAACCAAAACCAAGAAGCAGAGATTATTTCCAGCCAGGGTCTCTCAATCCAGCACAAAATCTCTTCCAGTCCCCACCAGGGTTATATCTCCCTGTCTGGCACCGCACTTCTGTGTTCCTGCTCTGGGGACGTTGCCCTTGTAGTTTGGCACCGACTGTCCTACCCCTTATCGCATATGGAGATGTTGATTTACTGTACAGAGCCCTCCCTGGTTAATTATTGGCACAAACATCTCTGCCACTACGCATCTCCCTTGTGCAGTTTCGTCACCCTTCCCCTGAATCCTTGATGTATTTGTCTTTGGGTCTCAGGGGTTTTCTTGCAGCTATTTCCCATCCCAGCTCTACTTCTTGTGCTCCCCTGTGCTGCAGCTAGTCCTAGTCCCCTGCCTGAGCACAGGCTCCCCATCCTCCTCAGCTTTTCTTTGCCCTCCTCCCCTCTCCCAAAGTTTGCTCCTTGCTGGGCGCAGTTCAGGTGAGACCCTGCCGGTGCTGCCAGCCCTCACGGAAATATAGCTCCAACAGACACAGCAAAGCATGCCAAAACCGTGTGCCAGGGCACAGGATAGTTTGTTCTGGCAGGCTATCTGCCCCACAGTCTGCCAGCTGGCAATGATTCTTTTATGCACTTGTAGGATCTCCAAAAATACTGGTCCTTCCTTGCTTTGGGTTTATTTTAAATTGCTTACATAGCCTAAATTTTATTGCATCAGTTTTTCCATCAAGGGATGTAGGAATGAATGGAACCAAGCAGGCATGCGCTGAGTGCCGAAACATCCTTGAGCAAGCAGCTCCTTTTGTTCATTGACCATTAGCCACTTGCTGCATTTAGGTGAAATTCTCTTATGGGTTAAGAAATTCTTCAAGACAGTTCACCCCTGCGCCCAGCCAGAGAGTTATGTGCTTTGTAAATGAATACCTCAAAGCAGAAATCTCAATTCTGTGGATTACCTCCTATGCTGGATAGAAACATCCATTTTAACTGGCAAATACTTGCATTTAAATACTTAGAAAATTTCCTATGCACTTTGTATGTTGGATGCAGTGAATAATTTAGGTATGTAAAATGGAAGGAACTTATATAATTAAAGTTTCACGGGCCTGTAGAGAGACTTGAATTTGCTCAATCCTGCTGTGCTGCATAAAGCTTCTAAGTTTTTACCGTGCAAATACAGATGAAAACATCCAAAGTGTATCAGACTGCTCATCTCCTGGCCATGTCCAGGTCTGTTATAAACTTTTCCCGCTGTCATTTCTTAGGACATTTTTCACTCCTAAATGGACATTTTCAATCACCATATTTGCATCTTGTCTTTTCGGACGCATCCTTAGAAATGAATGACTTCACCCGCAGCAGGAGCTCCTGATTCTTTTCCTTCCTATTCCTGATCACCTCACCACTGTCAGTGTCGAGTAACAACGAGTTTTCCTGCAGCCGGTTAAGACCACTCACTGTAAACAGCTTTGAGTTGGATCCACTTGGCTCTTTAAGGACTTTCTATTCTGTTCCATTGGCGCGCACAAACAAAAGAATAAAAAAAAATGGATCTGAATAAAGTTCTTTTTGGTCATGATGGCATGGCTGATTCCTCCAAAATAATAATAATTAACTGTTGTCTGCGTCGCTGTTGTACTTTATTTTTCTTTAACACAGAACACACAGTAAGCTAAATAACTTAAAATTGCAAATTTCTTTTAAACAGTGTCACACCTACTGAGATAAGTATTGCTGGCATGATCTTCCATGCTGCATCTTTCAGTTGCAGGGTCATTACCAAAATACTGCTTAAGAGTAATTCTCTTGCTGAGTGCTGGTTTCACTGGATGGGTGCAGACCACCTGCTCTTTATATTTGAGTCTTTGTTATCACTTATGTAAGCTTCATTTTTGACACAGTCATCAGAGGATGACAATTGCTTGCTTGAGAAGCTCTGGAAATGTTCGTCATTTAATGCTGTGGCACTGGATGTCCTTGCAAGTAAAACCCTCTTTCTCCTGGCTCAGGGGGCTAGAACAAGTTGCTGTATTTCTTATAATAAATGCAGGATGGAAGTCGTAAGGTTGACTCTGTCTGTGGGGTGTTTCTTTCTCTCACTGAGACTGCTGTGCTGAGTCAGTGTTGCTGAAATGAGAGTCCATGGTGTTACTGGGAGGAAGCACTGCTTATGTCGAATGCAACAGAAGGCATCATTCGGATGGGCGGGAGGCCTTTGTCAAGTTATGCCAGGGATCACAGGGTAAAATTTAAGGAGTAAATTTAGTGAAGAATGCAGGAAATGTAATCCTGGATCTGGCATTTTTATTATCTACAGTGGAGTATGAACTAGAAGTGTTATTAATAATAGGACTGGTGCCCATACAATAGAGTGGCAGTTTATTTTAAATTCCTTGAATTTAGAGGATTTGTTTTTTTAAAGTATAGTTCATATTTCACAAAACTAGCATCTTGGAAATGCTGAGTTTTGAGGATCCTCATAGCTTATGATTTATTCCCCATTGTTAGTTTTCAGCCTGCCTTTCTGGCACTGGAATCCAATTCACCAAGCTGATTTCCATCTCTTTTTCAGGAAGAAAAAACAAAGGCACTCCTTTCTATTAGCACGCCTGGAGCAATACCACATCAAATTATTTTCCAGCTTTGTACTTCAGTTTCACAGAGCTCCTCAATACAATTGAAATAGTCGTACTCGTTTGGAGTCCGTGTCTTTATTTTGTTGCTGTGGCCAGCACACAGGGAGGAAACCTGTGTTTCTCTGGAGCCGTGGCTTGTTTTCTGCCATATGGGGACTCATCGTTTCAAAGTCTTTCTAGTTCAATAGGAGAAGCTCAGTCCATGTGGGTAGGGGCAGTTCCTTGTAACGTTTTGTTGCCAGTCTCACAGAGTAGGCACAGCCTGAAGAAAAACCACTCCTGGTCCCCCAGTTCATTCATTCCTACCGGAGCTGGTGTGTAAATCAGTGTGTGAACCAATTTGTGCTTGGTCCTGGAAGCAACAGAGTGCATGCATGCCCTCTGAATTCACATTTTTCCTTGCTTAGGCTTGTAGCAAACATGTTTAATGCTATCCTGGTATGCAGGTGGGATCTCGTATATTTGGTGGTAAAATTTGGATGATCTCCTACTCTTTTTACTTCTGGCCTCAGAACTGTTACTGGTAGGGTTTTGGCGAACATTTCTGGGCAGCCTTTAGGAAGTCTTTCCTGGTTCTGTTTGAAATTCCAGCAGTGCCCATGCATGCATGCGTGTGCAAAGCTTGTATAGAGCAGCCTGTCTGGTTTTTTGCTCTTCATTCATTCAGAGCCTATAATCACCCCAAATGTGTGGCTATGGAGGACTGTAGCAGTGCAACCTGATGGATCGCCTCAGATGTTTAAATGAGTTCTGTTGCAGTATTTCAGTACTGGTAGTGCAACACCAAGGCTAATGATGACCTGGTGACCTACCACAGTCTTATTTTGTTAGATTGCCCAGAGCTGGTACAGTTTTTTAGAGAAAAATTAGGTTATTTGCAAGTTTGCTTTAATTATTTTAATACATACGAAATGTCAACCTGTTTGGGTAACCTCTGAAGTGATTGAGATTAGAAGGGGAGAAATGTCCAGATTAAAAAATAATCAGTTCTCTAGTGTGTGTTTTTTTTTCTCCCCCAGCACCCCCCTGCAACCATACTAACTCTACTTTGCTTCCACTTTTCAGCTAGCTTGTATCTATATCGAGCTACGTATGTGAAAACTTGTGAAGTTACGATAGTTTCACTTCCTGCACGATTTCTGTAGTCCCTGGCTGGTGTGTGGTGTGCACACACGCTCTGCCTGGCGCCGTGTTGTGAAACTTTCCTCTTGCAGAAGCTGTGTCCTGGGGAGTGGGAAAGACATGTTTTAACATTTCCCTTCCCCTCTGGGGAGGGGAAAAACAAACGAACTGGTCTCTAAAATGTTCATTTTTCATGGTCTGAGTGGTCACCTTCTCCTCTGAAAAAGGTGGAACCTGGGCTGTGCTTGTGTTCCTTTTTTCACTTATTTTTAATGGAAAACTCTTGACTAATGACAGTTGCGGAAGAAGTAGCTTTGCATGCATGCTACCTATGCTGTACCTCTCCTGGACAGGAAAAATATTATACTGACATTAACTGAATGTCTCTGCAAGCCTTAGAAATTCTGAACCAACAGACAGAAAGGTCTGGAAAAACAATTCTCTGCAGTATCTACTTGAGCCTTCCTTCTCTCCACACAAGCCAAAATTAGCAATGTCAGTGTAAATGTTGGGTAGTTATGCCACACACGGATTTATGAGCTTGCATAAACATCTTGTTATTAAAACTTTAAATATTTACACTGAGATTCTGCTGCCTTCTGGACTCTTGTGAGAATATTTCTGAGCACTGAGGTTGGGTTTTTTTAATTGAGAATATTCTAGGGTTGACTTTTTAGCATAGAGCTGTGCTTCATTGCTTTTCTAATCAATGGTTACATTAATTTACACTGTATCAGGGCTAAAGTGCTGCTTAATCCTGTTAGAGTTCAAGTGAAGACTGACCATTTGTGTAATATATGTAGCTTTGAAAACGAGCAGTTTTAAATAGGACATTAAAAAAAAAAAAGAATTAGAGCTTAGAGTGCTGACTTCCACTGGTATCTCCAAGTTTGGATTCTGCAATGACAGGTCATAGTTCTGTGCTGGGCCCTTAGGAAATCAAGGCTTGCGGTGACTGTTCCTCCTAAGGGCCCAGTATAAATCCCCCTAAGTGAGACTCCTGTTGTTTTTGGTGAGATTTGAATTGGGGCATTAAGGCAGAAATCATTATAGTGGGTTAAACTTTAAACTCTTTTCTGTTTAGCTGTATATACATATAACAAAACATGCCCTTGGGTTGCCAAACATTATCCAGTTGGCAATCACATGGCAAACAACATGCTGAAGATTAAAAGGCTTTGTGCTTTAAACAACACTTTCTGTGCTTGATGCAATATTTCCCTTTTAATTATGTAGGGAACTAGCATTGTTAAGCGGGGGCAAATAACTATCATGAAAATTTGCAGATTTTCTGAGCAGAAGTATTACTTCAAAGTAGCAGTGGGGTAGACATGGTGGGATGTGGGAGATAGGGAACAACCAAGTATAGCAGATGGGAGGACTGGTTTACGCGTGAACAGGTGCTGCACTTGAATCCAGCGTGACCTGGAGGAGCTGCAGTCTGCCAGGCATCACCCATCGAGTAATGCAGCGACAGCTCTCTTTTTAACAAGACAGTAGTGGCTCCCAGTCCGCGTGGACAGGGAAATCATGAGGTGAGGCTGTTTGTTTGTGTCAGGGAAGAAAACTCTAGCTCCAGTTGTCTGTCCAGTGGTTCTGTTCATTTTAATATTTTTAGCGTAATTTTAATTAATTCAAAGAACAAGCTAGCCTGAATATTTTCCTCTTTCAGAAGTTTGCAAGGAGATAACAGGAGTAAGTAGTAACAGGAATTTTACAGTGAACATGGAAGTTGGCTCTCTGTTGCTGTAGCTACATCATCCATCTCAACATGCAGTAGCTATGGGAACAGGGCTATTCGACACTGCAGAAGGAATGCAAACATTTCACCCCTGATTTGCCATTTGTCAGAGTCCTTTTCTCAGAAGTCTTAACATAATTTCCATTCTGGTCTTAGGTCTTTCAAGCCTAAGGCTCTAGCCATGGCATTTCCCTCCTACGTAGTCGGTCTCAAGGCAAACAGGTCTCTTTTCTCCATATTCTTCAGGTCTTTCTATCAAATTGTACTTTGTTGTCATAGCTCTGTGCATGGCAGTTTTCTTGGGTTTTCTTCCTCTTCAACTGAGCAAGGACCCCGAGTAAAATACTGATGTGGAAAAGAGAGGAAACCGAATGGACATGGAGTAGCTTCTCTAGCATCGGAAATAACTTCACTGCTTAGGACACACCAGTGGCTAGGCAGCTTAGTTGCAGAATCCCATGGGTGACACTAGCACAAGTGCCTTGTTTAACCTGGATGTCAGGCGATATGGTGTTGAAGAGCAGTTTAAAAAAAGCTTGGTAGAATGGCTTATTAAAAGGAAAAGTAACAATAAACTTCTTGTGTTGCTACATTCAGGAAAGGTAGCAGTCAGCTGCAAGGAATGAGGGCCATTAAGCAGTTGGTCCAGGGAGAAACTTTGTAAACAAGGGATGCTCCTACTCAGTAGAACCTGTATATGTATATATACTTATATTTATATTTATATGTGTATATATAAATGCTTAAAGATAATGTAAATTAAATATAGATATAAACAAAAGTCGTTGCTGTTTAGTTCTCCTTTTCTACATGGCATCCTGACATATGCTTCAAAATTCCTGTCCTTTTCTGGCTGAAGGTTTGGCAAAATTTGGTATATTTAGATTAGGCTACTTTATCTGAGTACTATTGCACATTGGTGGCCTTGAGGAGGGACAGAAGTACTTTAAATACTGCTGTTTCAGAAAGCTACAGGAAAAGAAACAGGGCAGTTGAAGTAGGATACTTATGTTGATGAAATTACTGCTCAGAGCATGAATCTGTCAAACCTTGGCATAACACATTGTAAGCAATTTACCAAAGAGGACTGGTATATTCATGGTACAGATAGCCACGGTCTCCTGGTTTCTGAGAGCGGAGTATAGTTGTTTGAATCTCAAGAATTTGATCCAGGCTTACAATTTTTGGCTACAAGTCAAACCAGTAACATCCTAGTTTCTAGGAGATGAATTAAGATAAATCACCCATGAAGCCTGATTCTGTTTCTTGCTTCTATCTATTCTACTGCAAGTAAGATTTCTTATTAAAAATCACCATGGATACATGATCCTTATAATCCTGTGAGTCTTCTTCTGATTGTCTGCTTAGCTGCAGTAAGTTAACTAATACAGTGCCTAAACTTGGAGAAATTGTTGTGGAGGTAAAAATGAGATTAATATCTTCAAAGCTTCAGGAGAGGAAAGGAAAAAGCATGCTTATGAGATCTCAAGTGCTCTGCCAGAGACTGGATAACAAACTGGCACCAGGGTGGAATAAGACATTTGGACTGGTGCCTTTGTTTTTTATACTTGCAGAGTTGGGAGAGGTCTCACCCAAGAGCTATGAAATTGCTGCACAGTTTTGCCCTTTTCCTCCTATTCTTCCTCCCTCAGAGCAGTGTGTTGAGCAGAGATGGCTGTTCTGCTTCAAATTAAATTTAATTGCACTGCTTCTCTGTGGAAACATGTCTTCTTTTACAGAGTTTTCCATCTCGGTCCAGGTGTTGTCCAGGGGACTCCATGGCTGTGGGAAGAGGGAAGGCTGCCTTGCGTGTGTTGTACATGTTTGCTAAAGGACAGATTAGGCTGCAGGAGATCCAAAGTTCAAAGTGCTCATTAAGATAGAGCTCTTGTATTCTTCTTCCCCCTGAGCTGGGCAGAGCAGGAACTTGAAACTGAACCCCGCGTCTCACAGCATACTGCCTTCTCAGTCCCCTTAGCGGAAACCAGGGCAATGACTGCTGCTTCGCTCCCCAAGTCCCACTGCAAAGAAGCTCACCTTTAAATCAAGCACAATTGTTTTGACCCAATTCCACCACAGCAGATACATTCAGCAGTATTTCGCTTTCACCCCAGTGGGATCTGCCGTGCTGGGGGGCATTTTGCGACAGCAGAGGGGAAAAAACGTGGCGTGGGAAGTTGCTTAGGCATCTTTGGAAAGGGTGGAGGAGCAGTTCAGAAGCAATTGCCCTGGCACAGAGCTTTTTCGCAGAGCCTGTACATACCTCAACAAAAGCCTTTATTCAACAACCAGCGTGATTGCTATGGACTAGCTGGTTATTATTACTGGTAAACTGGTAAAATCAGTACTCTGATTTGTATCATCATGTCTCTGCAGTGGCAATATGAACATGTAGTGTCTGGTTTTCAACCCTGTTGTTTATGTGCATGGATTCAAGCCTCTGAAACTTGGTGGCATTCAGTACTTTGGGGAACTCAGTTGCTGTCGAGAGCATCTCCTGGGCTGTCCACCACCTGGTTGCGTACATGCAATGATCAGAAAGGAAGGGTGGGGATGGACGGTCTTGAGTTAAGTAACCAGAGCAGCCTTTTGTACAGGCACATGCCACTGCCATCACCTTTGCTCGTATGAGCTTTCAGTAGAAGGTAGCACAAATAATTTATGCTGCATGTGTCCTTTCTGGGTTTCTCCTTAGCAGCACGGATGGGGTATCATTATGAGCTTCTCCATGAAAGAGGCTGGGTTAAAAGTGACTTCTGTTACTGTTTAACGTACTGCAGCAAATGCAGCGTAGATCTGTAAATCAAGACATTTGTTCTTCATTTTTAGCAATGCCCTTTCCCTGAACTCTTAATGAGACTTAGTTGTAAGATGTTTGTATGTTATCCAGCTGGACTGGGTGCACGATGCTTGAACACTGGCTCTTACTACGTTCTCGTTTTGTAGTGTTCTGTGTCAATGGATGGTGGCAGTTATACTCTAAAGGCAGCCTTGTTTCATACAATACCGCTTCAATGTTGTAAGCGGTGTAATAGACTGGAAAATGCCTGAGATTGAGAGCATGTTGGAATTTCTTTGTTACTGGAGTCTTTGACAGCTGTATTTCATAAAATGAAGGGGCAGCGTAAGTGCAGGGGGAGGTTACTTGATGAAAGGTAACGTATAAGCCAAAATGGGACATACAGCAAAACATGACGGTGAGGAACAGAAGATTGTGCACTTTATGATGCTTGCTTGTCCAGTATCATATCTCACAGAATGCCCAGAAATCAGTTCCAGTATATAAATGCAGTTTATGCAGTTCTAGCAATGTAAACAATTACAAAAGTAGTTACAGGAGCATAGATTTACTACTCTAATTTCAGATGTCTGTTAAGGTAAAAAAAAAAATAAATCACATTTTCTCTTGCTGCATAACTGAAATATTCATATTTTCTAAATGCTCCAGATTAAACTCAAGGTGATAATTTTTTGGAACCCTGTAACAATTTTTATGCCCCTTTTCCACTGAATGTAGTGGCACATGTACGTTGTTCAGATTCCTAGGTCAGCTATGCATCTTGACCCAATGATCCTGAGCAACTATTTACCAAGAATGAGTTACGTATGCTGCCTTTTTTTGTACACTTTGCTGTTAAATTTAATCTGTTGCTTTGCTAGGCCACATCTTGTGCATTCAGACTGTGCCTCGGCCTCAGTGACGCTCGGGACCTGGAGCGAGCCAGTACTGGCCTGAGAGAGAAGTATCACTTTGGCATTTTGCTAGTGCTGCACGTTTCTTATCAAGGCCAGGAGAACATCTTACACCTGTGTGCAACACCCGCTGTCCTGGGACGTTACCTGGTGTACAGCTGTGGGTGGCAAGGACTTGTTGTTTGCAAGGGCCCCATGAAAAAGGAGGTGAAGGCTGGTCTAGTAACAGTGTATTCTGACTCGTTGTGAACACAGAGGAGGATAGATTTCCTGTATATATCTGCCATGTTCTAGTATCTGCAGCAGGAGCAGACAAGAGACATTCTTTTTTCAGAAATGTTCTGAAGGGAAAGGGTCGCCCTTTCATCCTTTCCCCTTCTCTTGCAAACTCTGTTGGACACAAAACCAGTTTCACTTCTTAACATTTACACAGATTGACCTCTGAAATAATCAGCAGCATCCTAAAATGACTGCTGCTCCTTGGGGCTGCAAAGATGCCTACCATTTGTCAGATGCTTACACAGCATTTGAATAATCAGAAAAGCATAAGGACCGATTTAGTAACCTTTTCCTGGCATTGCTTGTTACCCATTTGCTGTTAGACTGTGCTCAATATGGACAATGGCAGTGAGTAACTTCATTTTCTGAATTGCTATAATTCCTCACACTTCGGTCGCTGGTGTTCAGGATAGTTTGAATCTGTTATAACTTTCCTCAGTGCCTTCAACCCTCAGAGTCTACACATGAACGTTTCTTGGCAATTCTGCTTGTAGTGTCTAGCTTGGTCACTTAGTGCCTTAATCTTTTTGAGATCTAAAACATTGCTGTAGAAAAAAAATTAAAGTGTAGCCTAGAATGAAAGAACCACTTAGCAATTTTTGGCCCCTTTTTCACTGAATGTAGTGGCAAATAGAAATTGTTCAGATTCCTAGGTTAGATATGCACCTTGACCCAATGATGCAGAATAGCTATTTACAGCTGAGATGCAAAATCCTGTAGCTTCTCAGGCAAAAAATGGTGAGATTGCTTGCAATTTTTTTTTTCATTTTTGCATGTAGAGTTGAAACTTTACGTCTTGTGAGGATTTAGGTGGATGGGAATAATAACCCCCAAGAACCTACTGTACCAATTTAAGCTAGTATGTGATCAGAGAGTGAGTCCCACTAGTGCTATAGAAACCTCTCAGCAATACCATGCTCCAAGAACAAAAGTAAAGCTTAGAGGTATATATACTATAATTGTGTGGAAATGCCTTCATCTAGATATTGGTGTTTCAGGCTGTGACTGGTTGTTCAGCCCACAGTGCCTAGACATCTGCCTAGAGCTCTTGAGTGCTGCTGGTCTTTCAAATCTTTGCAAGATCAGCAGTGGAGCATGGAGCCTTTCAGAGCTGCAAGACTGCTGATCTTGCCAGGTAGGATGGAAAATAACAGCTCTGCGATGCATTCCCACTGTCTGTGGATAACCATCCATTGAGTCCCCATGTCTAAATGGGAATGCCAGGTGGTATAGAGAAAGCAGAATGACATTTGTGTGCGCGCGTGCGCATATGTGCCTTTCCAATACCAAATAGGAAATAGAAAGAACGCCCTTTTGCAGATCTCATTACCTCTTTACACACTCCAGACTTTGTTTCGTGGTAAATTTAATTGCTCTAATGTCTCTCTTTTTAACACAAGAAAGTGTATGTGCCCAAAGTTGCTCTCCTCTTGCTCCCTTGTCCTGTCTATTTATTAACAGAACCATCAGCTGCTTGATAATGTCACATGAAGGAAGACAGGGCTTTGTATTTTCTTAGACATTAGTCTGATGTTGATTTACAAAGTGCTGATGGAACGTCAGGCTTTTAATTTTATCCTGCTGTAGTCAAATATGTAGTTAATTGTTTCAGGTTTTTGTGGCTGAGTAGTAAGACTTTTATTCCACGTGCTTAATCACACACACTGAATCTTTGTAAGCCCAACGGTGCATTCTGCTCCATAGCATAGCACTGAGGTGCTAGTCACAGGGAGGCTGTAAATCTCAGTGATTTACAGTAGGGAAGTGGTGTTGTGCCTTGCAAATGTAAAGAATATGCTTTCAGTAACCTTCTAAACAATATTCAAAGGTCGTTGAAGCAGTCTGCGGAGGGTGACACTCAGCTGAGTGGAGTTAATCGCTCTCAGTCTGTATAGGCAGGTGGCCATGTACAACTGTACAACTTCCTTTCTCTGGCAATTAGACGTTGATATTCATCCAGGTATACCACTGATACTAACATTTTCCAGCTGCTGCTTGGAAGTGTGAGCATATTTCTGGTAACTGAGGATCTTAATAGAATAACTGTAGATGTCATACAGTTGGGCTGCATATGAAACACGTGATTTTTGAAGAAAAAACATGTTAAATGTGAAGCCAACAGTCTTCGGGGCATCTGGTTCAGTATTCATTGATCCAACTGCTAACCTCATTTGTAGGGTTAGCACATTCTCTCTCTCTCTATTTCTTGTTTTATTGAAAGCGAATTGTACTGGCAAATGCTGGAGATGTGGTCAAAGATCCCAGCTAAATTTCACTCTCCTAAATATAAGACTTAGTACTTTAATACTCATTTGAAAGTACAGAATTGCAGGCAGACATTGCAGGTTAACTTTTGTTTAGCATTTCTAAGCATTACTGTGTAGTTCTTTGAGTGAAACTGCAGAATTATTCTTAATGCTGGTGGCATTTTGTAAAGACTGAGTTCTGACTTTGCACTGTTTTCTGTAGTTATCTTGAAGGAAAGATCATAAGGAAAAACTCTCAAGAGCACCTAGCTGAATTTTGAAAATGTGACTCATGAAAATAAAATTTGGAAATTAAAAAGAGGTGAGGAAACTCCTGTCTCTTCAGTAACACTGCAATTACATATTGATTTATATCTGCATTACTTGGTGTAACACATAATATCATCAAATTATTCTGAACAAATTTTAGAACTACTCTTCTTCTGATCTAGCCTGATAGCAAATAGTTATTTGCCAATCACTAAAAATAGGAATGAGATAGAAAAAAATATCCAGGCGAAACAGTAGAAACAGCCTAGCAGGCAGCCAATTTCAAATTCTGATGTTTTCATTTGTGGATTTGTTCTATGCTATAAATAACATAAAATCAAATTATTGTTATAGTGCTCCAGCTGGAAAACCACTCAGAGCACCCAAAATATCAGTTAAGTGCAAATGAGCAAAGGAATTTATGGGAAAACACTCCAGAAGCTCAGTAGATGGAGAGCTAATAGCATAGATCATCTTGCAGGGATGCAGTGTAGATAGCTTGTAGACAACCTTGTCAACGTTAAGAAAAATCCATAGAGACTTTTCAAAGATCTTTCTTATTTAAACAAAATTATTCTTGACCTTTTCATTTTAAAATTATTATTTTTGCTTTTAAGAAAGTTCTGGATTCACCGTACAGGTTTGAAATGGAAAAATGTTGGGAGTATCTCCGTATCTCCTTCCTCTACCAGTACTGATTTTGACGCCGATCTCTGTACTGCTGACATGCCAATTACAAGAGACTCAGTTCTCCTCTCTCCCATGCACAACTCTTCTGTCTTCTCTGTAGCCTTGCTGTAGAGTCCTTTGTCAGGTTAATTTCTAATGATGCTGTTGAATGTGCAAGGTAAACTTGTCAAAACAAAGCATGCTAAGGAGAAACATTCGTACAAATACTAAAATAAATTTAAAGAACTCTTGTGTTTCTTCATTGTCCCGAATATCAGGATAATGGATATGGATGCTTGAAATAAGTAGACATTAATTTTTTAATGACAGTTTCACATACCTTTCACTCCTTGCAAGCATGCTGTGTTCCCAGCCTTAAAGCACTTAAAATCAATGATGTCTTAAGCAACCATGAGACAAAACCGTGCATCTAGTTTTAGTACTCTTTCAGGACTTTTCTTGCTAAAATGAGGATTAGAAATGAAAGCTTAGATTATTTTTGTAATAAATCCCAGAACTGATGCTTTAAAAAGAATCCAAACACTTTGACGTTATGATAAAATTATGAGCTGACAACTTATGAATATGAGAATTCATAGAAACTGAGTTCATTCAAAACTGAGTGTCATATGGTTATGATCTCATATCTTTAACTTCACTTCTTTCTCAGACAAGTATCTCCAAGATTTTTTGGCACATATGATATTTTTTCTAACTGGCCTCTGACAAATGTGATAATGAAATCAGTTTTCTTTCAGTTAAATAAAAAGACATCTCTCAATCTTTTTTTCTTCCTCTGTAACAGTTATTTGAACTTTTTACATGGAAATTCTGTGTGCTTTCAAAATTCATACAAACAATCTTTTTGCTTTTAAGATAAATTTATTTTCCAGTCAGTGACTATAAAATTGATTCTGATCTTGCTCAACAGACACTGATTTGAGATTTTTCAAAAGCGTGTTTGTGTAATTGTCACTGTGTAACCTGCATGGAAATGGAGTTAAAGGAATTAAAGGAAGTTGTTTTTAATTTTCATGACTCTCCATTATAGTAATGATATCATTGCTACAACTCAGATCTATAGATAGGAAAGGTAGCTTTTGCAATGTGTGACAAATATAACTCAGAACTTTCAAACTTGTGTTGTCTTTAAAAAGGTTTTGGAAAGTTAGTGAACCAGTTTAGAGCTTCCTCTTGCATCTGTTCATATTTGAATGATTGTTCTTAAAAGGGAGATGCTTTTAATAAAGACATGCATTTATTTAATAAACATAGCATAAAGATAGCACTAACCATGCTGTCTCAGCCCAACTCCTGAAAACCTACTGAAAGCAGGTTAAAAGGGGTTTCCTGTAGTGTTTCAGGCATTCACAATGTTCATTTTAAGCAAAATTACTTTGTTTTCTTACATCTGTCTTTAATCAAGCTCTAAGATGGCTGCCAAGTAGCAGCTTTGTCTTTATCCAGCTGGATACACCTGAGGTTTCTTAGCTTGAGCAAAAAATCCTTCTCATCAAGTGAACCAAAAATGGCTGAAATGTGTGCATTTGGAACTATAAATCAAAATACTCATGTACAGATGTTCTCAGCCTAGAGGTGTGATTGCAAAGGAGCTTGGTTCCAAGAGAAGCTTTCAGTAATACCTGAAAATGTTCAGAGATGCTTTACATCTCCATACTATATTAGCACAGTACCATAAAATCTAGATGAGTGACTTGTTCATTATGATATTCTAATATGTTTTATATAATGGTAACCTTCAGAGAAAGTAATTTAGTATAGTGCCAATATGAAGATGAACAGCCTCTTCTAATAAAGAGATTTGGGGTGAAGAAGTCCTATAATAAGAGCTTGTGTTTTAAAACAAGGAAAAATCTCTTCAACTCTATAGCACCTATTGGCAGCAGCCAGAGCTTTTCTGAGGAAGAAAAATGATATTATCCATTTTGCAAACGACAAAGTTGGATTGCAGATGAGCTGGACTTTGAACAGCAACTGGAAGAGATTGAGTAGGTTCTGAGCTCTTGCCTCATCCATCTCCAGGTTACTGTGAACCCCTGAAAACAGGGAGAGGGAGATATTCTCATGGTTTTGTACTACATTACAGTTTTATTGCAGTAATACTTGCCTGTGTTTGGGCTTTGGAAGGTAAGATCTCATCTGTTATTTTTTGTCATGGTATGCTTTGTACTATGACAGCTGCCAGGAGCTTACACCAAGGGATATTGTCTCATTGCTCTAAGATGGCACATTTCATGTTGAAAAGATGACTCCTACCCCAAAATGAGCGCGATGCGACTTTAGGGATGACTGGAAGGTGAGGTTGGTTCTTTAGACTTGCAGAAAGAGGCAGAGATGGGCATCGCATCCAAAGCTAAGTGTGAACGGCAGGCTATGACAAAATGTAATGGCGTGATGGTGGTAGTTTTGCATAATTTATCTAAGTTGTCCAGAATGAAAAGAATAATTCTGTTTGTATTTGAATAAAGTGGCTCATGTCAGATTTTTCAGGAAAAGAGTGTGACAAGAGAGATATTTGCAGTTACTAGCAACCAGCATAAAAGGATCCTTATTTTTACCCCCATATATTCACACAGAAATTTGAGGGGATACTAGTCTAGACATTGAAAAGAAACCATTTTTAATCATTCCTTTGCAAAACTAATAAATAATTAAATGGAAATCTTGCCCCTTGGTAGTGAAGAATTTTTGAACTGAAAGCAGGCAGCAAAATTGGCCATATATGGAAAAAAAAGTTTTTTTATTTTGTTTTAAGTATAAATCGTAGAATAAACTTAATTGTGATATTGCTTACCAGTTACCCGTGATTAAAAATAGAAGAAATACCAGAGTCAGAGATTGTGATAGTTAAGAGACTTAAATGAAGATTTGGGGTGACAGGCACTATTAAAACTAGTCACGTGTTTCTTGATACTATCTCACTTACTGTTTTCTGAAATAGTATGAGACCTTTGAAACTAGTATTTCTAAATATGGATATGAGACTCATGCACTTGAATCACCCCCCTTGCTTGGGACGTGTGAATTTAGTGCTCCACTTGTGCATGTGAGGGGATTATCCAGAAAACTGCAGTGTGCGAACTGTGTTTATTGTTTCTGCAGAGCGGAATGCCTTTTGGGTTGTGACAGCCAACACATTAAAGTTCATGAAGCACAGCTCCTTTTCGCCACCCCGCCCCAAGCAAATGAATTGCAAAACCCTGTGAGCCAGAGCTGAGGCAGCAGGCTAGGCGCACTCACTGGGTGCCCATTCCTCGATGTGATTTCGTAGAGGAATGCAGGGGCTCTGTTAGCACCAGCTAACCTGCTAGTGCAGGAAGTTAAAAAAAAAAAAATTGAAGGGCTGCTCAGTCTGACCGCTGCTACCTCACCAGCCAGGAAAACTGGTGACAAAAAACCTTTGGAAAAGCTAGTTATAGTGGAAAGTCTTGGCAACTGTGTTCTGTTCATGGCATTAAAATGGATTGATATCCTCGCACTCCTTTTAAAACCTGGACATCCTGGGGCACAGATGGATTCCACATATGTGTTAGTGGGGGGGGGGCAGCAAAGTGGGACCTGGTGCTGGTTTAAATCATGGGCTACTACTGAAATCTAATAGCGATGAAAGAGCTAACAGAAGCTTTCTATTGGCATTTATACCTCTGTTTTGAAAAATGAAAACCAATCTTCCATACTTCTCACATATCCATTGCTTTGAAAGACTTCTCATTTTAATCCTGAAGTAGCTTAATTATACTTTATACTGATGTCTGCTTGCCTTCTTTGGTTAGAATAAGTAATTTTCAAATAGCTGTAGACAGAAAGCTCCTTAAAGTGAAGGAATGACTCTAAGAGTTCTCTATAAATAGCTTTCTGTACAGAATATGGGCCTTGGAAAGTAAACTCTTTTCTGTTGTATGCTCTGAGTTGACCAAAATTGCAAATTGGCATATATACAACTTTGATGGAGAGCTAGTGTACAACAAGAGTAATATAATCTAAAGCAATTGATATGCATTCTGAACTGCAGGTATTGAATTGTGGCCACATTAAGCTCTTAATTACATTTGTTGTCACAAAATGCAAGTCAGTGCTAAGGTGAGGGGGAGAGAAAGGGACTACATCCAACTCCACAAGTATTCCTACAAAGTTATTTTTGTTTTGCTTTCATTTTGTGGGTTTAAATCTGATAGCTCTAAGATGATCAGATTTCCTACTGATACATAAGTGCAAAAGAAAAGCAAGCTGTTTTATTTGAAGGAAATATGCACCTGATCACTTTTCCTGATTTCTGGCTTTCCTTTGATTCCTTCTGCTTTGTTTGTTCTTCCTCTTTTCCTATAGCTGCTAGCTTGGAGTGGTTCTGGCCGAGTAATTATTAAATTGGGTTTCTGCCTTGCATGATTTGAACGTAAATCCCTTAGTGCAGTTCAGGGAATGCTCTAGCTACTGACTTCAAAGCTTGCCAAATGGACTTGTTAGCCTCCAGTCTTATGCAGCCTTCCCTCTAATAGAGCTGATCAGCAATCCCAATATAAACCGAACCAAAACAAAGTCAAAGAAAAACAAAATATATATATACAGTCAGTGAAGAGGTCAGAAGGAAGCCTAGGCAATCAGCCTAGATCTGGGAGTCTTGAATCCTAGCTGACATGTTTGACAGCCTAACACATGACATGGTACAGCTTGTTTCCTGGCGTAGCTTTTACTTTGGGATTCTTAGAAACACTTTACGTTTTCAAAGTGGGTTTCTCAAAGCAAGCCATTGTCGTGTTGAGACACAAGACAAAGCTCTCTGATAGAGCTTGTTTTGATTCTGCAGTGCCCTGTGTCAGCTTGCACCACTGAAACTTAAAAGCAAACTGCCTCTTTCCTCATCGTCATCTGTGGCACTCTCTAAATACATATAGCTTACTAGCAAAATGTGATGCCCAAGGAGTGTAATAGGCTCCACATGACGATGTTTGCTGATACATACCTGTGGTTCTTCATCTGGGTCAAGAAATGCAGCTGTCATTTCTGAAGTTTTGGAGAGTATTGCTGGTCTTAACTAAAAGATTGCCTAAGGCATCCTGGTATTTTGAACAGCCGTTAGAGGAATGTGAATGAGTAGTGGTGAAAATGATGGAGAAAGATATTTGCAAGACACAAACAGAAATCAGATGCTTGATGCTCTTTGCTTGCCGGTGTTTGTTGTATGCCGGTTCCTTGTTATTTTGGTAATCCCCCCCCAGTGACTAGAGTGAAACCAGTAAGCCAGGTAGTTTGAATGCAATGCTTTGTTTAAAAAAAAAAAAATCAAAATCCAGTATAAACATGCATTCTAAATGAGGTCAAAAAAGAATGTCTGGAACGTGAGATTTTCTTTTGTGTTATATGTATGCTGTTGAAAAAAGAACACATATTATACTAGTGTGAGAACCAGGAAGTGAGAATGACCGAAGTGGTTAACTTAATGTAACAGAGCAAACTAAAGTGAGGTAAAAAATGTAAATGGCACAAAAGAGTGTCCGGGAACATGAATGCGAAAGGTTTTCCAAGATGTTGAGGATTCCGACCTGCATTTCTCCCATTTCTTTTGAACATGTCTTAACTACAAGACATTATTACGACAGAGCTATGAGAAGCTGAGGGCTGATAAGGTACTGACACTGATACTGTGCTCACAAGGGGGAAGTTTTTCTTAACAGCATGAGGAATACTTGTAATTCAGCCCAAAGTCTTGCAGAGTTTAATTACAGGTGGTTGTGATGCTATGTGAAACATGACTGGACTTGTGTACATTGACTTCAGTACAGAATTTTTCATTTAAAAAGAAGCTTTGTACACAAGACAAAAAGGCAGTTACTGCAAGGAGAAATGCAGCAGCTCTTCAGGAAGTCAGTGTAAAATCCCCTGTAAGTGCTGCTGAGGTCAAAAGCAGGTTTTGTGCTGACCACTTGTGGAAGGTTAGTTTCTACCAGAGAGGCCTGATGTGTAGCACTGTCCAACAGCCGCAAGTGCACTGTTTTCTAATGCAATGTTAAGCTTGCAAGTGTGTTCAGAATAAAGTTTCAATGACTAATTTAACTGTCATTAGCAGTTGCGTATTAACTAGAGGATGAAATTGGCTTAATTCCGTGATTCTTGCATAAACCTTCATTTCTGAGGAGCACCATTGTGGTGTTCAAGGCCAAGGTTAGCAGGAAGGCGGGCGCATTGCCACTACCTGAAGCAGCTGCACGTTCTGTGGTGCGCATTTGGGAGAAGAGAACGGTGGGTACTTTTTAAAAATCAAGCAACCTCTTCCAATGTCAGAACCTAAAGCTGTTGGTATCTGCTGGAGTATCAGGTGGATCTGCAATTGTTTCTTTTTGAAGAAGATAGAGAAAAGCTAGCAGTGCATCTTAATATGGAGCAGATACAGATAAAAGAGGATAAGAAATGTGTTAACTAGGTCCTAGATGTTACAGCTTTTTAATAGTTAGGTAATGGAATAAAGGAGTCAACAATAAATACTTCATTTAAGTCGCTAATGTTCTGTTTTGCCGAGTAAATGAGACACTGTGTGTTTTGGAAGGGAAGGCTCGCAGTGGCCTCATGAACACTGTGATGCACTCCGCGGCGGAGAGCGCTGCGCTGGGCAGGTGGCGGCTGGCCTTGGCTGCCTGTTCCCCTCCTTGCTGCAGCGTGACTGCAGGGTCGTGTGCTGCAGCCAGGAACGGCAGCTTGTGTTATAAAAAGCAAAACAAAACTGGGAATCACAGAATCACAGAATCACAGAATATTCCGAGATGGAAGGGACCCACAAGGATCATCAAGTCCAACTCCCGGCTCCACACAGCACCACCCAAAAATCAGACCGTATCTCTGAGAGCATTGTCCAAACGCTTCTAGAACTCTGGCAGGCTCGGTGCCGTGACCCCTTCCCTGGGGAGCCTGTTCCAGTGCCTGACCACCCTCTTGGTGAAGAACCTTTTCCTAACACCCAGCCTGAACCTCCCCTGTCACAGCTCCATGCCGTTCCCTCGGGTCCTGTCGCTGTCACCAGAGAGAAGAGATCAGCCCTGCCCCTCTGCTCCCCTCGTGAGGAAGCTGCAGGCCGCCATGAGGCCTCCCCTCAGTCTCCTCTTCTCTGGGCTGAACAAGCCAAGTGACCTCAGCCGCTCCTCATACATCTTCCCCTCTAGACCCTTCACCATCTTTGCAGCCCTCCTTTGGACGCTCTCTAATAGTTTTATGTCCTTCTTATCTTGTGGCACCCGAACCTGCCCACAGTGCTCAAGGTGAGGCCGCACCAGCACAGAGCAGAGCAGGACAATCCCTTCCCTCGACCGGCCAGCAGTGCCGTGCCTGATGCACCCCAGGTCACGGCTGGCCCTCCTGGCTGCCAGGGCACGCTGTTCACTCATAATCCATTTGATTTGGTTCATGATTATCGGTGTGGTTTCACTGCCTGTAGTGAGCATGTCATGCAAACGTAAGAAGGAAAATACATGGCCCAAGGATTGTTGTGACCCATTGTAGGTCTGAACTGTCTGCTAAGAGTCCTATTCCCATCTGTAGGTTGTTTCCTTACAGCTGGGACATATGCCCAGCACTGTTTCCAGTGAGCAGCCTAGAGATGGGAAAGAAAAATCTCAAAGAATTTAGCAATCACATTTGAGAATCCATTTTCAAAGTAAAACTGGTTGTTCCAAGATTTCAAAATGAATATATCCATTTCTTGTAGTATACTGTAATTTGTATTCTAAGGATTGTCTCAAGTTTGATTGAAACTAGTTTGACCGGTTAAGTGAGTTAAATTAATAAAGTTTTTTAAGTATGGAATATTAAACAGGTGTAATGTAAATGTAGATCCCCATAAATAACTGTCTCCAGTGATAGTTCCCTAGTTAAATACTGTAACGCCCTTTTTAAAAAGTGAATGTGGCTCCCCATCTCCTTGCTAAGGAAATGGCAGGTAACTTTGCTATTTATGCAAACAGTAGCTGAGAACCTTTGCTATTGAAGGAAACATGCAGATAAGGATTGTATAATAATTTCTTTTTTTTCTGGTAGCTGTGCTCTGGTATAGATAGCATGAATTTGAAATCTCATACTGTATATTTGGTGTAAGGCAGCGTGTTCTTTGTTCAGGATGAGACTAGAGAAATATAAGTGATAGGCGCTATGCTTGAAAAAAACCAGTTTCCCAGTGTACAGTCCTTCCAGGATGGAGGTCTTCGCACATCTGCTCTTCACCAAGGTTTTAGTGTGGAGGAGGCAAATGTTTTCGTTGCTTGGTAGCATCCGACTGTTACGATTTAGGAGTGTCTCTTTTGTAGGCACCCAAAATGAATGGCTCAGGGGTCTGCAAGCAAAACATGGCAATATATTAATGGTACTGAGATCTGTGACGGAGATAGTGCTGGAGGGACAAAATTTGAGTAAAATGCAAATTAGAAGGAAATTGTCCTGTTATCTAGGCTTTTATCACCTTGTGTGTTTCTGTGGTTAGACATGGTGGTAGTGTCTAAAGTACTTGAGGGAGACAAAAAGTGGCTCACCATAATTGGAATAATATGTGTGGAATCTCGCCTCTCCCTCTGCTATGAGCACTCTTGGGACCTGAACAGTTTGAAAGACGTGGGTAATGAGCACCTCTGAAATTTACATCATTTCCTATTTAGGAACATAATTCTAGGATACAGATTAGAAAGCTTTGGCTAGTGTAACATATTTATTAAACTGCTTCTTGGAGAGTCATGCACAAAAACCAAAGGGATGTTGCAACTTGAAATGAATAAAGGAGGAGGCACGGACTTATATTTTTGGCTTATTCTTTCAGGTTAGTTTTGAAGCCTGCAGACTGTTTCTACAGGAGGTGTTCTTGTAAAATTAATCTCAGTCTCTGCAAAACAGGTGTTTACAGCAGAGTTCCCCCTTCCAACTATGTGCCTAACAATAGTATGATTAGGATCTCGGTCTGGGGCAGGCTGACTTTTGACTGCATGTGTGTATCTGTACAAGCATGTCTATACGCTGCTTTTATTGTTTGACAGAGAGAATATATTCAGGTAATTTGCATATGGGAGAAATGCTTTGAACATGAGCTGGGTCTCAAGCCTGTAGGAAAGCTGGTAGACTGAATGGGGCAGATGAGACAAATAAAAACGGATGGAAGCACTTTTAATTTCAGTGATCAGAGCATTGAACAAACGGAAAGCAAAGCTGAGCAACACATACACTGCACTGTTAAAATAACCTACTTTATGCTTCCTCTGTGTTGCTCGGTTTTTAATATGACTTGTGTGTCTATATAAACAATGCAAAACAGACTTGGAGGAGCTGCCAGGGGCGAAACTGGAGGCATTGGCAATTGTATCTACACTGCTGGGCAGCGCAGCGTTGTGTTGGACCACTGAAAAAACAGATGTGGCAAAACCAGTGAGGTTCTAATTTGAAACCTGCAGTAGGAAAGTATCACATAACATCAATACTAAAGTGGATCAGCTAGGGTTGCCTAAGGAGAACGAGGGTAATGCTATTTCTGTCTGTATTGGCTGGTCTGATAGAATCATAGATTCATAGAATCATTTAGGTTGGAAGAGACCTCTAAGATCATCTAGTCCAACCGTTAACCTAGCACTGCGAAGTCCACGGTTAAACCATGTCACTAAGCACTACATCTAAACATCTTTTGAATACCTCCAGGGATGGTTACTCATCTGCTTCCCTGGGCAGCCTGTTCCAGGGACAGAAGGCTTCACAACCCTTTCAGCAAAGAAATGTTTCCTAATATCCAACCTAAACCTCTGCTGGTGCAACTTGAGGCCATTTCCTCTTGTCTTCTCAGTTGGCGCTTGGGAGAAGAGACCAACCCCCACCTCACTACAACCTCCTTTGAAGTAGTTGTGTAGAGCGATAAGGTCTGCCCCAAGCCCCCTTTTCTCCAGGCTAAACAACCCCAGCTCCCTCAACTGCTCCTCATAAGACTTGTTCTCCAGACCCTTCACCAGGTTCGTTGCCCTTCTTTTGGACACAGTCCAGCACCTCGATGCCCTTCCTGTAGTGAGGGGCCCAAAACTGAACACAGCATTCAAGGTGCGGCCTCACCAGAGCCGAGTACAGGGGGACAATCACTTCCCTAGTCCTGCTGGCCACACTATGTCTGACAGAAGCCAGGATGCTGTTGGCCTTCTTGGCCACCTGAGCACACTGCTGGCTCATATTCAGCCAACTATCGACCAATACCCCTAGGTCCCTTTCCGCTGGGCAGCTTTCCAACTGCTCTTTCCCCAGCTGGTAGCATTGCTTGGGGTTCTTGTGCCCCAAGTGCAGGACCCGGGGCCTTGGCCCATCAATCCAGCCTATCCAGATCCCTCTGTAGAGCCTTCCTACCCTCAAGCAGCTCAACAGTCCCACCTAATTTGGTGTCATCTGCAAACTTACTAAGGGTGCACTCAATCTCCTCGTCCAGATCACTGATAAAGATATTAAAGAAAATAGAAAATAGAAAATCTGATCTCTGCCTACAAAGCACAGCCTCACCTGGGGTGAATAGGAGTTTGCACTCAGCAGAGCATCTCTGCCATGCTGCTTGTGGACTTGGGAAGGCATAGCACATTGGTCCATGTTCTGCTCATGTTTTCTAGATGGCTTGGCAGCTGGAGAAGCTAAGGGTGTAACAGCTTAAGGAAACGAGGTGTGCTGCATTCAGGAGCCCACTGCTACAGAGCGGCTCTGCATCATGCCTTCATACAACACACAGTTCAGTACTGCACAAGAGTGGCTTTAATAAAGGGTGAGACATGCAGAGACTACCTAACACAGCACCTTGATGTATTTGTTGCTGCAGAAACTCCTAAAGCTAAAGTAGTGCTGGTGTCTGACCGGCGTCAGACTGGGTGGTGGACCTTCAGTGGCTATGTCCCTCCATGGTCTTCAGCTGTATGGTCCTCCAAGTGAGGAGGACTATGTCCAAAGTCTTCGATAGCTGCTTTCAATGTAACCCACAAAATCTTCATCACTTTTTGATCGAATAAGGGATACATTTTGTTTTATTTAGGAATTCTGCCTAGCTAGCTAGCAAAGATGAATTATGCATGCAAAGTACTTGTGGTTTCAGGTCCATGCTAATATGAGTTGATAATTTTGGCAAAGCCTTTGTCTGTGATGAATTTGCTGATCTTCATTCATATTCTGTTCCTGAAAAATGGGTTCCTAACTGATGAATTAATATGTACGTCAGAGCTCAAGTATTTCACATGGATCTTAGTAATTCTCAGGTACAAATTTTTAATTTTCTTCCCAAATAATCATCATGTATTTATTAACTTTTCTGATAACTCATTATACTTCTCAAGTGAACTAGTTACCCATGTATGAGTTGTTAGATAGCCAGACATGATTTCATATCAGCCTGCAGTGTGCTTAAATTATTATAACCCTCGTAACGGCAGTCTGTTATAAATGATCATAATTTACATATGTTAATGACAAATGGCCTATGTTAAAGTATGTTGGCTTTCCCATTTTTGTGTGGTATATGTCTCCGCAGGAATTTTAAAATAACCTAAAAATTAAAGTTCATCTTAAAAAAAAAAAAGGTATCAGATGCATTCTACTTCTAACCAAAGAAAAAGTAGGACTAAAATCTGGCTGAAAATTAAACCCTTAGACAGAATCACAGGATCAACTAGGTTGGAAAAGACCTCTGAGATCATTGAGTCCAACCTATGACCTAACACCACCCTGTCAACTAGACTATGGCACTAAGTGCCACATCCAGTCTTTTCTTAAACGCCTCCAGGGACAGTGACTCAAACACCTCCCTGCGCAGCCCATTCCAATGCCTAATCACCCCTTCTGTGAAGAACTTCTTCCTAACCTCCAACCTAAACCTCCCCTGGCACAGCTTAAGACTGTGTCTTGACTTGGCAATATGACTTCTTAGAGTTCTTCTACTGGCAGCATATTAAAAGAAAACAGGACAGTAACAAAACCAGTGCTGTGGGCTTTTTTTTTTTTTTTTTTAAAGATTGAAGTTAGAAAACCAGGTGAGCACAATTTCTGTGTTTTAAGCATTCACTGTTCTTTTATTCCATATTCTTTTACTAGATCTTGAGATTCACGTGGCTTTGGAGGAAGGAAAGGAGGCACAGTAGTTACAGGACTGTGCACATGCCAAGGAAAGGAGAAAAAATTATCTGTGGTCAGTGAAGGAAATGGCACAGAGTGGTCACATCCTCCCTGAGTGCCAAGCTGAGATGTTCCCAGTTTACTGTCATGTGTCTCACAGCAATAAACATGCTGAATTGCAAAACATGTGGAGACCATTGCTATCCTATCAGCTCAGTCTTCAAACACAAAATTTGAAATGATCTGTGAATTCTTCTTCCTGCCATCTTATGGTCTTACAGACGTAAGGTCTTTTTTTGACACTGTTATCCCAGGAAATCCTGATTATCATGCATGTTCAATTTTCAAAGTGCTTAACATGCTCTAGGTGAGCTGTAGACATGATATTTTCTAATGCAAATACTGCCAGATTATTTCTTCTCTACAATAAGAAAGATACCTGTGCAAGCTTTACATTCTCCTCATGCTTTCTGGAGGAGAATGGAAACTTCAGGATGAGCAAAATGACCGACAGCTCTTAGGAACTTAAGAAATCCTTGCTGCTGTTGTAGAAGTCCTCCGTAGTGCTTGCTGGATCTGTTTCTTCTTCCCTGAGAAGTGCACTACAGGTAAAGAATACTAAACATGCTGAAAAGCAGATGAAGTCTCTTGTAACTTTGAAGTGTGGTATTTAACCTTGCTCTTCAGAAGCACTGGTCTGCCAACTGGTTCCTCAAAGTTCCCTGGAAATAAGTGATATATTGCAACTTCTTATATCAAAGCTGCTTCTAGACCTTTTTCTGTCAAGTAGTGAAGAAGCACAGCCATCACATCCTGTGCCATTTAGCAGGAATGGTGCTCAGCACCAAATTTTTTGAGGGTCCTCCTTTTGGATGTGCTTATTACAAAGTGCTTTGCACTCAGCTGGTAGCTGCTAGAGCTAACGTGACAGTGGTAGTGCAAGTAACTGAAGGTATACTGGGCTTTAGCTTGTAACAGTAAATAGTGGTACACAGTTTTTTTTCAAGGCCTGTCATTCACATCTTTTTTTAGGCATTGCCATTCTCCTTTTCATTAGATTTTAGCCCTTTGGCAGGGGGGAAGCAAAAAAAAGTCCTCACTCTTGCAAGTGTTAGTATGTAGGTGGCAATACAAGGCGGATTTAACACCATATGCATACAGGCTTTTTGCTATTTCACTTGTGAGACACTTCACTGAGACATTTTTTCAGGGAGTTCTTTCTTTAAATAAAATGTCACTGTGGCAGTTTTCTTTCTCTCTCCCTTGTTCTTTCTTTCTTTCTTTTTTTCTTTCTTTCTCTCCTTTTTTCACTTTGAATGCCTGGTTTCATAAACCCATTACTGTTTAGACAACCAAGTGGCCTGATTGGCAGCAGAGCTGTGTGACTTGGATGAAGAAATTAAAACTGGTGTTGTACACTTAAGACAGGACAACAATTCCCTGTGAATAATTTCAAGAAAGACACTGGCATCCAGCTTTCATATGGCACCAGGCAGGATTACCCCTTCAAGAATACTCAGCACAGTCACAGGAGATGGTTAAGTGGCTTTGTCTATGATGTGCTAGGTTTCTTCCAGGTGCAGCTGGCTTTAATTTCAAAATACTTTTTAAGGTCTGCTTTCTGTCTGCTGCACCCCGTGCCTCAGTGCGCTGGGCAGTGCAGAGGTGTCCTTCAGGCAGGATTAAGGTGAGGCAGGGACCAGACGAGCATCTGTCTGTGATGGTGAAGTGTGTGTGGGTTTTTCTGGAGAACGTGACAGGGGAGCCTGGATACACTACTGAGGACTGGGGAGAGGAGGAGGAGAAGTAGTATTTGGTATTCAGATAGCGGGTGAAAGGAACATCATGCCATTGGTACCTGCAGGGCTGGCCAGTAACCCTGGTGATTGCTGTGATTTTGCACGATAGCCAGGTATAGCTATGATGAAGGCTTTTAAATAGGGAGATTTAGGATTCAGTGTCACAAGGAGCGAATCTGTTCTGTTATAAAGTAGTTGAAACTGCACTGGAAGGTGGCAGTCCATTTGTGACTGTAAATATTTACTAATAGAGCATAGTGATAGTCTCTGAACCTCTTCCCCATCTTCTGCTCCACTACCGCGAGCCAGCTGGCTGTGATGCAAATTGAGACAGAGCGATTGCACAGCATACCTCTGAGCAAAGACAGCGCATGTTTCTTTTCATAGTTTGGGAGCACTCTTCTCATATGCCTGCTTCTCTGCTTATTAAGGGTCCTTTGGCATATGCATTCTGTAGCTAGCTTTATCTGCAGTTAAAAGCTTTTTGTGGAATTAAAAATAAATTGTGGCGAGTTACTGTACATGAAATAGCAAAATCTGGAAAAATACAGAAGATGAAGCAAATGAAATGAGGCTCACAGTATCTGGGCTTTGCTGGGAAACAGATACAGGCTTAGTTAGGGATTGCAAACTGGGATACACACATGACTTCAGTATAACTCTCTGATCCTGCTGACTTGCGAAAGCCCTCTCAATTTTTTTGGTTTTAACTGTACATAATCAGTAAGCTGGAGCAATATTTATGGAGTATCAGGAAGTCCAGATAACAAACTAATGTCCATAGCCTGACCCTAAGTACCTAAAAAAACGGTATCTCTGCCATGAAGGTAGAGATTAGATTGCTCAACTGTGGCTCTGTGGAAGTTAATCCTTTTAGTGGTGTTACCCATAAAATCCCAGGCAACAGAGGGTTTTAGCAACATTAGGTTACTGTTTTGCAGGGCTGTGTGCTAACCCTTCAACAATATTTGCAAATTATTATTCTCCCTGAGACCTGAAACCAGAAAGGTCTCTGCTGACCATAACTTCTCATTTTTGCACAAGACGTGGAAGGTCTGCTCTTGGGCTTTGCCTGTGCCTTTCATCTGTGGTAGCAGGAAAACTATTGAGAGGCAGCCAGTTCTTAGTAGTATTTAAAATAATTTACCTATAAAGCCTTCAGTGAGCTCTCATACAAATTTTTACTGGTCTGTATTCACAACTTTGGCAAGTGTGTGAAAAGTGTAGGGCCTACAAGACTATCTACCTTTGAAAAACAGAAAATTAGAATGATTCAGCTCCACTTGGAGAAGCTCTTAAATATTCGTTTGGCAGTACTTTAAAAAAATTACCTTCTCCACTGTTTTCACATAGTGTGAAACTGGGAAATTATGTTTTTATTGACCTTTTGTTGAGCTGAATGATATATTCGTTTTAATGCCAGCAGTGTATTTTTTAGGCAAACACAGGGATTTTCAAGTTCATGAGTGAAACAATGTATCTGTAAGTGTCTCCTGTTTTAATAGACAAAGTTTGCTTTCAAGGACTGTGAAAGATTTTGTTTATAGTTAGCTAAGACTCCCACACGCAGGGCATAAAGGTACTGATATGGTTACATGTGCTCAACATGTGCAACTGTACCAGTTCTTTTAAACAAGCAGAACCGCGTACCCGATCACTTCTGGTGCTTGAAAACCTTCAGCAGAGGCTACAAAGCATGCGTCCCTCTTTTTCTCCATTTCTTATTGCGTGATATCACGTAGTACACGTGGTCGGAGGTGCCCGGATTGCTCTAGTTGCCTTACTGAGGGGCAGCGGGCTTGCTGTAGTTCGGGCTTGGTGTTTCTCATCCGTACGTGGTCTGCCGTGCAGGGCTGTGAGGGCCGGCTGGGGGCTCGGTGCGCGAGCCCTTTACATCCCTTTCTCAGGACAGAAGAGGTCACAATGTGTACTACTCCTCCACCATCTTGTCCCTCCCTTCCCCTGCCCTTAAAAGTAGCTAGGGTTCGAGGGGCTAGAGCAGGACTGTCCATAAGGGAAGTGGCAAAGCGGGGCTTGGGGGCTGAAGCGCTGCGGGGCTGAGCGGGATGGAGGTGGCAGTGGTGCTCAGTGGGCTCAGTGTGCTCAGCTGCTAGCGTCTGACCAAACGGCTGTAGTCCCCTTTTCAGGAAATTGAAATTTTTCTCTTGCACCTCAGCTGATCTGCTTCTGATTCTGTCAGTAATAAATGCTGGGCTTTGGGTAACCACGTCTTTCCCTTTTCCGTTACAGAGCTGCAGCATGGGAGGCAAACTGAGCAAGAAGAAGAAGGGGTACAGTGTCAATGATGAAAAAGCTAAAGACAAAGATAAGAAGGCTGAAGGAGCAGCAACTGAGGAAGAAGAGACTCCAAAGGAAGCTGAGGATGCCCAGCAAACCACAGAGACCACAGAAATGAAGGAGAACAACAAGGAGGAGAAGGGCGAGAAGGATTCTCAGGTTGCTGCCAATAAGACGGAAGAAAAAGAAGGGGAGAAAGAGAAAACAGTGACCCAGGAAGAAACCCAGAAAGCAGAACCAGAGAAGTTGGAGGCTGTTGTTGATGCGAAAGTAGAGCCACAGAAGAACAACGAACAGGCACCCAAGCAAGAGGAGCCAACTGCAGCCTCTGCTCCTGCTGCCAGTAGCGAAGCACCCAAAACTTCTGAGCCTAGCAGCGATGCAAAAGTTTCCCAGCCTTCAGAAGCCACAGCTCCCAGCAAAGCAGATGACAAGAGCAAAGAGGAAGGGGAAGCCAAAAAGACTGAGGCTCCCGCAACACCTGCAGCCCAAGAAACTAAAAGCGAAGTGGTCCCAGCTTCAGACTCAAAACCTAGCAGCAGCGAGGCTGCACCTTCTTCCAAGGAGACCGTGGCAGCCACAGCAGCACCTAGTTCCACTGCCAAGGCCTCGGACCCTGCAGCCCCACCAGAGGAAGCGAAACCTTCTGAAGCCCCAGCGACTAATTCGGATCAAACCATAGCAGTGCAAGATTAAATTGGACAGCCTGTTGAAACAACCACTTAAAACAACCTGTGTCTTTTTTTTATTTTTTCAGCTATACTAACTCGTTTCAGATCTGAAATAACAATAAGTATTGCCCAGAAAGAAAAGGAAAAAAAATGAAAAGGATGTCCCATCAAGTTGGGAGGGAGGGAGGGGGGAGAATCCAAATAGTATTTTTGTGGGGAAATATCTAATATACTTTCTGCCAACTTGACACAAGTCCTGGATTAAAAAAAAAAAAAGTAAAATAGATGGATGTCTGAAAGTACAGCACATCTTTTGTATCTGAACTGCTGTAAATGCACTCCACCAATGTATCAAAATCTTCTTTTTGTTCTGTAATGGGGTTTGGGAGTGATGCGTTTGATTCTGCCCACTGGGTTTGTGCCAAGGCAATCAGATCTTTATGAAAGCAGTATTTTCTGTGTTTATTTTTTTTTTTTATTTACAGCCTTTCTTATTTTGATATTTTTTTTATGCAGTGGATGAATGCCAACTTTCAGACAAAACCCACTTAGCTGTCCACATATTTCTCAATGCCAGTCCTCCAATTCTTCCTCTCCAAATATTTTTTGGGAGTAAAAAGCATTCTCATCCTACTTAGCCTACCTAGATTTCTCATGACGAGTTAATGCATGTCCGTGGTTGGGTGCACCTGTAGTTCTGTTTATTGGTCAGTGGAAATGAAAAAGTCTGCGTTCATTGCAGTTCCAGTTTCTCTTCCATTCTGTGTCACAGACACCAACACACACTCATTGGAAAACAAATGAAAAAACAAAATGTACAATGGATGCATTGAAATTATATGTAATTGTATAAATGGTGCAACAGTAATAAAAGTTAAATAATTTAAAAAATATAAAAAGTGTAAAGACTGATTAAATCTTCACTTTCACCTCTTAGGAACTTGGCGAAGGAAATCCTTACTCCCAGAGCAGAAGCATTACATCTGGGGCTGCTCACTCTCCTATTTATAGCAAAGTAGAGGTAAACAAAGTACCATCAGCCTCATGACCCTAGAAACATGCTGCCATAAACTCCTGCTTCAGCAGCCACAAGCATTCACAGGTGAGGTTGGAAGTAGCAAATGAACAGCACCTCTCATACGTGTTTTATTCCAGGCAAAGCAGAAATGCCTCACGCCTGCCTTAACATGTGAAAAAAATGCTCTCTTGCTCTCTTGCTATTTTAAAGAACCAGAGGCATACTGGCTGGGTTTTAACTGGGAGTAAGAGTGGATTTGATAAACCGAGCTCTTAAGACAAGGCAATTACATTTAATCCTAGTCCTATTAAAATATTCCTAGCGTTGATACACTTTGTTCTTTTTCCCATTGCCATTGTGGAGGAGATGAAATGCAGCTGTCAGAAGAGGCCAATTCTGTTTATTTCAAATACAGTTAACCTTGTATAGCTGAGCAGAGCTTAGCCTAGTATAAACAACATTCTTCAATAGTTTTGCCTGTTTGCCCCGTTTTTGTTCAGCAGAACAGATAACTGCAGTTTCTGCTGAGTGGTGTCCTTCGCAAAAGTGGTTAAAGCAGCATATTGAGTCTGTCCATCAACAAGCTCTTGGGCTGAGCAGAGGTTCTGAGGGAAGTGGGCAACGGAACACAGAAACACAGCTTGTACACGTAACAAAGGGATGAGTGGCCTTGTATTTAGTAAATAAGGGAACCAGTGTTTTAAAATGATATAAAGTATTTCATATATTGTCCCTCCATGCACTGAAAATGATTCACTCTACAGACTTCCACAATTCTTATCCTTTATTTTGTTCAGAAATTTGGGGTTCTTATTTCGTGCTGGGGATACCGATGTGCACTGGTGCACCCGCGGAAAGCTTACTGGAACAGGCAGCAGCAGTTCTGTTGGTTTGTGATCAAGCCAAATACTTGCATGAATCTGGCACGTCCATCAAGCTTTTGCATCCTTAATGCAGAGGAGACAATTTCCTGCATAATGTGTCAAAATGCAGTGGATTCTTTTGCAAAAAGATCAGTACTTCGGCTTTAAAAGACAACAGGTTTCTCAGATGAAAGAGCTGAAGCACTGCACGGGGCCAGGCAGATAACACACTCATGGTAGTTCACCGAGCTTTGTGCTTATGTAGCTGTCACAGTCTACAGCATCCTTGTGAGGCCAAGTCTGCGGCTTTCCTGCAAACCTGTAAGAGCCCTCAGCCATCGCTCCCCAGTGTAGGTGTGTCCTGGAGAGGAGAACTTCTGTCCAGGACTCCCCCATGAATTTCACGAGAGAAGTCCAGGAGGGAGAGGAGGCCTGCGGGGATCCTGCAGTACTCTGTGGTGATGGAGTACTGAGCCGACCCGATGCTGGTGGGACTAAATCGACGCTCTGCCTTTGGGCTGGAGGTGGTTGCCAGTGGAGAAGAGGTATGTAACTTGTTTACCGGGATGGTATGCAAATGTGCCTACTGACAGTATCACACCCATTCACTTTCAATATCATTTTCAAAGTAGCGCTTAATCTCTGTTATTAAAATAGATGACATTCAACATCTGCCTTGTTTTCTCCTGAAATGTCTTCAGTTGGCATGCTTAGACTTGGTGAGAAGATCTTGAATGTAGTCTTACTTTAGTTCTTTGAGGCAATTTAAAACCCCCCTGTGCTCCACAGCTGTGTCCAAACCCAGCAGTTTCTGCAGCAGTTGACAGCAAACTTAACACACATACTGCAGTTCTCACGGCCTGCTTGCTGATGGAATTTTCTTCCTGATGCTGTCGATAGTGCAAGGGGATGTCGCCCCACGTGACTGGCGATCACTAGAACACAGGCAAAGAAGTAGGCATGTGTGTTTGGGAAGCTGACGCAGTGCAACCAAAAACTGATGCACGTTAAGTGCTCAGTCTTCTCAAAAACTTAAAAGTAAAGTTGCCAGATATTTTTTTTTGATTCTTTTACTCATAGAGGGGGTTGACACACCAGTCTTGTCATAATATTTAAAACGGTGTGCAACTGGTAGTGCAGAGGCATTCTGGTGTAGACTGTAGCTCCACAGTACTGCTGTTCTGCACCTAAATCCACAAGGAAAGAAACCACCTCTGTTCAAAGCGCTTATGAAATAAGCATGTATGATGGGGATAATAGAAATGTGAAGCATGTTGCTTGCCAGAAGTGGCATGAGAAGAGGGTAGAGCCCTGCTTTTCTTCACCTCAGTCCAGTAGCTCATCTCCGAGATCCTCCTTTTCTGAGCTATAATTACTCTTTAATAACAGAAAAAGTATGTGAAGGGTACTGAGCTAACAGGCATGTTAATGCTTTGAGCCTAAGCACGGTGCAGATAACCTCAAAGACCCAGCCCTTTCGTGAAAGCGTGCCAAAGGAACAGACAACTCAACCCTGGGAAAGAACCTTTGCTATTGTTTAAAGCCCCTGCAGAGAGATGTTTGCAAGGTCTCCCTTGTTTTCCCTTGGAGACTGTCAAGAATTTGTTGCTGTCCCTTCAACAACAGGAAGGTCAGTGCCATTGGCCTCACTCACACTTTCACAGCAGCTGCTGTTAAATGCAGAACAACTTAACCTTTACTTTTTCTTTTCTTTCTTTCTTTCTTTCTCTTTCTTTCTTTCTTTCTTTCTCTTTCTTTCTTTCTTTCTTTCTCTTTCTTTCTTTCTTTCTTTCTCTTTCTTTCTTTCTTTCTTTCTCTTTCTTTCTTTCTTTCTTTCTTTTTCTTTTTCTCTCTCTCTTTTTCTTTCTTTCTTTCATGTATTTGAAACATACCTGCTGGCATTTTGATAATGACATTTTGAGATGGAAAATCAACTAAAATTATGTTAAAATACTCATAATGAAATAGCCATCTCGGAGCAATGCTTGCCCTAAAGCTGGTTTCTGTACATTTACTTGCGTGCCCATATGGGATAGACACCTCTGAGAAGCAAGGGTAAAAAAAACATTGCAGGATGCATTGGCGTCCTGTGTGATAGCACTTCTGCGTATGAGACTACACAACTGCCTATATCTACAGAGTCACCAGCTTCCCAGTTGGTACTCCCTTTGTTCCAGCACTTAACTGGGAGGTGTATCAGTTCTCTGTCTCACCTAACAACTGCCTTCTCCAGCTCAGCTTGAACTCCAGCTTGATTCCAATGTACTGAACTGAGCTTGAAGCAGTGTGGGAATCAAGCCCTTAGTCTTGCTTTGCGAGCTTCTTATCACTAAACTGCATTTCCATGAATTTGTACTTATTTAGCAAAACTGGGGAGTGGGTCAAAGAAATACCTCAGATTTGTTGCCAGTGCTGTAGAAAGCATTTTCTCACAGTACGTTTCTTCAGTACATTTACTGTTATATTTTTGTTGCTGTCTCATCACACTGAATTTATAGGCTTCAAGGCTTTTTAAAAAGGTGTTTTTAATGTTAGTGACCTGTTTTGCTCTTGTTTTGGGGGTCACATATTTTTTTCTGCATCAAACTCTTCTTCTGTCACCACATTTATCCTGTGTCTGATTTGGTTGACTTTTTGCCTTTCATCCCGCCCCCCCCCCTTTTTTTTTTTTACATCCTGTTGTATATTTAACCTCCCCACCATATTTCATGCAATAAGAATGCATATCAGCTGTTAAGCTGCCAGATTTGGAAATCATGGCCCTCCAGTCATGGGAAAAGCACAGCATAAGGAACAGCAGCATTCATGCGTTTTCCTTCACTGCTGTGACAAAGAGTCTTCTCCAGGACCTGGCAGAGCTCTGCTTGCTGCATTTATCATGGTAGGCTCACTTTCTAGTCACAGAGTCAGGTTGGCAGGAAAACTTTTTTTTTAGTTGTTTTGTTGCTGTTTTTGGAGGTGGGGGGAGGGAAGGGAAGGGGATGTGTCAAAATACAGCCACAGGAATTGGGACACAGGGCTTGTGACACAATCTTTTTGTTTCCTGGAGACGGCATTGTTATATCCGAACTGGCCACTATAAGGTTACCGAGTGTCCCTCAACTTCTTGTTGTTGGCATACTTGTCCCTCTTTTAGCATATTTACTTGTGTTAGCAATAAATATTAATTCCAGCAATTCTTCTCATGGCTGTCTAAACGGATGCCCTCCATCTTTAGCTGGTCTTCCCTCCACAGTGTAAGTCTGATGTCTCTGAGAGTCTCTCAGTGCATCAAGAAGCTGACTGAGCTTCTTGATGACTTAAGTGCATCATGGACTTGGCTTGATCAAGATGGCTTTATTTTGAGATTGTTCACTCAAGTGAGGTGCAGATCTGATTGAGTTACACCTTTGTTGCACTTACTAAGAAAAGTTCAAAGGCTTTACGTGACATTCCTCGTGAGGGTAAGGTGAGATCTTCTCACACAGCTTACCAGTCTGTTATTTGGAACATCATCAGGTTGCTGCAAAATGAATGACTTGCTAAACATCATTGCCAGGTTGGCTGGCCAGTAATATTAAATTAACACTTGGGAAAATTCAATATTCATTCTCATGTGAGAAGTAAACAAATCATACTGAGCTCACTACAAAGACAGATTAGAGCTGTTCACATTACGACGTGAAGAAGCAATAGAATTCTTTTTTTTTTTTTTTTCCTCTTCTCCACTCAGTTCCTGGCAGTTTAGAAAACCAGGACACAGGCATCTGCCCCTAGATGGTCTTTTGACTTTGGGAATGGGCAGGCGTGGCAAAGCTCATAGCAGCCAGACTAAGTCATACAAGCCAAAAACCAGAGAAGGTCTTTAAAACTTAACAGTTAGTACTTTAAAACAAACCTGAATGGTAGGTGTTTTAATCACAGGCTACACAGCTACCCTGAGAAGCTAGGCTACTGGTGATACCTTGTGTGGCAGGAAGCCAACTGCTGGGCTTGTGGTCTGTCTATTCCAGTGGCTCTCATTTTTAGCACTGTTTTATTGGCTTTCTACCAGTTTTAGGTTTATTATGTGTTAATGAGAATGGTGTGCTGTATTGACAGACCATACTGATGCTCCATTAATAACATTTTCCTGGCTTTTAATTTTTTTTTTTGTAGAGTTCTGGCATTACTTGCAGAATTCTGGACTGGGTCTGTAAAACCTTGTGTATTTACCAAGTAGAATATGAACTGACCTGGTGGAAAGGAAAAGATGAAAAAATAATTGTATCACTGGAAATTGGTGCAAGCCTGAAAGAGCAAACCCTTTATTCTGCAACAGTTTGGGATTCTGAAATGGCTCACTGTAAGCTAAAAGACCCTATGGAGATTTCAAAAGATATCACATGTCTCTGTGCTGAATGCATTGTTGGTTTAAGCTCTGCTGCTCTGTCCAATTATCTGAACTTTGTCAGCTGCACTTCTTTTTTTTTTTTTTTTTTAAATAAAAGAAAGCATTTCCAAGCTAGCATTTTTGTTTCGAAAGGCAAACAACAGTAGCTCATAATGACTCCATTGCAAAGGAAAATTTCAATCCCATTAAACCTTGAATAACCTTTCCCTGTAGAGGAGTTCTGACACTACTTAGGTATCTTTTCCAACATTTTGTTTAAAAGAAAATGTTTCCTGATAGACAGTTTTTCAAGGATACATTCACAAAAGCAAATATTTATAGTTTAACTTTCAATGATAAGGAAAATGGTCAATCTAGTTTAGACTGGCTACACACCTCAGGCTAAGAAGGAGAGAAAATCTGGAACATGGGAGGCAAGTCCATCAGCTAGGTCCATTGAATGGTATGAAACTCCTTTTATTTACAGTTATTTCATATAGATCTGAAAAAGAATTATTAGCAATAGAAGGTCACATTATAATAGGTAGCATTGCATGACTGGATGCGAGACAGTTAAGCTATTAGCCTTAGTGATAACCTGATAACAGACAGATTTGGATTTGAATTGAAGCAGTGTGTGGATACTAATTAGGAATGGAATGTAAGTTCTGAAACAGTAGATTTAAAGCATTTATCAAAGACTTTAAATAGTCAGTTTCTATGAATTTCACAGTGTTTCTGTGAGACAAGTGGGACAACATAAGGATCAGCACATTTCTATATATGCACAGAAAGAAGGAGTGGGGAAAAAAATAATGATATCAGGGAGGAGTGGTATATACTTTTTAATAGATGTTAAATTTAAGCTAGTGCATCAGGCTGCACTGGGTTTGAATTTTGCCTTACACCAAGTTTTGATGTTCTATCTTAGCTGTATCACACGCACGTTGGACCAGCTTTTTGGGTGAGATTTGAAGAGCAGCTCTGTTTTCACCGCATTGCCACTGTCCATGTCGCCATAACTGCCCTAGCTTCTCTGGTTTAATCTGCCAGGACCAACACAGCTACATTGGCAGGGCTCTGAACAGGCGACAACCCAACCTCTCAGGTGGGCCTTTACCATCCAAACTGAGCTCTGCTGCATCTGAGCCCCTTTCTTCTGGCTTTGGTGTGTCCATACCAATGGCAGGGACTGGGAAAAGCTGTCAGTGGGTTTTAATGGGCATTGGGTGCCCCACATCCCACCCCTCTCCATCGTGTCCAAAAAGTAAGGGCAGTTGGTACACATAAGCTTGTGAGCTTGAGAGTCCTTCTCTGGGTCAGCTGAAAGGCTGAAAACTAGGATGAAGATAAAACTGGCATGAAACTATACAGTTCCTTGGTCAAGCTAAGCAGCAAGGGGAGAACAAATCTTTGACAGTACGATACTAGAATAAAAGTCATGTTTAACTTCATGGTAAAGTTAAGGTGACAATGACACAGGCTGCATCCTGAGAAGAGCAGAATCTTACGAATGGGATCACCCACAGTATTGCAGAGGAGAAGGCAAAGTACAAAAATGCAGCTAGCATGAGAACAAATAGTGCTTTTAGACAAAAGCAGAGCTTGTGATGATTGGAGGGACATCCAGGTCTGGTAGAAAGACATGTCCCCTGTTGCAGTCATTTCTAGAGAAAGGATCCATATCTGAGAACTATTGACAGATTTTTTGTTTGTGTGATGCTTATGTTTCTGGGACTTAATTCTGACAAATTTTGATTACAAATACAAGAAAATATATTTTGTTATACTCAATGACGTTTTGTGACAGACTAGCAAAATCTTTCCACAGCAGGATGTAGAAACATAAAATGAAATGAACCATGGTGTCAGTGAAGTACAAGTCCGTAGCTAGTGCCCTGAATACATGTAATGTTTCTAATAAAATGTGTGAGGATGTGATGGAAGCTGTGGCCATAGTTCCACACAGTGATTAGAGCTCATTTTCAGTGAATAGTGCTGTTTTACAGCTGGTATCATGAGATACCATCAGATCCAATGATACCATCAGATCCAACTGCAATCAATTCCAGTCATAATGCTTCATTATAGATACAACTTTTTTGAAGGAGCAAATTTCATGTGCATAACTGTTTCCATTGTTTTTATAGCCTTGTTGTCCAACTTGAAAATCCCACAATCAGTTTGATAGCACAGAAAGTAAGAATCAATCTCTTGCAAGTCAGTGACACAGGACAGGTGTACATAGGAAAGAAGACTAAAGGGACATTAAAATGTCAGAGAAGCATTTGGGAGGGAGTCAGACAGTTAAAAGGGGACTGTCAGAAGAAGATTGCAGTCAGCGCGCAGGGCCGGGATGATGATTTTCACCATTTGAGTGGGTATGGAGACGAGGCACTAGTTGAGAGTCTGGATTAGGCAGAATGGGTTGTAGGCTAGTGAGGCTACGCAAAAAGAAAGTACAGGATTTTTGCCTGCATGTGAAGGCATAGAGTAAGTCACAGCCTGCTCTTCTTTTCCCTTTCACTCCAGCCCTCCCACCTTGATATATGCTGGTCTAACCATTCCCCCAAGGATCTCTTTCTTCTCTTCCCTGAGTCACGCTTTAGGCATGTACAGTAACATTTTTCCTGAAGTGGCCAAAGTACATTTAAGACGAATATGTGACATAGCACACGTCTTCCAGGGAGTTCCTGTACTTCTGGAGAGGCTTCATGCACAGACTCATCCTTAGAAGCATCTTGTACTAAACACAGACGTGCAAGAGTAACGGCCCTGTTAACCCAAAGAGACCATTTTACGAGCAGCTTCTGCTGGCTGCCTCCTGTGCTACCAGGCATGGACCGACCACATGGGCGAGGAGACCTGCGCACCTTCAGCTCGCCAGCCCGGCCTGCGGTGGGCTGCGGGTGGGCTGCTCCTCCCTCCGCGTGGGGCATATCTGCACCAGGCTCCCGCTGAAGGCACTCGGCTCAGAGGACAGCACATCACCTGGGGAGGCTGTGGGTACGATAAATTGACTGGGGGATATGCAGATGTCCAGCAGTGGTGAGAGTTTTCTGATCTTTGTGGGCTTTAGTTAAAAGTGCAACTCACAATGGCTCTCTGATGAAAAGTGCTAGTAACCCTGCAAACTCTCAGAGTGCTGCCTGTGCAAAACTGGGTGAGGCTTTCTTTTAAGAAGTACATCTGCTGACATGGCAGAATTGGGCCAGCAAATTGAAGTGATCAACTAGATAAAAACAACCTGGAAAATCCCTGCCCCGTGTACAGTGCTGACTGCTGAGCAATGATTGCTGTTCTGTGCTTTTTCCTTTGTGCTGGCCTGCACATAGCTATACTAGTACTGGGTTAATTCAGAGCTGGGATAGGTGTAGGAGAAACCACAAAATTTTAAACTCCCTTTTTTCTCCCAGAGAAAGAATTGTTTTCTAAATGTTTAATTTTTGTTGCAGGGAGGGAACAACAAGGTTAGAGGCTGAAGCTCAGTGAGACTTCCTTGAGCCCTTCTGCATCTCCGCACAGCCGTGTTGTTCGAGCACTAGAAACTGCTCAGAAGTGACTCAGCCATATGTGTAAGAGAAGTTAGACCCATTTGAAACTCAGGAACTGACAGTTCTGGGGATTCTTTCAAAGCCTTTCCCGTTGAAAACTCCATGGGACCATCTCCCTGTGTGCTCTGTCTTGGCTCCTGGTATCTATTAACACCTAAACCTCAAAGCAAAATATCTGCAAAAACTGCTGGATTTTATGTTGAAAGTCTTGGAAACCACCACAGTTTCCATGCTCCCCACACCCTTCCAATCTTAGTTTGGCCAAATTCATCCAAAGCTCAGAGAACTGAAGGATCAGACTGTGTGTACAGCTTGCCATGATTTTAGTCAGAGTAATTATGCTGTTAAAATAATCATTAAAGCTATTAAAATGAAGGAAAAAAGAAAATGAAAGATTTGTTCAACTGGAGCAACTGTGTCTAGTCTTGAGCTTCTTTTCCATCATAAAAACTGGAACTGCTGAGGAGTCCGCCATGCCCTTCCACAAAATCTGGACTGTTTATGCATGGGTGGTACCCAAAGAGTGAGCTCACCTGCTATCTGAAACCAGCGAGGCGTCTTACCCTGCTAATGGGTAGAGTTTCTCCACTGTTTTATCACTATGCAGATACAGATGGGTGTGTAGTATTTTAGTACCTGCCTGCCTCTATAATACTCCCCCAAATCTGCTAATCTTTATTGAACAGCATTATCTTTTTCAAATAAGAAACATGAATTTCTTACGGAGTGTACAATTGGGCCTGTCAGCAGAAGTTACTGAATAACTAAGGGGAGATCTGTGTTCCTTGGGCCATTGTATCAAACCTAAACACAGTAATAAAAAAAAAGAGAGCTCCTTTTCTTTGCTTGATGCAGTTAATAAAGATCTTAGAGAGTGGAGATGGCAGTTTGGTTTAATTTTTTTTTTCCATCTGAAAAGTTACAATTTTTTCGGTTCTTATAATTTGTTTGTAGGGACATAATCCAAATTTCTCCTACATGTAAAGTATTTGGCATAACAATGATTACAACTGCTCATAATACTCATTATCTTTCATTGTGCAGAAACAATACCATTTTAAATCATTAAATGAATTGAACTATTTAATATGTACTTTGGCAACTTTCACTCATGGACTACATATAACTGTATTTGATTAGTTGATTTCACTATGGAAGATAAATGGTAGTATATATACTCCCATGACGTATAGCTGTTACAAAGGGCCCTGTCATTTTGTGCAGTGTGTGGCAACTGGAATCCAGTGGTGCCATATGATAAGCAAAACCACTCCTGCCATGGCTGATAACCCAGACAATGGCAGATATCATGACTCTGTTTATCAGTTTATGTTTAATGAGATATTTTTCCACCCCCTTGGGACCAAGACAAATTTTTTTTTTTTACTTACTACCCTAGATTTGCTTAAACCAATTGCCTAAGTGGAAAATCAGAACAGCTCCCAAGAGATGCTGGAGGCCTGGGGGGCAGGGATTAGAAAGGATGGAAGAAAACTCATTTTTATTTTTCATTCATTTCTTATTATGTAACATTTGGCAGTTTCTTTACTAACATATTTTATTTGTAGGAGATCACTTTTATTTTTAATTTTTTAGAGCCTGTATCTTTTTATAGATGGTCTTAAATGCATGATCTACTCTTAATGAAGAGAAAAATGACATAGAAGTTTTAAAAAAGCTGTCAATCTCAAACAAAGCTTCACATTAATCTGTAACAGTCACACCTAGTTCAGGCTTCAAGCACATGAGCAGTACCACAGCAGTTAAAGAAGTAGTGTTTATTACAGAGTGACAGTCTAATTCACTTTGTTTTTGGAAAGCCGAACTGAAAACAACATAGCCTTGTCCTGGACAAGATATCTTGTCCAGGAATGCTGTTCATTATTAACTGCTGTTCTGAAACCAGGCACATGCTCCTCACCCATGCAGCCCACTCTTCCCCTGCCTTCCCTCTCTTTAAGAGTCTAGGGGAGCTCTTGGTTTGCAGCCAAGCACCACAGTCTGGCCAGGCAGTGTCATCTGAGGAAGAAAAATCAGAAGAGCTGCTGATAAAAGAGGGAGAGAAATAATGCCGGCGAGATGCAAAGCTTAAAAGCTTATGTTTTCATGTATTTGTAATAGTACTAACTCTATTAAGTTATCCAAAAATATAGGGATTTATTACACCTCTGTGTACAATGCTGTTCCAGCTGGGTATTTTTGTAAGCTGCCTTTATGTAGGTATCTGTACAACATAAGCTAATGCTCCACGAAGAGAGAAAATCTTTGGGATTATCCTGGAATGATGAAGAGGGATCATATGAATTACAGTAGTATAAATTGCTACCTATTGGTTTAATTAGTTTATGGGGGGCTTGGTTGCTAGAGAAGCACCAGGGAAAGAGTCAGTGAGAAGATGGAAAAGCACTAGCTAAACACAAGAGATCAGGGAAGCGCGATGGGTGGAGGCTTTCTTGGCTTTCTTGGCTTTCTTATATTCATTTTGTCTCCCCACATGTAGACTCAGAAATTTTTGGCACTTCTCCCTGTGTAATATTTCTATGGTCCTCTGCTGACATACTGTAAGTCTAGCATATCTTCTCTTTCCTCTGTAGCTTTCCTGACCAGCAACTCTTTTAAAGAATCTGTCAAATATACTCTTAAAAAAAGGCATCTAAGTTTTTCCTCTGACTCATCAGCCTCCCAGCTGCCCCACTTCTCAGCTACCACAGCAGTGATCTGTTCTCTCTGGTTTTTTCTTTGTTTATTTTTAAGCCTTTCTTTTTTCTTCTTTTCTTCAAAATCTTGAAGGAAATGACATGACTGCTTTCCCTTTGGGGAATGAAATATCCGAATTAATATGCTATTTTTCTCATGGGGTAAAAGAAGTCACTGAACTTACATGCTGCAATAACCTCTCTAATTTTTCTGTGTTTATCCGAGCAAGTACTGCTTCATGTGGCAAAAGATATCCTAATACTGTTCTGAATGACGTTGAGGGAAGTTCAGCTTTTACTGGTAATGACTGCAGAATCAGGTCCTTGCAAAACAGGACTGAAGGAATTAATTACATCACCGCTGACTTTAGTGTGGGAGAGGACAAGTCCAAAGTAGTAGCAAAAGATGATTTTTCAAACCATTTTCTATGATTTTCTCTTTGACTCAGAAAGAGCCAGTGCTGTGAACAAACAAGCAGGCAGAGAAGATGGAGGAGGAAAAAGTTTTTGAGGATGAGTGGCATTGATTTTTGTTTCTCTCTTCACAGGACAAGCACGATTTGGATCCTTGTTGTGGTGAAAGGCCAACCTAAAGCCAGTACAGTGACTATCCAAGCACAGAAATAGAGACTTTTAAATTCCCATGAAGAAAGTTCAGTCCCCTCATCTTTCACATACAGCTCACTGTATAAATATAGCCTTTCTTTTTTATTCCTTTGTTTCTCTGCTTCTCTTCTCTTTTTCTCTTCTCTTGTCGCTACTAGGCTTTATGTAAGATTTCAGGTGTGGAAAGCATTTCATAACTCAGTGGTCACTTGAAATAAACAGTCCTTCACATCTGTACTTGTAAGCACGTGAGAGAGCCTTCTCATACAAATAACTGATAAGAAATATTTGAATCCCTCCCTTATGAAGGTGGTAGGGTAAGAACAGGGTGCACTGGAGAACCAAAGCATTTCAGGAGAAGTGGTGTTTGGATGCCAAGCTCCATACCAAACCAGGACTGTCCTAGCAGCTAATACCAGCTGCTAGAGGCACGGATCCAGCAAGAGCAATGCCCTTGCCCCCAGGCGTGTGGCTTTTTCGTGTAGCCTTGGGAACAGCAGGGTTATGGCAGCCACGGGCAGCAGCTTTAGTGCTGCCTTGCTTTATGCTTGCCCTCAATGACTTCTGCAGATGGGGCCAACAGGCCCCTTAGTCCCTCTGGCAAATCTGTGCCTGGATCTGAAAGGCTTGATATGCCCTGTGTACTCTGACTGCCTAGTCACTGTGAAATCTCTAAGTGATAAATTTAAACTGCGGTTAAACTTTGTCCTGATTTCTCTAGTAGGTATATCCTATGACTCAAAACTGTTGGACAAACTCAGACTGCCTCCCACACCTTCTTGGGTGCCACTCCCCAGCTCCACCATCTAAACCTCAAGCATCCTCCTAACAGCTTCAGTGAGAAGACAGAAAGAAAATAGAGAGGCTTTTTGAAAATTCAGGGACTGCACAAAATAAATCGACTATATTATCTTAATAAAACAGAGGCTACTTCTTATTCAATTCCTATGATCTAGTTTTATATTCAACTGAACACATCTCCGACTTCATTGAACCAGTATAGCTCATTAGACTTCAGAGCTTTGGCAGTCTTAAACCTTCTGAAGATTTGACTCTCAGTTTTTGAATGTAAGGAAGTTGCCACTAAATTAATACAATACCCAGAAACCAGAGCCCTCCTCTGCAGAATTTAGCTTAGCTTGCCACATTGTATACTAAGTCCCGGAAATACCATTTAACTGCAAGCTTATTTGAGGAGGAATTTATTAGTGTTTCTAAATTGCTTCAAACAGGCAAGCTTGGGTGAAAATGCTATGTGTATTTGTATTTACTAATCTGGCATGGATTGCCACATTTGCTGGTAAAAGACCGGAGGGAGAAATAGGTATAAGAGGCTATGTAATCTTAAATATTCTAGAAGATGTCAACAGAAAATTGGAACTTTCTTCTGTGTAAAATTGAACATCTAGAAGCTTGGTTTTACTCTGTATTGAAAATGTTCCTATTTTAAAATTTCCCACTCAACCCAAACTTCTGAAAGTTGTAATTCTGAAAAAGAAGAATGTTTTGTTAACTATTTAAACCATTAGATTTAGATTGTAAATATGTATTAGTGTTTGCATTTTGTGTTTATATATGTATATATGGGATTTGTAATGAATGTTCTGAATATTTGTACAAAAATAGGAACACAAACCTCAAAATTATAAAGCTGCAATGACATATATCAACCCTACTGATAGATATTAGACCTCAAACTATTTGTTTTGATGTTTCTCGTAGGAGGAAATGAATGGTTTTGAAATGCTTCAGTTTTGACAAGAGTACACTTAATACAATGGTGAAAAACTCTTCTGGCCTTTTTGGGATGCCTTAAAAGTTTTATATTTCTCTGCTAGGAGGAGACAGTGTAAAGAATTAAAGAACACATGTCAGAGCAAGAACTGAAGTTTGGCAGGAGAAGCACTGAACTTCACACACTCAATACCTCCCAGGAATCGGCTGGGAGCCCACTGAAGTCAATGGGAATTTTTGACTGGCTTCAGTGTGCATTGGATCAGACCCAAAGGGACACTATTCAGCAAAATACTTAGGTGGATTTTACTTCAGGCACGAGCTTAATGAGACTTTAGCAGTACTTAAAAGTCATGCACGCTTGCATTTTTTGAATACACACTCTAATTTTCAGAGCTTACTAAGATCTCTGCAGTGTGACTTGCTGCAATATAATAATAAGAAAAATCTTGAGACAGTGGTCTTTAGTTGTCTAAATACACAGTGAAATGAAAGTTCAATAGGAAATGCTGGGCTACACTTCTCAAAGGAACCACAAAAAAGACAACTATTTCAGAAAAAAAATGGTTCTAGCAGAATGGGAAGTGAGAAAGAGCAGATGTTATAACCAGGGGATTTTCCAAATTTTAAATATGAGGCAAAATTTGCACTGTGGTAGGACTGAAAGATCAAAGCCAAAGGTGGTATAAATTGACACATCAAGTACTCAGATTAAAGGTCTGGTTCATAGCGTTCCTGCCCCAGAAGGGAAAAGAAATGTGAAAAAACACTTCATTTCTAGATTCCAGCCCTCCCCCCAGCTCCTGCGTTACCTACTGTAGGCTTCTTTGTAAGCGAGAAATAGCTTGTGTTTTTTTAATTTTAAAAATAAGAGTAAAAGAAATGCTTAGGTACTTACAGAAAAATGAAATGCGGTTTAAAATGCAGCCTTACAGATAGCAGCAGCTAGGAACTACTGAAATAACATTGAAATTTTCAAAGAAAACTGCTCTTCTTACATTACAGAAAAGATGTTCTTGATGGAGGAGGGGAAGAAAAGTAGATATAAAGTTGACAAAATCAAGATGGGTTAAAATCTAAATCCCAAACCTGAACCTAGACTGGCTTCAGAACTCAAACCTCATTGTACAGGCTGAAATCTGAGGTCTGAAGACAGGGTATTTGAGTAAGTTTGGACTTGCATTTAGCAGTAGAAGTGATATTCTAAAAGGATATTTTTGATTAGCTTGTAGCAAGGGTGATCCTATGTCTGAATAAATTGGGGCCCTACATTTGGTATAACATACTTCTGTTTTGATGTTAGCCATTTTGCAGTGATCCAGTTATGTGGACCTGACTTACTGTTGTGATGCAGACGTGTTCGATATGCAGCAAAAGCCTTATCGCAAATATATATGAGGTTTTCTTAATACCGCGTTAGACAGCCCTGTAAGTGCAGTCACCACATGAGCATCCTGCTTATTTACTAACCAAGACATTTGTGCAATTTTATCACAGCACTCCAGAGGAACCACTGGCCACCCCTGGGGGATGCGTCCATCAGAGGCACGGTCATTTTCTGGAATGGCAGCCCAGCAGCATGAAACCTGAGAAACAAAAAGCCCCTAATAACGGTAACCAAAAAGCCCAGCCTCCACGGGCCCTCACTCTGAGGTCAGGTGACTCATGTAAAAGCAATCCGGGCCAGTCATGAGACAAGGTTTTTGTAGCCACATCAGCTTTCCAGCATTTGCTGCTGCTCTCAAGTATGGCTTGTGCTCATTGTGTTATTCATCAGATTTATGAACGCATTGTTCTGAGTTTTAAATTACAGCCTTTAGTGATCGTGTTCATACAGATCTCCCAGTGGCCGGCAGCAGAGGAGTCTTAGCAGCAGCAATGAGCATACAGACTCTCTGCAGGATACTGGTCACTTAAAACAACTCTATTTTAAGGTTAAAACTTTCTATGAAAGTCACTAGTTTCTCTCTTCCACTTTCCAGTTCAGAAGCCCATGGTGCAGTTCTGGTATGTGTCTTTAACTCTCAGGAAACAACTGTGGGGATCACGACATTCTGCAGGGCTCAATTTCTGCCTTGCTCGCTCTTACCTCAAACCGTTTTGTAAACTTCATGTTCTTGTTGAAAGGTTTAGCTCTAAAGCATGAGCAGAGCTATTTACCTCAAGGATTCCAAAAAAGGAATGTTAATCACATTGATTATCTCAAATTTCATTTAGGAAGAGTGCTGGATCTTACTTCTTACTCCAGAATTGAACTGTAACAGCTTCATCTGTCCGTGCTTTCTCTCTGCACTCTCTGTTTTGTCCTCTTCTCCTGCTTGTGGCAGGGAGGGTAGCATAACCGGTGGTGTGTTAGATGGCAGCTTTACCACTCTCGACTGCAGTCCTGTGTATTTGTTTAAATTGCTGAGGAAGTTGTGTGTACAGCACCAGACTGGGGAAGCCTGGGATGTATAATCCCCCTGCTGTTCCTTTTCTGGGAAACCACAGTGCTGCAGATGAATTCGACGCAGCTTGACTCTCAGAACCCTTTTGTCATATTTATTTAAAGAGTCTGAATAAAGCTAAGGATATCAATAGCTCCCCCTGGGAGAAAAGTATAAGCAATAATAAATAACCAAGACCTTTTCCTCTCCTTAGGTCATACACAGAAATCCACATACTGTTAGTGGAAGTTCAGCACCAGATTAAGGGCAATTCGTATGTGGACTTTAGCACTGAAAAGAAATTAATTTGCAGGTGTCCATTGGTGACACAGGGTGGTTAGGGCATAATTAGAGCAGCCGTTTCTGTGTGCTTCTCATATGAGAGAGCATGGCAGCTGCCGTCTCAGGGCACAGTGGCTTAGGACACTGAACTAACCCCTCAGCTGTAGCTGGGCTTTCCAGAACAACTACAAAGCACCAGAACAGGGACACCAGGAGGCCTCCTGCCCTGTGTGAAAGGAGAAAGGGGATTTTCATCTCTGGGAGCATGAAGCGGTGAATTTTGAAAGCACAGCAGTTACTAGTACTTTCTATAATGAATAAATGAATAATGGTCAAAGAAAAACAGGAGAGGAAGCAGCATTTGTAGCTCAATTGATGTGCTGTCTCTTTCAGATAGTCATTACTCTGGACTTCCTCATCCCACAGAAATGTGACTTGGAAACTTTACCAAACCTCCTAATTGGTGCACTTTTCGGAAATGATGTTTCAACTGGGCACGGTATTGAAAGAAAGAATGATGAGGCTCTCACTGACATCTCTTCTCAAGAAGGCTTTTACTGGTTTTTACCGGTTTCATGGCCCTGTGAGATATGAGGCACAGGAAAGCTTTCTATCTATTAGCACATTTTCAATCACAAACTTTTTGTGATCAAGACATTTTCATTTCACATGCTAAGTTTAAGACGTAAAAGATGTCACCGTCACAGATAGTTGTGTATTTACGAAGTGTACCTGAGACATGTTTTTAATTTAGGGACTAAATCTGGGTCTGTTCCACCTTGGTCCGTCCATAGATTAATACACATCTCATATATACTTGTGAGTGCTATTTTTTAGGGCTTAGGTTTTGTATATAAAAATAATATTTGGACCTGAAATGAAGAACTGAAGTCTGGGTTTAGCATAGGTAACACTAAAACAGTCACAAAATCACAGGCTAAAATACTTAACATGTCCAAGACATTCATTATTGTTGCTGCTGTATGGGCTCTGAGGACACTGTCAGCCCAGACTGTCCCCGTCCAGCCTCCCCTGGGTATCCTCCTGCCCTGCCCATGGCTCAGGACCCCATTTCAGCTCAGCCCCTTCCCAAGTTATGTTCCAGGTGGCCATTTTCTGCTGTCCATGGATTTCCCTGGGTGATCCCTGGCCTGACTTGACTCATCCCCCCGACCTCATTAGATGACCACTGGACTGTTGATGGGACTGGTCTCTGTCACAGCCTGGCCTTGCCACAGACTGGTGCCTCCTTGGCAAACGCACGGCCAGCGCTGGGGCCACCCATACCTCCTGCCTCAACCCCCTCTCCCTGCTCCCAGGATGTCTCACTTTTTTACTGACCCAAAAACAGATGGTTTCACAGGGTTTTCTAGGATCTCCAATATTCTCTTTCAGTCTCTACAAAAACTGAGTGGGCCTTAAATTGGGACTTTGGTATAAGGGCCTTTATGGTTTTGCTTATGGTAATTCTGCATGGCTCACTGTTGTTTCCACCACTTTAGCCCAAGAAAAAAAAAAAACAGAAACCAGAGCAAGGTTCATGATCTCAAAAGCTGAACGTGAGTTTAGAAGGCATCATTTCATATTAAACACTAAGTCTGTATCTATACATTGACATTTAAACATGTTCTCCAAGCACAGGATTATCTTTCCTCACTATGGTTATTCTACAGTACCCTTTCAAAATCTCAAGTCAGGATCTCTCAGTGTTAGAAGTTTTACAGATCTGGTGTGTGCCTTTAAAGTTAAAAGACACTTCCCTGCTCTCAGCTGAGGTTATAACACAACCAAGAAACAACCAATGTTCAAGAAAAGAGACCAAAGAACAGTCTACTTCAAAGAAAATTCAAAGAACAATCACCCTACAAGCTTTATAGCAACACTTAACATGAAAACTGAGAAAAGGCCTTTAGATCTTTTTTTCAGCATACTTAACAATATGGTTAAATATGAGATTGCCAAAACTAAATTAAGAAGTCTTATCTCACAAGGAACAGCTTGAAATTCGTAGCACCTGGAGGCTGTTGTTTTCATGCTGTCTTGTAAATGACACCATGGGAAAGTACTAAGCTATCTTCTAGAAATGGAGCTTTGGTAAAGAAATACTTGGAATTAGGTTGAAAAAATATTATCAGCATAGGTGATTGGTTAAGCAATGCTTTTTTTTTTTTTTAAATTTGTTTTGCAGAGTTATATAATTTAGAATATACCTATGCTTTTGTCAAAACACAAACTGCTATACAACAGTTAAATACCCTAGCTAATGCTCAACAGGTTACAGCTGGGAGCAACCTATCTGTAACCCAACTGTGGGCTAATTTTAGGGCTTTTTTTGGCAGGTAAGTTTCACAGCCCAGTTTTGCCATGGCCTGCTTATTACTTGCCCCCTAATACTCTCAATTTAAATGATACTTCTCTGTCACAAGCATTTTTTGACTGCAGTCCTTACTGTCCTTGGCCCAAATTTGGCTCCCAAACGTACATGTGCAACTCTAGAATACATTAACTGAAATCAATTAAGTCTCTCTCAATTTATAGCAACCGAAAGCTGAATTTCACCAATATACTCTTTGCTGACCCTCTAAATGCCTATATATTTACTGGTTAAATGCAGTGCTGCTGTGCTACTTTGAGCCAGCAGAGAATTTAGCTATGTATCAGAAAATCAATTAAGTGAAACCTTCTAATAACCCACGCTAACCTCTCAGCTTAGCAAGCACATGGAAACATGTATCAAGATTATTATAATAATCATGAAAAAATATGAAAGGGGATATGAGGCTACTATTGCTTTATATGTACACTATTACTACACGTTCTTCTGAACAAAATCATTTAACTCCAGGGAGTATCATATGAAAAAAATCTACCACGTTATATTGTGTCTCTCTGATGTGACAGCTTTGAGACTCTGGATTAATCAAAACTTTTCGACTCCTTTTTCCTGAATGATTAATATATGTCAGAAGAATGTTTAGATGTCTGAGAATAGACGTCTAGGAATAAGAATATCTAGGCCTGCCTGAAAAGCAAGAAAATGGATACTTTCATTTTAATGATGACAAACAACTTGCTAGAAGCAGATGTCTCAGGATAACGTGAAAGTTAAGGAGTATGAGTCTGTTCATAGGAATAGCTGTAGTGAAGTGTAAAGCCATTAAGTGCAATGTCAGGCTCAGAATCTCCAATTATCTCACACTATCATTCAAAGAGCGGGATCTTATTCAGAAAAGTCCACTACAAGCATTGTATTGGTCTCAGCTAGTAACCACCTTCTTTAACTCACATGCTGCTTGTTAGTCTTCTTATAACGAAGCTCCTGTATTTTGTTCTTACTGAGAGCAAAAGATGGAGGACTTTTACTTTAGACAGTGAGTAACAATAATGCTTTGATTGAATGGTGCTGTTTCAGACAGGGGTTGAGAAAGCCTTGAAAGGTTTTTGCTATAGTACTTCCTGAGATTAAATTTACTTTCTCCTTCTGACTGCGATGACGTAATTAGAAAGATCTTTATTATATACATTGAAAGACAAGCAAAACCCAACTACAACTGAACTAAAATCTCTCGCTAGTCAGTGCCTGGCTCACCACCTGTTTATTAGCTATATGTCTGCAGGCCTGCTCCCCCAAATGACTGTTTGCAACTAAACAGGCTCCTAGGGCCCAGAGAACAAGAACGTTGTGGGACAAAGGTGGCTCACTTGGATGGCTTTGCTTCCGGGCAAAGGTTTTATGGTGGAAATCAGAGCTGCCTGTCTAATTTCTGTAGCCCAAGGCTGCCAACTGTTTATGGATATCCACCGATATTTTCTTTTCCTCTTCCCTCCCAGGATTACAGTCTTAGCTGTTGAAGTGATAGTTACATACATAACTAGATCTTCACATTCCCTTTCTTCTATGGCCTATTTCCATATCTGATTAAGTCAAAGGGAAAGTTTCCAATAGATTTGTTAGTGTTAGGATAAAGCCTTAGGTGATTTTTATGTATTTTTTTTCAAATACACGTAGCAGAAAGGTCTGCAGAAGCGCCAAGTCAGGGCAAGGTTCCCCTCTTTTTTTCTTTCCTGAAGTGCTGTAACAAAGCTGACAAGTTGAGGAGAAATATTTTCTTCCAGCATATCTAGCCACATCAGATCGCAAAGGATATGAAATGGAAAATTGTTATAGAAATGAGTAAACTGATAACATGATTGTAGCATTTCTCAAAGAAAAACAGCTGGTGTATTTCAGATGTAGTTCCCCCCATGCTGTGAAATAGCAAAACAACACATTCCAACAGTAAGATGAAGCTAAGGACTATCAGGGTGGCAGCCTATACAATGTATTCAAAGGATCCTGCTGTCAATTCAGGAAAATCCTGTGTGATTCAAATCTTCCTCTCTCCCTTCTGGTTGTAGTTTGACATTTTCTAAGAGCTGGTCGCAAATTACACGGTAACAAGATTTGAAGAAAAGATGGAGAAGGATAGAAGGCAGGCCTGGAGAACAGTCCTAAGCAAAGTCTGGGCCAAACTAAGCCCCACTGTGGCTGATTGCTGCACACCCTGTCATTCATTCAAAAGAATGCTAACAAAAAATAAAATATCTAGGTGAAATGTGGCAAGTAATTAGGAAAATCCAGACTTTGGATGCGTGTGTTAACTTGCTCTGTAACATGACAGGACACCCATCGTTAATCACATCACCTAGTCCAGCCCTTTTTCTTCAGGTTCCTGTCAGAGCACAGGGTGGTTCACTGTCCTGAATGAGCATGTTCAGTTTTGCCCTCACCATTCAATGTGTGCACATTTAGCACCTAAATCTGGTGCTATTCCCTCCTGATAGTCTGCTCCCAGTAAAGAAACTTAATAATTTGGGAACTTCTCTCTGGTTCTTTTGGGTGTTCATGACAACCCTATGCATCCAAGAGAAATTATTGCATTTTACAGATGGAACCAAAGCCCACTTCTTATTTTTTAGGAAAGGAAAACACACACACACACACAAAAAAAAAGGATATTTAGACTCTCAGCTCCCAGCAGAATCACTGCTGTGGAAGTTAGGTACGCAAAGTCCTGTAAAACTGTAGGTCAGAGGGACTGTGCTGTTTGTTTGAAAGCGTGCAAGCTGGGATATCTGTGGCCTCCTTTAGACACTTACTGAGAGCAGCTCCTCTGCTCTAAGCATGCGTCTCAGGGGCCTCAGTCAGCAAAAGGTGCTGAGCACCTCTGCAGATCAGAGCCTAGGAGGGGGGAATTGAATCAGTTTTGGAACTGATATTTAAAAGTCTCTCCCTGTGCATTGCTCATCTGTTGTGGAAAAAAGTTTGGCTCAGTGGTATATTCAGCATCACAGAAAATACCCAGAGCTGAGCAAGAGTTTTGCTTTTATCTCTCGGCTCTGCAACTCCGTGCTGTTCATTCACTCTTATCACTGCACCCCACACCTCCACCATCTGCACTGGCTTTGCCTCTCAGTTTCTGCTCTTGTTACAAGCTCCTAAACACGGTGCTTTCTCCATCTCTCTGCTGCCTGGGTCTCATTAGAGCAGCCACTGAGTCGCTCTGCTGCTGCAGTGGGTACTGCCTCAGGGCAGATGCAGTTCCAGGGAATGTCCTGCTCATCCCCAGGTCTGGGGAGATCTGAGCAGGGCAGATAGAACTTTCTAAGCGTTTTGCTATCGAACCACTGGGCAGATACAGACTGAAATATTCAGAGGCCTATAAACTGGTTTGAGTTGAGTGGACTGTCATCAGGACATTCTTATACTGGGATGATGCATCTGCCAAATCTGAAGCTTCTGCTCAAAAATACACAGGAGCCCTTGCAAATACCCTTAGAGTGCTCTAACATGGTTGTTCCTCTATCTTGCTTTAATTCTGAGGAAACTGGTCATTTACTTTTGAAAAACAAGAATTTGTGGTAGGCAGCAGATGTGGAATGCTTCAGTCTAAACAGGTAATGTTTGGAAGATGTGCAAAGAATTGCAGGAAAGCCTTATAGTAGAAAGGATAGGAAGAATGTTTCAGTCATTGCTTTACAGAGAGTAAAACCTCCGGAGTATAATATTTACAGGTTTCCACCAGTTCTTCTGGTTGTCTCTTTTTTGTTTTCTTTTACTGTACATTAAGAAATGAGAAGGTGAGAACTACCTGCCTCACCAGTTCACAGATGTGTATGTAATGAGGAGATCTGTGCAGATGCACACATGCATAGATACTTTAAGTAATTGCTGTAGCAAGGTGTAATTGTTGGGGATACTGTTCTGCATTAAGTAGCCTTGCTAAAAGGAAACTTATTTGTATTAGCTGTGTCTACAAACAGCAGAACCTTTTTAAATGAAGTAAATGTATCTCTCAGAACAGATTAAAGTCAAATATGATACCCAAGAGTGTCATTCGCTGCTAGCAGTTAAGCATTCCAACACGAAGCAATTTCCAAAACACTGGCATCTGCAGTAGGCTCCTTCTTTGAAGTTAGCTAATGTTTTAGCTCTAATTGGACATTGGAGCATTAGGACTACTTTGTGTTTTAAATGTTCTCATCAATACGGTCACTCTCTAACAGGAAAATAATGCTAGGAAAATTAAAATACCTTATCAGCCTAAAAAATGCTTACATCCTTGCTTTGGAGAAAGAAAAGAAACACTCGAAGTATCCAAACAGTGCTTCATTTTTTTTTCCCCATCTTCACCAATTATTACATTTTTGTTGTTGTTGTTGTTTTCTTACAGCGTATTAACAAACAGAACAAGTTTAATCGTCTTTTTTGTTTTTGGGTGCTGTTCTATGTAATCGTATTTTCTAGTCTTTCTCCGGTTAAGTATTTGCCAGTGAATCCAAAGCAGGCCTCAGTTTCATAGTTACCTGTGTTTTGTAAGAACTGCCTTGGGGTTGATACTCAGCTCAAAAGCTTTTCAAAGCATTCAAGGGGCTGTTAAGACTGCGCTCTGGTCTCTTAATCAGCCTGAGCCAGAAAACTTCACCTGGTGCTATGTGCGATGTTCTAAGATGAAAAACACATTCTTCTATGCCAAATTTGGTTTAAATTAATTACACATATCCCTTCCCGCCCCCCGCCCTATATATTAGTGCTGACCAAAACATAGTTGTTCCAAGTGTATGTGGGTCAGCAGCTCTTTGCCTCTGCCAGTTCAGCAGGAATCCCATCAGAACTTCCAGCGGGTATTCCTGCCTTCTCCGATGAGCCCTCAGCAACCTCCCAGGGACATGCCGGATGGCAGCATACTCACCTCCCTTCCCGTCATAAGGCCTGGAAGAAAGTGCTCACTGCCAGCCACCTGCTATTGAAAAGCCTTGGTGGCACAGGATCTGAGTAGAGGTTTCTAATGGCCCACAACCCTACTTGTGGGGTTTTCTCTACTTGTGTTTACAGGGGGAGAAAAAGAAAAGAAAACAATGCAAACCTTTTGAAGGAACATGAAAGTGAGAAGCGGCAGAACAGTCTACTGAGTTACTGAAGGTGTTTGAATGGGGTTCTAGAAAAGAGGAGAAAAGCAACAATATTCTTGACTTAATATGAAATGTACATTATTGCTCCTCAAATTTTTTTTTTTTTCCTTCTGGGGAAGTGGGTGGGGGAAAGTTAGTGTTTTTCATTTACCTATCAGCATAAACAGCATGGTTATAGCTACAGCACATAATTTAGCTTGCTCAAGGCAAAGCTTTCGTTTAGAATGAAACTGTATCAGTGACAATCTTGACTAAAAACCCTTCTTTCTCTGCCACCTAACTGAACACAATACTGAAGCCTTGAAACTAATAGATGAAGTAAAACTGTTATTTCATTCCAAAATTTACTGGAGATTTTTTTTTTTTTTTTGGTTTTCCAAGTTCCTCATCTTGCTTGTAAAATTAAATCAATTAGTCAGATTACTATTTGTGTTAAGTTCTAGTATGCAGAACTGCAATGCCAATTCTGTTTTGTAAAGATCTTGGAGGTAATTGACTATTATTCTTTCCACAGTGGAATATCATTTTTCAAAAATGAATAGAACTATTCCTATTAGTCTTCAGTTGGCAAGCAGAGTGCCAAATTGCTCTACCTGTGCTCTTAGTTGAGCTTTAATTTTTTGTGTCTTTCCCTAGTCAATATTTCTTTGATTTTTAAAATGAATAAAAAACATGTTGGCTTGTCCTTGGTTTATTTGCACCTCCAATATCTTTGTGGGTATACAAATGTGAGTCAGTAGGAACTGGCTTTTGGCTTTGTGCTACACAACAGAATACTTTTGAGGTAAAAGACATACTTTTGCATTCTATATCCCTTTGTATTCCTAAATATTATAACTTTAAAATTTCATTTGTTCACCTCCTCCTTTAAAAAAAAAAACAAAACCAAAACCAAACACACACACCCCACCCCCAAATTTGGGTTACTAATATTCTGGATTTAGTCACTGCCTTTGTTTCCAGGTGACACGGAGGTCTGAAAAAGATGGAAGAAGTTCTCCAAGTAGAAGAGTCTTTACTCTATTTATCTAAGTCACACACATTTGCTACCGGACAAGAAGAGCAGTTGAAACAAACTCCTTAATCTACTGGGAGGAGGCAATGGTGAAAACAAAGAAAAGAGTTTGAATTTCATACTTTGGGGGAATGAGCTTATATGACCAAAACAAAAAGGGCAGCTGGTTGTTGACAAGCAGGTAATGATCCATATTCTTCAAACTTCATGTTCTGCTTTCCATCAACCTCTCTATTTGGGAGAAGGAAGTAGGAGAAATGTAAGAGTTTGTGAGGGTATCTTGGAAAAGAGGGTGGGGGGGAAAGAAGAGAGGGCAGTTCGGTAGCAAATTAAGCTTTCATTATTCATGAACACTTCTCCAAATAGCTGAGATCTCAGGTGAAATTTTATCTCTTTGCTAGTCCTTCCTCACTCTGAGAGATATCTTGTGCAGCGTCAGGGTTCTTTCTATCAGAATATGAAAAAATAAGTAACTTTTTTTTGTTTGAGGAACTTCTCTCAGGAGATGATCACTAAACCAACTGAGGTTAAAAAAAAAAATTAGTATGGGAGAAAACAAGAAATTTAAAGGATTGCAGACTCCATTTGGGCATATGTTAGGAGAAACCTGTAAATACTAGGATATCATGAGGATTCTAACCGATGTGATTATAAAAGCTGCACTGAGACAGTTACAAGTCATGCGCGGCATAATCTGGTATTTCATTTAGAAATGCAGATTTGCAATCTGAAACCTCATTAATCATAACAACTGCAAGGTTTTCTAATTTTGTTGGTTTGGTTTGGTTTTGAGAGCTATTACTGTTCCTTATAAATGTCATCTTGGTTTTTAGGCTTTTAATAATTTGCTCAAAGAAAAGGAAAACGATGGAAGATTGTAACTGCATGAACAAAATTATCAGTCCTTAGATCTTATGATCCAATCTTCCTGGCCTTACCAGAGTCTACGCTGATTAATATGTGTTTAACATAGCATAGCAGCCATAGGATTGCTTATATTTTTAAGGTGAAAAAATCTCTGGTGTGTCAATAGAATATTAAACTTTCTGTGGAGAGGTGGGTATGATAACTGCTGGCTAAGTATCCAAATAGCACATTTGGTCATTTTTTCCCATTTTCATTTGCATTTGTTTCTTCATAGAGCTTGGTAGGTTTCTAGGTTATCATTCCTAAATCAATTTAAGAAATGTCAATGAAAGAAAATAAAACTAAAAAATAAAACTAGTAATCAAAGTACATCCAATTTCTGAGGGGAAAAAATGGTTTTAGTATGTGCAATGTTTGGCCTTTTATCAAAACCCTTAGGTTTTTAATTCTTGACTTGCTTATAAGTTAAAATGTTTACTGGTGAAAGAATATTTCTCTAGTAGCAACCTCAGCTATGTACTATATGCAGACAAATTTATTCAGAAGAGATTACTTTTAAGAATCTACTTCTAAGAGTAATTTAAACCACTGCAGTCATGACAGGAAGTAAAAATAATGTTATTTGATTTAGAGAACCCCTGCCTCCCTCTTCAGTTATGTGAATTTTCTGCTTGAGCAAGATTTTTTTTTTTTTGATTGATTGGAGAGAGAGAGAATGGTGTATTTTACTAATATTGATGAAATACATGGATTTTAGACATCAAAGTCTTTAACATTCTTGTGTCGCTGTAAACATGATGTTCGGATTTGCAGTGCAGAGGCAACACTTACAGTGTTTATAATAATAAACAGAGACACGTATGTCAAGCCAGGAAATTTGCTGACTATGATACGCACATATACAATCAGAATAAGTCTATTTCAAAATTAAGTGGTTGTGCAGAATGAGTATATAGTTTCCTTTCCATGGATGCACAGGTTAAAGACTTTTATTGTGTCATGTCATCCCACTTAGCAGGGAAGAAAATGTCAGTTCAGTTTTGAGCAGAGAATGAAAGTAACTTTCCTCATCTTTGGTGAAAACAGACACACGGCTGCAGGGGATTGGAAAGAGATGGTGAAATGCAGCTTTTGGTATATCTCAGGTTTTGTTTTGTTTTGCTGTTGATCTTGTGTTTTGTTGATTTCAGCATGTGAGGCACCTGATCAGTCATGAGAGTATCGTCACAAATGGTCAGCTGATGTGAGATGGCACATTGGCTACATCTGGTTTTTCTGGTCAGATCCCTGTTCTTTTTTTTTTGTCAGATTTTTCAACTAAGATGAAATGAGTGGGCTACCTCATCTCATCGTGGTTCCTGCAGGTGGAAATGGAAGATGTTGTGATCATTGAGGTACACAGGTGAATTCTGTAAACGACAGAGAAATTGGATGGCCTCTCCTCCTGTTTATAAGTGACTGTCTGCCACTCATTCTTCTCTGACCCCTGCAGAGTACCTCTAGTTTTAGACCACGGGATTTCTGATGCTGCTCATCTCCTCTCCAGCAGATATGAGCTAATCCAGTCCTGGGAGTATGTAGTTTCTTTTTTATTTTATTTCTTTTTTTTACCAGAAATAATAACCTTGACTTTTTCATTTTTCTCATCACATCTAATATTGATTAGCATTGCAAAAGTAAATGAGGTTGTTGCACAGTCAAAACAGAACTGCACCAGGCTGTAACTAATAACAGTTCAGTACCAAAGTAAGTCAGTATCAGTTACTGTGAAGGGTGGCATGAAGGAAATACACAGTGTAGAAGGGTGGGAAAATTCATTTAACCCTTCTCTAATTAGGTAATGATAATATGAAAAAGTGAAATAAATGCACTAAAAACAGTTCTATAAGGTTTCAGGATTTCAGTGTCAGTATCTTCAGAGTCCACACAGATGATCCAGGGGGATCTAATTTTCTTTCACCAAGGTGATCATAGAGTTGTTGCTATGGTATTGCTATTTGAATTTGCTCGCTTGTGCTTCTCTGAAGCTGTGGAATTGGCTTATCCCTGCTGTTTGAATAAATATCGGGCCATCGCGCAGCAATGAAAATCGAAATGCTGTGACTGTAAACATTTTAGCTGACATTTTTGTCTCCAGTAAAGATTTTCTCCTTACACTAGTCTAAATACTCAGTATCTCCATGGATTACTTCCCCTTTAATCACTGAACTGAGAGCTAGATTTGTCCACGGATATCTTCTGAATGCATCTTTTATTTAATTTTGGTTTTGCTTCACCATTTGTAATACTTTGGGAAGGTTTCAGGAAACGTTGGACTAAAACGTACTGGTTCCTTGTATTAGAATTCTGTTAAAAATTGATCTCTTCCAACTACAGTAAGAGTTAAGTTCAGTCTTGTTTAAGCCAGTGCAACTCCATAGAATACATGGTGTTAGTTCTTCCTGACCCTGGGAGTGATCAGCCCATTTTTAGCTCTTGGTCATCAGAAACATCTGTTCTCTGGGTCTTACTCCCAGTTAGACTGAAAGGGTAGAGCACTCTAGCAGTAGAAAACACTGTTAGCTGAACAGTATGAGATGTGTGCTGAAAGGGGATCAAATTGCATCTCCCAGCTTCCACTGTATCTTTCCATGTTCGCTGTCATGTAGGTCAACAGCAGAGCTGCAGCCCCTTAGAAGTGCCACCCTCTGCTACTTGGGGTGCTGTAAGCATGTGATGATACCAGTAATGGGGTATCATCCCCTGTCGCAGCCTGTGCTGCAAAAGGAAGGGGCTCTCTTCCAATCGGTTTCCTAGTGGCTCCATAATGGAGGATGTGAGATGAGGTTCCCAACTCCCAGACTCCCTCAGCTTCTGGGAGCGTGTGCTCTATGTTGACAGGCTCTCCTGTCTGCTTCTTGCTTATCTTGACTCCTTTTGCTCCTTTCCATCTAATCTGTCCCTGTTGCAGACACTTTCTGCCTCCCTAGCTCCTCTCAGGCCTGCCTCCATTCCTTGCAGTTCACATTTAATTGATGTAAAATGGCAGCCAAGAAAGAGCAGTACCCAGGCTTTATTCTGCTCTTTGTGTTATGACAACCACCAAGTACTTTCTGTAAGTGCTTTTAAATTCCTAAGCATTAACTTGTAAACATATGTCAAACAGACCAGTACTGGGAGGTTCATAATATAGCTTCCCTCTGTCACTTCCATGGGAGATAATGAAAAGAAACATGAATAACATTAACTTGTGCACGTACTGAATTCTCATTCCTTGAAAATCGGTTTTAGGCAAATTAGCGTCAACTCTACTAGGAGTTTGTTAGTCTGTTTTGGGAATAGCGTCTTTTGTGTCTTTGTACAAATTCTTTTGCTTATTTAGCAAGATGTTGGAAAAACGTCAAGTGTTTCTATTGATGCTTTGGCTACTGCTCTGCACTTGCTTCATCTTGTGCTGGGCTATGTCAAATCTATTTTGGCATCTATTGCTTTTTGCCTAGTGTTCTATTTATCAGACTGGTGGATTCTCCAAAAGGTCCCTATTTTGGTGTTGTTAGAGCTCTTGGCATCCAGTTTCTGTGTGGTTCCTCCCCACCCCCAATGGAGTTATAAACAAACACCTACTAGTTGCTTTTTGTCAAAGGGTCTGGTAAACAGTAAAACTGTTTGCCAGTTTTACTCTACCGATCTGACATATAGCATTAATATTGCTGAAGTTGACCACTGCAACTTCATAGTAAGCATGTATTCCTACTTTGTAGATCCTCAAAACGGACCTGTAGTGGGAAGTATTTCAGGAGTCTATCTGCGCCACTCAAAGCAGAGTTATTTGCTAAGAAAAAAAAACATCTGGCATTTGTGAGCCCATTTTGAGAAACATCTTGTTATCACACAAGACTAAAGGAAAGAATTCCATCAATCTTATTTCAGCAAAGAGTACTGTTAGGAACTTGGTAGCATGTTTGGATATAAGTTTTCTGAAAAGTTAGCTAGGATATCGACCAGTAGTCTTACTGAGGGGCCAGTTCCAGAGGCATTGTGCCCCCCCATTTTTTTTTTTTTAGTTCACAGATCTGGATCCCTTTCTTAATCATAACCTTCTGGAGATGTTCCTTCTTACTGGTGAAACTCTGAATGCAACTGAATCTCAAAAAAAAACAAAATAAAACTTAATTCCCAGTATCCTCTTTTCCTGTTATTCAGCTCAGTGATATTGCAGTCCTGTTTGTCACTGAAAATACAAATTCAATACTAGGTTGCCTCATATAGGAGAACTTGTAAATATAAATCTAGTTTTTCCTGTTGTGGTAGTATAGCTTCACTTGCCATCAGATTCATTCTCTGACAGCATGTATGGTAAAAGTGGTCTCTTTCCTCACCCTTAGAGTCTGACTTCAGGTTTAAGTTGTCCAAGCCATTTTTCCTAGTTTACACAATCTCTTCTTGCTTGGTGGAAAAAATTTCTTTCATAATCAGTCTTAAAAATGATTATGGCATGAACTCCCTGTGAACCCCACAGCTTGCCTCCAGCATTTCTTACGGATCATTTATGATGCATTGATTCAGTAGGCAGTGAAGAAAAAAAAATAGATGCTTGGTCAAATACTACCCCTTTTCCTCAACCACATTATTAATTATAGGTGCTTTTTCACAAAAGAGTTGACTTTTCTTTTTTTATGACAATCTCTTGGAATTCAAGAATGGTGCCATATGACTTTTCCATCTGAATAGAAGTAAATGCTGTTTTACTATGAGGGTGACAGAGCAGTGGAGCAGGTGGCCCAGAGAGTCTCCCTCCTTGGAGATATTCAGAAGATGTCTGGACATGGTCCTGAGCAACCGGCTCTAGGTGGCCTTGAGCAGGGGGTCTGGACCAGATGACCTTCAGAGGTCTCTTCCAAACTCAACCACTCAACCATTCAGTAATTCTGTGACTTTTTTTTNTTTTTACTTTTTCACCTTTCTTTTGGTAATGTGTAACCAATTTTAACAATTTGACTTGATTATTTGACTGTCATTGGAAAAGTTTGATTTTGTTGCTTCTCTCTTGTGAGTTGTGAAAGCGGGTGTCTACTAGCTGAAGTGAGTTTAGGGATATCATCACTGCTAAAATATCTCGCTGTCTTGCCTGAGAGGACTGCTCGGGCAGTTCATTTTATTTCTAGTGGCCTGTAATAACAAAGTAGTTTGCAGTGACAGTTTCTCCCCCCTCCTCCTTTTTCCCTGCTTTTTTTTTTCCCAAGGACTGAAGTTCATGTGTGCATTTTTTCCGTATATTTTTGTTGATTCTTTTCCTGTATTGTTCTACATATGACATTTCCTGTGTCGCTTGGGACTAATTTTCCTGGCTTTAGCTACCAAAAAGCTAGGTCTCTATTCTGAACTAGCTGTAAGATAAGGTTCTCCCTGAAGTCAGTAGGGAGAAATAGGTGCCTCCAGGATGGTTAACTCATCCAGAGATCTCGGTCCATTAACTTTCAGGGCAGAGTAAGCACACAGTTTAGATGACACGCCTGTCTGCCTACAGTTAGGGGAGGTGAATTCACCTGTAGGCTTCTGTATGGTCCGTTTCTGTTGCCTTTTTTTCCCCAGAGTGGCTCTGATCTCTTCAGAGATTTTTCTGTTTTCATTAGTGTGGATATTATAATGTGAGAATATAGGAGACAACATATTACACATTTGGCTTGTGAAGTCCTGCTGTCTTGAGAGGCAGGTGAGGTTTCTGAGGCCCAAGAGAATAACATAGTGAACACAAATTCATCTTAGCTCTGACAGATTTGTCTCTGGATTCTTTCCAACCCCCTGCCCTGAAACAAGAGGCTAAAGGACAGCTGTGCCCCAACCTTGCATTTCCTTCCTCTAGAAAGGATAGACATCCTTCCAGCCCGCTGAAGATCCCATGCTCTGACTTAACTGCTGTTTATTCCATAGTGTGAGGTTGCTCTGCCTAACTTGGTAAGCACACACTGGTCCTGTGCACCATCCATCAAATATGTGACACTGCAGACTCTGTAACAGGCAGGACCCTTAAAAGTGGTCTGTAGTGACATGTTTAATTTCTGCATGAATAGTTCCTTTGCCTTGACCATACAGCTTGAAGCTTTCTCAAGTGAGTGGCACTGAAAGGTATTCCTCTTCCACTTGCCTCTCATCTGACCACATCTGTAGTGGTAAATAAAATAGGCCTTACATGTGTAACTTCATATGGCTAAACTGTCTTCCTGCCCTTCCTGTTCCTCAAAAGTGGCATCGCCCCTGCTGTCAGTGGGGAACATTGACCCCCTGCTTGTGCTGTTCCTGAAACTGTTGCCGGGCATTGTCAGGGAGGCTGCATGCTGTCATGAAGGCGCCCTGGCAGCTAAACAGTTGGGCTATTGTGTGCCAGGGCTCAAGCCTGTGTCCTCACTCTGTTTAAAAATTTGCTAGTGTGCAAAGCCTCTGCATTGGTAGGTACCTGAATGCAGGAGCAGTAACTTCTTATGTCTGAACGGTGTCCCAGGCGCATTACCAGCGTCATGGCACCTCAGGGACTGGCGGCTCCCTG
>VXAL01010039.1:401110-432349 GCA_013399475.1 Chauna torquata
TTTCCAAGTTTTGTGTGTGTGGTTTTTTTTTTTTTTTTTTTTTTTCAAACTTCCAAGGTTTTTAAAGGTTTTGTGTCAGGTCTTCAGTCTGCTGCTGTGGTAGAGCTCTTTTGAAATCTGGCCATAAACCAATGTGGAAGAAGAGGGCTGGAAGTGGGAAGGGTCCAGATCTACATAAAACCGCGGTTGCCTGTTGCAATTTTCATGGAAAATCTGGCACTTGAGAAGGTTCTGACTTCTTGATTGCCCCAGAATAACTCATGACCAACACTTATAAAATAGCAAAGAAGTCACCAAGTAGGAAATTAACAAACTTGGAGTATATAATACACAGTTGTATCTTCTGGTTAATGTCCTCTTTAATTTACTGGCTGTTATGTAGGACAAATGTGCCTTGTCTGAAAGGTAATTTTAAAACCAAAAGGAGAGTTGTTTATTTATAACAGTCTGCAGAAGCACAGGAAGGGCTTATTGTTTCTGGAAAGAGGCAACAGCAAATAACAATATCACAGATATAAAAATAAACTTATGCAAGACTGCATACAAAGTAAATAGCCAGAATAAATTATTTTTAGGGCATACGTGGTCAAATTACATCATGCACGTGAGTCCCCTCTTCCCCACTTGAAATCAAAGCAAAACTTGAAGACACTGAAGTAGGAGAACTAGTTTTTGTGGGCCTGGTTTGAATCTACACTGTGAGAAAAGACCTGTTTTTGTGCTTTCACTCTAGATGCTTATGCTATTTTATTTGTACACGTGTGGCTTTCCTCCTTGACGCCTAGTATCAAGCAAAGACAGTTGAGTATCTTCCATAACAGGAAAATCCCCAAATGTCTAGTTGGTCAGTCAGAGCAGTCATAACCTATAAATATAACCAGCTGTACACATAACATGTATTTTCAGTTCCTAATTCAGTTCACACATTTCATTGTGGGAAATGCCAGCAAACTGACTGGAGATCAGTGAGTGGGTCCAGCCCACTCTTGTCAGGTCCTATCCAAAGCCAGGGTCTGCTGATGGTAAAGGCTGGTAAGATTAGCGATGCATAGATGTAGGGCAATACGGAGAAACAAGCTTTCTCTGGCGCTTGAAGTTGCTGCTCTTTCCTTTACTGAAAACATAGTTAAGTCCCCTTATGTAGGTATTCTAGCATAATTCAGTCACACAGGAGAAAACCTCTGATTGTCAGGGGTCTAGAGTAGTGATTTTTCAACCTTATTCAGTGAGCAAGAAAAAAATCCTGGTAAGGAGTGAACCTCTGGATTGCAAGCTGATTAGCTTTCTCTAATAACTGTTAGGCCTTTGCAGACCGGGGGTAGTGCTGCAAGACTACAGGGGAAAAGAACTTCTTAAGTAGGGCCATCTCTTTGGATTTTTGTAACCTGTTCCATAGCGCATCAGTCCACCAGATCTTCTCATCTGATCCTCACAAGATAGTAGTGAGCATGTTTGAAATAAAGCAGGGTCAAGCTGCATCACAAAAATGCTTTTTTAAAAGACAGTTTTTCTCGCTGAATTGACTTGTCTTCATTAGAGAAGGACACAAAGACATGTAAGTAAATTAGTACTTGTACGTTCTCATGAAATTCTCTTCCATTACAGTATCTTATTGATGACTAGTGTACAAACAAAATTTCCCATCGGCATCACAGTGGGTTTGTGACCATTCCTTTTGAAACATTAAGAACATAAGTGTAACAGGAGTAAAGTACAAGCAAGGCCTGAAAAGTGAATTTGTCTGTGGATTGTTGCAGTTGGAAGTAAGTGTTTAGACATTAAGGGAGAGAAGGTTTGAGCTGAGAGAGATGTGGTCCGTATTTGGTCAAGCATAAATAGAGGGAAAGCCTAAAGATAGGAATATGCTTTCCTGTGCTTTGCATTAAGGAACTTACATTTGTCAAGTCATTTGTCAAAAAATGCAGAAAAATTATTAGGCTTTAAAGTAAACCACAGCATTGTAGTTGTCAGCTTAATTTTCTCTGTGGTTAAAAGCTCTTGGTGGGCAGGGTAATCCCTTAACCAGCAGGGCAGCCTTCTAAGGCAACCTTGTAAAAGTAGTGGATGGTTTCAATGTAAAATTGTCTTTGTAGTGTATTTTGAGCCACTGTGGTACCTCAGTGGCCATGATGTTCTATGGTGGTTCATCATAAACTACATATGCATTTTTTGCTTGCCATTTAATGGATCATTCCATAACAAGGAGAAGGGGTGTGGAGGCATGTATTTTCTGAAGCAGCAATATTCCATTAGTTTTGTTGTGTGTAGCATGCTGTCTGCAGATGCACAAAGTTGAAAATATCAGAAGTCATTTTCCATGGGAGTTCCTTGGCAATTTCCCTGGTTCCTCAAATAGCACAGTCAGAAAGTCACCAGAATTTTCTGCAAAAGTCCTGGGGCTGGGGGAATGCACAGAGATTTCTTTCATTGTGCTATCCATGGAAGAATAATTAACTCAAATACAAAGGAAAAAAAATCCTGTTTAAAAGAGATCTTTCATCTATGCCACTGTTTCCAAGGTCACATGTGTGGTTTATGAGAGATGAAATTGCTATGCAGGGTCACATAAGGCTTATAGACTGCCACATTTTTGCTGTGTTTGTGCAGGAGACAGATTTGCAAGAAAGTCAGCAGGTTCAGAAAGTTTTGTGGTTGTGCTGACTGTCCTGGCATCGCTACAGCTGCTGGTGGGCAGATGCAAGGCAGAGCCAGGAGGGGAAAGACTTGTGATGGCTGATGCTGGGTAAGGAAAAGGGAATGTGATGGCCTGGGAAGGGCAGGGGCAAGTGAGAAGTCAGTGACAGTAGCTGTAGTGGGAGGAGGAAAGAGATGGAGGAGGACTGAGAAAGAAGTGTAATAGTTTGTGTGGGGTGACAGGAAACGAAGCAAGAACAGATGGGAGGATGCAAATGAGAAAGAGAAGGCAGCAGCAGTCAGGCTGAGCTGCAGAGAGGTTGAAGCCACCATCTACGTTTAATGTAATCCTGTATTTGACTCTTGCTTTGAGAGCAGGGATGTCTGGAACATGGGGTATGGAATGGTTTGGGGTGTATCTTTCTATGTGGCAATTGACATCTCTTCTGCAGCAGCTGGCTCGAGCCCTTCAGCCCAGACAGAGTGAGCTACGCAAATCGGTGAGAAGTGATGGAACTGCTTCTACTCCTTATCTGTCTCGCACCCTCTCTCTGGATCAGCTAGCCAAAGAACTGACATCCTGAGGGGGGCTTAAGCATCTTGCCAGGAATACCTAGGAAGCAGAAGGGCGCAGGAACCATAAATCTAAAAGTCTTGCTAAACAAAATCTGTGGTGATACACATAAAATCCATACTCTACACAGAGCCCGATAAACTGAAATTCACCATTTTTTTCCCCTGCTAGAGAAAGTACATATTGCTTAAAAAATTCTGGAGAAAGGGTGCCATTATTTATTAAATTCTTTACAACAAATGTCTAATGAACCCTGTTGACTTTATCTCCCATCACATTCCATAGAAATTTTTTCATAACCAGTTTACATGTATTGGGGCCACAGTAGACCTTGTTAATGACTTCCATTTTTGTAACATTATTATACTTGATTCTCCTCATGGAGAACTTGCAGATCACTGAAGATGATTTCAGTAGAGTCAAAACTGGCTTAATGTGAGAGAAACACTGAGCACATTGTTTTCCTTTAGTAAAAGGTCATAGTTTTTAACGCCTGTACCAAAAGTTACCTGAGGTGCAGTGCCTTAAAATACATGTCATCCCTGTTCTTCAGGCTGGTGTAACAGAAATACTGTGCTTGCTCTAGGCAGTTAGACAAAAAGAGTCTCGCCCTGTTTTGAACCTTGAGTCGAAGGACATAAATATTTTGAAAGGAGTTGCTGGCTTACAAATGTGACTCCAGCTGAGACTTTAAACATCAAAGAGACGTGTTGATGGAGATCAGTAAGAATTTATAAAGCCATATGACTTGGAACATGTCAGCCAGAGATGAAAAAGAGACTGAAGTCCTGTGATCCTTATTTTCCCATAGTAGGTTGCATTTTCCTGGGGATGCTCAATTGCTATTAAAGAAAAAATAGTCCCCTCAATGTTCATTTTTGTTTTTGTAGAATATCAAATTATGCTCAGGGAGAGATGAGCCATTGACTTTTTTTAATTACGAGATAAGGCTTAGGAAAGGCTATCCTTTTTCAGCCATCAGCAGAATTACCCAGGTACTGCAGTTATTAGGCACTGGAAAAGCCCTTGTTGGGACAGCGGGGTCAGGTAGAACAAATCAGCATGAGTCTTCTGCAGGTAAACTTCATCATGCTTCGTCAGAGGTGTTAGAGAAAGCTTGGTACATTCTTCCTCTTTCTGAGGAGGAATGGGGGGAGGTAACTGGTATGCAAGCAGCAGTTTCATGAGGAGTCCCAACTCAGCCTTTCACTGGACAGTAATAGCAGCAACATGTGCTCTTCCTGGGAAAAGACCTTCCAGAGTTTCTGTATCTTAACTGTTGTATGTGCTTGCAGAAGACGATTTGATAAGTATTTTTTTGTTTGCTTAGAGTGGAAAATCGTGATTTCTCCCTCTCCCCATTTCTACCCCTCACCCCCCTCACCGCTACCCTGTATTTATTTTACACTTTGTATATTTATATGTTACTTACTGGCAAAAAAGCAAGTATAGAAAGCCACCACATCATATTCTGATATCGTCTGTTGGTGCCTGTATGAAGGCAAAGGCAGGAGAAAATTAAATTTCTCTTTTCCATCACATACAATTCATTCTGCCTGTAATTAAACTTGGCAGTGAGTGGTTCTGTAGCTCACTTGTAGCCTTTTGGGTCGATTATTCTTTCACAGTAATTGCCAATAGAGCTTGTACTCCTTTTGCTAGGAAAGGATCATATCCTTTTATCTTTTGCTTTAGAGGTGCCTAGACCTGAACCTTTACTGGCTTGTGTCTACAATATAGTCATTCCAGTGGTGCCGGAGTCAACCTTTTCAAAACATGGAAATGCATCATGCTAGGAAACCTATGGTGAGGCTCAATCTAATTTCTTCACTGAGGAAATCTGTGTAAGGAACCAAGCTTCTGAACATGCCCACATACCATCTGAGCTTCACAGTTAGCTTTTCAGAGCAATTTTTTTTCAACTGCCTCTTATTCTTTCAGAAGTGAAGGTAACAGTCTATACAGTGTTCTTCACAGTTCTTGAGCTCTTGATATGAGATTTCAAAAATGAGCATACAAGCAGAGTATCTTTTAAAAACTAAAGGGACTTTTAGGTGAAAAAGCTCCCAAACTCTACCTGTAGTCATTTCAAGGGGGGCAAAAAACCCCCCTCCATTTAAGATATTCTCAATATTATTTTTTTTCTTGGAAACCTCAAAACTTGATTTAGTTATCTTCTAGGTTCTTAGTGCCTGGTAATTTTGTATACTTGTAAAAACAAACAAACAAAAAACATCTATCTATATGTATATTTTGTTCCGCTTAAGTCCCAAATCCTTTGAAAAGGAAGGGTTTCAGCTTCCTGATGGATGTTCTTCCAGCTGTCAGAAAGAGCTCATAGTTAAGGTCAGATGGGTAAATAGTCCAGGTGTGCACCTCAGGTTAGTAACCTGCTTCATTAGTTCTGAAAGAAGTGTGAAAACTTTCACCTGCTTTGTTTGTTAATCATTTGGAAACCTAGTGTGTCACTAAGAGGAAACCATTTGGATCACTTAATGAAGTGAGAACTGGGAACAAAATGCTACAGCATACATACTGCTATGCAAGAAGGAAGAAACCTTAGCTGTACTGAGTCAGTGGTCTAATGTTCCCTGTTAAGTTTGTTGACAAAAAATCCTTACCTCAAATGAATTAGTTAGGCTTCAAAAAGAGTTGTATGGTCTGGCTCTGGTATCAACTATGGTTACTGATGACGTGTATAAGTTGACCTCATATTCTTCACGAGATATTTGCTGATTATGATACGAATGAGTCTGAGGATTTTTTGGTGTCCTTTACTTTCTCGCCAGGGATGAAAGCCGAACACTGAAAGAAAGTCTAAATGGCAGATCTGTTACAAGAGGTCTTCTGCTTCCATTTTAAATTGTATTTCTAGTACTTCCCCTTTAACTCTTCTTTTTCATATGCCAGCAGCTATATATTGGGCAAGGATACTGAATCGGAAAGATACATTGAGCATAGCACACCCACACAAGCACTGGATGATGTTTCTGTGCAATATGTATAGGCTGATCTTGTAGAAATGGCTGTTTCTGTGTCTTTTGTTTATTACTACTAAGGGCAGCACCATAGCCACTGTGGTCAGGTGATAAATGTTTGCTTTGTGTTTACTGGGTTATCCTTCTCTCAGCTTGCAGTAAGGCATTGCTGTTATGACCATGGAAACAAAACAAGTTTCCTGTGAGGAATGGTGTTACAATTTTTGAGACTAATCTTTTTTTTCTGGTATCTGACATTCTGTATGCAGAAGAGTTGCAGCATGGGAGCAGTTAGCCAGCCAAGCTTTAAAATAGCCATTGATTTAAAAAAAAAAAAAAAAAAAGCCAGGAAATTCATGAATCTGCTGCACTCTCTGACACCTGTAAAGCTTCACACAGTCTGCTGCTTCCTGCTAATATTATTTATGTTCTTTAAAAATAATTCTTCTGCTTGCATTAATTGCTGCCTTTGGCAATCATTTAATTTCCTTTAGTCTTCAATACCTGAAGTGAAAATGCCAGAAAGATTATTTGCTAGTGTCTCTTCCTCCTCCTCTGTTCTAACTTTTGGTCACCTACTTTCATCTGGGAACTGAAAGATAAAGAGATTACTAAATTTTCATCTGGGAGTGTGTTCTCAACCTGACTTTTCCCTCTAAATACTTTTCTTCCTGTGGCTTGTACTTTATTGTATTATACTTACTCTCTTTCAGCTAATGTTTGCAGTTTGTTAGTCATACCTACTGGCACTGCTGGGACTCTGGGTCTTGTTTTTACAGGTGGAAGGTGTATCTTTTGGGAGTAACATTCTCATTCAAAGTACTTGCCCCTTCCTCTCTCATTTTTCCTTTTTCTCCCATTATTTTGTTTGGAGAAATCTTTAATACTACATTTGATCTCTCCCCCGCTTCTCTCCCCTACCTTGACATTTACACAGATCTGAAACCGCGTTTTGGCTATTACTCAAGCTATTCCCTGTGAGTTCCTTCCTGTCTCTGTTACTTGCTTGTGTTTTGTACAAGGAAGCCTTCTGGTGATGTGTGTACAAACACCTCTCTTTCTGTAGTCTTTGCAAATACCCGTTCCCATTTCTTTAGCTGAGATCTCATGTAGTACGTGCCTAATGCTGAGTTCCACCTCACTTTCAACCAAAGTTTGTATTATTTTATTGTATTGCTGTTCCTTTGGATATAAATTTTTTAGAATAAAGTCCCATTGTGCTATTTTTTAGGTTGGATTCTGCCCAGTTTTTGTCTAGTTCGCCCTCTATAGCAGTCCTTGAATAGACATTGCTGTTAGCGTTACAATGCTATGGTTGAAACTGGGGTCGTGCTGAGTTCCAAACTCTTCTGTTTAAAGGAAACAATTCTACCTTACTTTTCTTTCCTGTGAATAATGAACCATCTAGCCAAGGCAATTTGGATTACCTCCACAGCATATACTTGTTGGTTCCCATATTTTCATTTGGGTTTTCTCTGTTTACATATAAGTAAATACATATGTATTTGCAGTAAATACATATGTAAATGTCTAGTGGTTCTTTTTATTGCTGAGATGAAAAAAAGGAAAAAGAGAAATGACCATGTTTTTCTGAATTCAAATAAAATCCTCCCCAGTTATTGCTATCCCCAGTAGGAAATTATTTCCCAGTTCCACATTTCCAATCCTTTTATTAACCTCTTCATTTGACTGTACATTTTTCCATCGTGGTAGTATTTTTCCCCTCCTATTCCTCAGTTCTTAACTTGAACAAATGTCTATTTTCTCCTTTACTATTTGTCCCCTTCTACCTCAGTCACTTGTATCAACTCTCCTTCCACTAATTTTATATCTGCTCTATACGAAATTAATGTATTTCGAGCTAAAATACTTTATCTTCTGGTCTGGCCCTATCCTCACCATGATGGTGCCTGTTTGATGCCCCTTTTAAGAGGGCACCAGCTAACCTCAAGCCTAGCTAAGGAACCTGTATGATGAGTCTGTGGAGAGAAACTGCTACATTTTTTTGCTTCATCAGTGCAGCACAGTGAAGAGAGGTTGCATCTTACACTGTCTGAATTTTAAAGGTGTTCAAAAATTAAGCATATCATCTTAAGATCTAATTGAGGACCCAGCTAGAAAGCAGTAACTGGTGAAACTGAGGTTTCACAGGTAATTCAATTCTACTCTTCTTGTTAGGTCTTCATACTGAAGGCAGTTCAGCTTGTCAAAATAACTGGAACCTAAAATATTTCCATTTCTAGTGAATGGAGAATTCTGGGGCAAGGTGGGCTATTGCTGGAAGATTTGCCTTCTTCATCGGAAGTTAGCTCCTGAGAGTAGCCACCTCTGCACAGTAGTTCTCTGCTGCATGTTGCTTCCTAAATGTAGGGTTTTTACACAACATTAAGTCTGTCAAATGAGGTATTTTTACATGGGGAAGTACATACTGATATCTGTTTACTTTTATTTCAAATAATAGTATTGAACTGCCTCCACAGTGCCTGTACATTCCCAAATACAAGTTTATAAACTGTGCAGAAGTGTCGTCATTGTTGCAAATTTTCACTGCTCATTAAATCCAAAACATGCTTACACATGCATGTGCATGCTTCCAAAGAGATTCATAGGGCTTATTTGTGGATCAAAGTTAAAAAATCAGTGTCATAGGCTGAAAATGCAGGTATTTAGAGGTACAGCAATGAATCGAGTGCTTGCGACTTCAACGGAATGTAGATAGTGCAAAGGATTCTAGCGTTACTCTCACAGCAAACAATCATTTTCTATTTCATTGCAGTTTGTTTTCTTGTGACCACATAGTAGGTATGTCATACACCGTGTAAAAATGCCCCAAAATACTTTCAGGTGTTTTGGTTTCTTTTGGGATGTGTATCTGCATGCTTTAGTGATTCTTGAAAGTTAAAGGGCCTGTTTAATTAAGGCTTGCTTCAACCCCTGTTAAGTGACATTGAAAGACGTCCATTCAGAGCTCTTGTCCATTACAATAAAAAAGTCACTACAGGCATCAGCAAACGGTAACATCTTTAAATCCTCCTATATTTAAGCTACATGAATGTTTACAGTTATTCCTAGTATTTTCAGTATCTCCCAGGCAATAATGTGATTGCTGACAATTTATTAACCTGTCAGGGTAAATTATTAAGTATCTAAGATAAACACTTGACTTTTCGGAGTGCCATTGCAACATCTTGGAGTTTCAAATTCTAAAATGTAAGATCAAAGTATGATCACAAATGTCATTACTGGTAGTGCTTGGATCACAGTTGCAGTAAGAATGGAAGGACTGATGGAGGAGGGATCAGGAAGTGATTCCTGAATTTTTTGCAATTGACTATCTGTTTAATTGTGATCTTCCTCTGGTCAACATTTTTTATTTAAAAGAAAAGACAAAAGGTGACTTTTTCGTAAACACAGTGAGCAAAATATTCCATTAGTGTGTGAAAGAAGTTTTTAATAATCTTACTTTTTAATTTTTAGAAACTTTAAGTTTTCAGTAAGGAGTATTTTTAATCACAAAAACAGGTGAGTGATTCTATTGAGGATATTTTGACATGAAATTGAAGGGAAAATATTTTCAGTAACTTTGCTTCTAACAACCAACCTCTTGTTTAGCTGTTTTCTTGGATCTCTGCATCCCAAACATGTGACCTTTGTAGCTGAACATGAATGTGCAGCTACTTTTTCTTTGAACAGTTAATTTGACTTCAGGCTACAGAGCTCAAAAGCCAGGAGCAACTGAGAAAGGTTGCAACTAAAATGGAAACAGCCTGTCCATCAACTTCTTGTAGCTGGGAACTCTGACTTCAAATTCAAAGGTCCTGTGTACACACAAACATTTCCCAACTGAAAGAGTGGAAAACTTATGAACTGATATAGCTAGCTTTGGGCAAGTTTTTTCACCATTCTTTGCTGTGTTCAGTCAAGGCTGAGTAGAGACCTTGACTTTTGGGTTAGCACTGATCATATGTGTTCCATAGTAAGTTGTCTGAACACTCAGTGAAAAGAATCAGTGCTTGCTGACCTTACTGAGCATAAATCTGTATGTTCTGCTCTCAATTTCTTTTGCATTGCAATAATTTGCTTGGATTTAAATAGCAATATCTTTTTCTGAATTTTAAGAGAAATTACTTGCTCTCTGAAAAAACAGAGTTAAACTGAGGATCTGTCTTCTTTTCTCATACCAAGAATATTGATGTGACTATGTTTATGTTTATTATTACGCTGTATGGACATAAACAATGTTCCAATTTAATCTAAACAATCAGGGCCTTCATTTATGAAGAACTGTGAGAAAGTCTGGCAAGAGAGGTTCAAGGGAAAGTATATAAAAACAGTCCTGGAATCTCCCAGCATATCTAAACTTGTAGGTAATTAAATTCAGAAACTGCTGGAATCCTTTAGAAGTTGAGTAGTTGGGGGAATATTTAATTTTTCTTTCTTAGTGGATTGATTACTATGGTATTTTTGTTATATGTGAAGAAATCAGCCCCTGTGGAAATCAGCCAAGATGCTCCAGGGCTCCTTCGAAAGAAATCTTCAGTCTTGTTGATACGTGATTTAGCAGAGAAAGGGAGACTATCGTAGAGCATAATCTTTAGGTTTTGGAACTGTAAATAGGAAGTCAGGTATCTGAATTTCTCTATGCAGGGAGATGACAAGGTAAACTCAGTTGCTAAATAACTTTCACAGGCATGCTTATGAGAGGTTGAGCCTTTCTCATCTCAACTTGAGAGGCAGGATGATGGGAAGAGCCAAATTTCACATAGTAACATGAGACAGAAGGCCTAGCTTTTCGAGAATTTGCTAATGTGGGTAAACCAGCATCTAAATGTAGCTGGAAAGAAAGATGTGTACGTGATCTGGGTCATCATCATCAGCTTTTCCTGAGCTCAGACATGTCTCAGTTCTGGTCTGCAGTAATGCCTGAAGTAAAGTCTACTGATACAAACCTTGGTTTTCTTTTTGTGGAATCTACCATAATTAGAGACACATGCTTAATTCTGAAAGCTTTACATGATATCTCATTCTGGTTTTGACAGAATTCAAGTGAAGTTCATTTAGTGTAAACTCGGCATGTCCTGAATTTTGTCTTTTTTTCCAGTTCTCTTCTGAATTCTTCTGTTCCTTGAATGGAAATGACATTTTTGAATGAAATAGAAAATGTTCATGTTCTATTTTTAACTTTTTGTTTTTATGATATATGTAGACCTGACTTCACAGAATTAATATTTTAAATTGTCTGCAAGGGAAAAATCTGCTTGAACTCTAGACTCATTGACTCAATGTTAACAAAATATTTTACTAAACAAGAAAAGGGGCTTAATTTTTTCAGATGCTGAAGTCAATAGGTCATCAGCAAAATCTGAATTAACTTCAGTAGAACATCAGTGAGCCTGTTGCTCTAGACCATTAAAAATATCATTACATGCTGGACAAAGCCATATTCATTATGTATGGTAGCAGACAATCAAGTAAATGAGCAAAATGGGAGGGGAAAGTAAGACAGGTGGTGGCTGTGATCAGGAGTAAAGTGCATATGGAACTAGTGTACTTTATAAAGGCCATTGCTCTTTTTGCTGCTTTGTCTTATTCTGTGGAAGTTCTAGTTTTAAGGTGAGGTTTTGTGAGGCGGTATTAGAAGAATTTTACAGTTTCCATCATCAAACTGTATTGATTTAGAACTGTAAAACTTTAAGAGTTAAAAAGAAAAATCCTTCAATGGTTACGGTTGCCAGCTTTCAGAGTTTCATTGCTAATTTTTCAATGTTTAATGTTCTACTTTTAAAGCCTCAGTTCCTGGAATCAGCTAATTAAATGAGTTAAGATTCCCATGTTAACACTAAAAAGGAAAATTCTAATCTTCATGACTATGAAAAGAATCAAATAAGTGAACTCCAGAGGTATACAAACCAGAATGCAAGATCAAGCATTTCAAAACCTCTAGTACTTTAAAATTTATTGCAATATATTATTTAGGGGAATATCTACTGCAATGAACCAAACAGTAAAGAAAGTTTCAATTGAATTTTTTTTTCCTTTTACCTCTTTCTTCTTGGCTTTCAATGCAATTTTATACATGTGTGGAGAGGCAGAGCTTTGCAATTTCATTATTCTACTAGAGCAGAGAGTTTGAGTTATTTCTTACAGTATTTCTTGCAGAGACAGGAATGAGGAACATTGTTCTAAAAGCACAGAGAAGAAGAGAACAGCTTGTATTTAGCCTTCTTTTCCACTTTTCCTGTATACTAACTTTGGACAGGAGTCTCCTGTGATAAAGGACGTTATATGTTTTTGCTGCCAATGCTAAAAGGAAACGTTGTATTATGCAATCAATAGAATTTCACAGTAGAAATCTATATATAAATGAAGCTCTGAATTATGACAATGTGCTAGGATACTTTTAAAGACAGAAGATGCTGTTACAGGCATCCTGGTTGTTCAGATTCCTCAAGTTTTATTGCTCTGTTCTTCAGATCCAGGGTGGATATTAGCAGAAGGTGCTGATCAAACTTCTGCATTGATATCCTGTGTCAGGGGACCGTACGGGCCATGGGATGCCGGCAGGGCACAGAATGGTGGGTGCCCACAGGCTGGCAGGGCCGTGTCCTCCCTGGCTGGGTGCAGTGCCACTGCACCCCAACAACAGGAGCGGAGCAGGGCCGTGGCTGAGGACCTCGGACAGCTGTGGGCTGGTGATCGCCAGGTGAGGCCGTGGTGACAGGACACTTCCTGGGGTGCTCGAGGCAGTCAGGCAGTGGGTCAGGGGTCCTGATCAATGGGATGCATGGCCAGGCACAGGCACGGTTATAACACAGCTGCAGCATAGCTCAGGCAGAGGCCAGGGGCAACAGTCACAGCTAGCAGCACCTCCCAAGGGAAGGAGGAGCTGCCCCTGCTGAGGCTTCTAGTTTTCTTCACAACAGCTTTCAAAGCCAGCAGCTGTACTTTGTCTAAGCTCGCCCTGAGTCCAGGCAGCCAAATCCCCAGGAGCAGGGGGAAGTGTGTTTAGCTTTGGCACTGCCTGTTTGCATGATGCCATAAAAACAGAGGTCAGATCAAACAAAATACTGGTAGCAAGTCAGACCAGAGTTGCCACTAGCTCAGTTTGCTACGGCCAGTAATACATGTCTACTGCAAAGAATATAGAGGCGGTACATGCATATAGTGGTACTTCTCCAGGGACTTGTCTGGTCTCCCCTTGACCTCGTAGAAGACTTTAGTGTCTCTAGAGTTCATTCATTTATTCAACTTACTTTATCTCAAATCCAGATTTTTAACATCTTTGCCTCTGTCCTAAAGCTGTGTGTGTCAATATCTCCCAACTCACCTGCTGCACACCAAAGACACTCTTTTGGCTGGTGCTACTTTCCAGAGAAGCCTCTCTCACAAATCTATTCATTATCAAGGTCCAGGCTGGCTGACAGAGGTAGAGGGATGTGACTCTTACTCCCTGAATATCCTGAAAAAGACATGAGCTAGATGTGGTTTCTGGATAGATTGTAAGTCTTGAGGGATTTCTTTGCATGAACGTGACTGCGTTTCTGTTCAAACTGGGTAGACTTTGGATCTACAGATTTGTCTGGTAAGGAATTCCACCAGTTAACAACACCTAGGCAATGCATTACCTGTGTTTTGAAGCCTGCTCTTTCAAGGCTTTTCAATGGCATTTTATTCTTATAGTAAAAGAGATGAATGGTTGATCTCTGTGCCTTCTTTATGCTGCCTATGGTTTTACAGACCCTTATCTTAATTCCCCAGGAATACCCCTGAGCCAGATGAGTGCTACTCCATTTAGTCATTACCTCTACTGAAGCTTGTCCATACTTCTAATTATCTTTTTCATGAGCTTATTCCAGTTCTTCAGTGTCTTTTTTCAAATGAGGAGCCAGAATTACACACCTCAATGTGTAGGGGAACCCTACTTCCTTATGGCGGCATGAGGATATTCTCTGTTTTGTTCTCAGTTTAATTCCTAATAATTATTGGCATTTTGTATGTTGCAGCCCCATGGTCTTTCTCCTGAGTGCTAACGGTCAGCTCAGAGCCCCTTATTTTGTACATGAAGTTAAAATTGTTCTTCCCCTTGCGTATTGCTTTACATTAATCTATACTGATTTCCATCTGCTTTTTCATTATATAGTCTGCAAAGCACTTCTACAGTTTTTTCACCACCACCATTCTCTACTGTTCCTACTCAGTATCAGTTCGTACTGTCAGCAGACGTTCTCAATTCACTGTTTATGGCCTTTCCAGGTTGATCATCACAGTATTGAGCAGCACGTGGTCCCAACACAGGTTTTTCTAGATCTTGATGATCTTGATCTATTTTCATGCTGCTTTGTTTCCTGACTTTTAACCAAGTAGATGTTATGCAATGTCATGACTAATTAGTTTCCTGAAAAGGTACTGTAGAGAGGCTTTAAAAAACAAACAAACAAAAAAACAAACAAAATTTAGAAAAAATAGAAAAAACTTTGGAAAACCAGGTAGTTTATATCAGCTGGATGTACTTGTTGGCTCTGTGAAGAACTCCCACACATTTGCCAGGCAGGACCATGTAAAAAGTCCTGTTATTTTTTTCCCCAAATATATAGTCTTTATCCACATGTTCACTAATTCTGTTCTTTATTACAGTTTCTATTAACTTGCCAGGCACTGATATGGCCAAGGTTAGAAGCGCGCAGTTCCCTTGTGAAACCTCTTCAAAAAACTGACGTCCTGTTTGCCACCTTTCAGTCCTCAGCTGCAAGGGCTAATAAAAGAGTGATTATAAGCTACATTTTTTTTTCCTGCTGTTTGAGTTCTTTTATCATTTTGGAGTAAGTCTCATTTTTATCCTGGTGATTTTTTTTTACTGTTTATTTTGTTGTTTTGTTCCATTGTAACTTCTTCTGTGGTTCCTTATTTAAGACGTGTCCTCTGAGTTGCTTACAGAGAGACTCCAGTGTGGTAATCTCTCCATTTTTTTCCACAATCAGCTTTTCCCTTGATTCTGTTTGAGATTCATTCAGGCAGAAGTCTCATTGTCTGGAAAAAACATCTACTTTCTAATTAGGTCAAGGAAAAAGTCTTTGAAATTTCTCTTCCTGATTATGGCCTGACACTGAACCACACGGTGGTTAACTTGTTGCAATGTAAGTTTCTGCTCACTAGTTTAAATTCTATTGAACCTTTTGTGCATTCTGTACAAAACATAAAACTTGAAGTTGCGCTTTATCTAATCAGATAAATTGAGAACTGAATGGTTTTACTTGCAACAGCCATGTTGGAAGGCAGTAAATTTTGGTTAACAACAAGCTTATTGTGCCTGATATCTAATTACATCATGAAAGGAAAATCCAGTATTTTACAGTTTTATCAATTATCGTTGTTCACACAGATGTACAGATTATGATGTTGTAGAATTGTTATCCAGAAAGGCACTGGGTAAAACGTGAACAACTGGTGGGGAAAAATGATAGTAAAAATGGTCATTTCCTTACTGTCTTGCATTCAGTCTTTGGAACTTCAAAGAAATTATTTCCGCCTACCCCCTGGCTACCTCAAATCCTTAAGTGGTTACATAAATCCTTTAATAGTTCCACATCAGAACAGAAATGAAACTAGCTTGTGCTGAAGCATCCTGCTGAACTGCCAGATTCTGCTGCTCAGGCTCTTCTGTAGGCCAGGGCTACCACGTGTAGCCAACTTGTGAAGCATCACAAAGATGTTGATGCTGTCTGTATGAGCAGCACCAACAGTCGTTTCTGGCTTCACTGGAGCACAGCAGGAGGAGTGTCCAGTTTAGGCAGTGTTTGCTGATTTCTTTGTTATGGCATATGCACTAGTGACAGACATCCTCAGCTAGGGACCTACAATTGCAGGCATTCATTTCCCACCTTTTATCTTCTTTTTTTGATATCGTTGATAAAGGTACTAGGTATTTAATTTTTATCTTAGTATTTTGGAGTATAATGGCTATGAGACTATTCTCAAAGTTGTTGTTTTCTATCCTTTTTAATGGCCTGGACTTAATTTACAAAAAAGCAAACTCTACTGAGAAGTATGGACAACAAAACCTTAAGGGATAAAATAATAGCAATAAGGCTGTTAGACTTAATGGATTTGTGTCTGATTCTTACCACCACCTTGAGTTCGTTAATGGCAAAATGTTAACAGTTGCAAAAGTTTCTTGATTAGTTAGCCCTGAAGGGAGACTGATGTACTTCTTAAAACAGATGTAAGAGTGGCAGCAGTTCCTCATTGACGTTCCTTGTCAACGTATCCAACTCCAACCTGGAGGGCTGGCAAGGCTACTCAGCTGCTCTTTTCTTTAGAGCTAGCATGCAACTGGCAAAGAGAAATGGAAAATAACTAAAAACAATTGCATTTCTGGTTTGCTTGCTTGTTTTGTATACCCCCCCNCCCTACTTTCCCCCTCAAACATTGAAATTTTCCTACTGTTTCTAATCTTCATTGAACTCTTGTATTGGCCTTGAGATTAACCAAATGGTTGGCTGCATTCAGTCTTAATTACGCAAATATATGATTGCATGAAAATGGAATATGACTATCTGGCACTTGCAGAGCTTTCCTGAAAAAGGCTGTCCTCAATTTTTGAACTATAATTGACAACCTGGGTATGAAATACATCTTATTCTATTAGCAATTCCTTGAATTCACAAAATATATTTTGTAAGTATTATTTGTATTGCATATAACACCATATTTGCAAAATAAAACTAACTGGGAAATCTGAAGATTTAAGAACCAAGTCTTTATTCAGTTGAGACTCAGTACCTGCACATAAGCATTATGAAATAAGTTTGAATTAATAACAACTTAATGTTTTTCCCCTCTGATTTCTGCCTCAGTGCAAAAGATGGTGAAGAAATGACCATTTTTCCCACCTTTATCACTAGCCTTCAGTGTTCCATGCGCTTTGTTTGCTGTACATTCAGAGCCAAGCCTGTTCTGAGTAAACAATTAGTAATTTCTGTATGGGCTCCAGTGCTGATAATAACATTTCTGTGTACTTGACAAATATTATTTAAGTTACTGTCCCACGGCCTTTGGGAGGTTGAGGTATATTACTGCCATTTTACAGGTAGAGCCATTAAGCCACAGAATGCTTAAGGTTATATGTATGTGTGTGTATATGTCTACACACATGTATCCAGGCAATGTGGGTGACTGGTTTGATGGAGTTCGAATTTGTCAGAAAGCTCCCTACTGGTTGCAGAGGTAGTTCTCTGGTGGTCTGAGGGAATACAGACCATCTTGGGTCTGTCTTGGGACCGGTGCTGTTTAATACGTTTATCAATGACATAGACAGTGGGATCGAGTGCACCCTCAGCAAGTTTGCAGATGACACCAAGCTGAGTGGTGCGGTTGATACACCAGAAGCAAGGGATGCCATCCAAAGGGACCTGGACAGGCTTGAAAGGTGGGCCCACAGGGACCTAATGAGGTTCAACAAGTCCAAGTGAAAGGTTCTGCACCTGGGTTGGGGCAATCCCAGACATGAGTACAGACTGGGAGAAGAACTCATTGAGAGCAGCCCTGCAGAGAAGGACTTGGGGGTTGTGGTGGACAAAAGGCTCGACATGAGCCAGCAGCGTGCATTCGCAGCCCAGAAGGCCAACCATATCCTGGACTGCATCAACAGAGGCATGGCCAGCAGGTGGAGGGAGGTGATTGTCCCCCTCNCAGGCTTTCAGTACTTGAAGGGGGCTTAAAAAAAAGATGGAGAGGGACTCTTTACATGGGCAGATGGAGATAGGATGAGGGGCAAAAGTTTTAAACTGAAAAAGGGGAGATTTAGATTAGATGTTAGGAGGAAGTTCTTTTCTCAGAGGGTGGTGAGGCACTGGAACAGGTTGCCCAGAGAAGCTGTGGATGCCCCATCCCTGGAAGCATTCAAGGCCAGGTTGGATGGGGCTTTCAGCAACCTGATCTAGTGGGTGGCATCCCTGCCCGTGGCAGGGGCCTTGGAACCAGATGATCTTTAAGGTCCCTTCCAACCCAAACCATTCTATGATTCTATGAACTGCAATGCTTCCTTAGTACCATGCAGCCTGGACTGTATGGACCATGACACGGGAAAAGGCTGTGTAAGAGCTTGTTCAACACCCACTACATCCCCATCAGCATCAAGGCTTGGGTGCACAAAAGTGGATGAGCACAAATACCACCCTTAGTGCAAATACTTCTGGCGTGGCATTGGTCTCCATAGTAAAGATGTCTTCAGGACTTTGCTCTGCAGGAGCTAAGGAACAGGGCCCTGTATTGTTTCTGTTTTGGTGGTGGAATATGGGGTTGGAGAGAGAGAAAACAACAACAAAAGCAAGGAGGTAAAAAAAAAAAAAAGTGAACACAGATGGCCAGGCACAATCAGGCACTTGGAGCAGTTCCATAAGAGAAGCAAACCTTGGTGGAGGGCTTGTTAGCTGGAAGGTTTGGTGCTTTGAGCAGGGAGATGATCTCTAGCTGTTTGATTTTTCTGGTGTTGAAGGAAGCAGGACATTGCACATTCCTGTGCCTTCTCTGGCCAGCATCAAAGACACCTGACTCCCACCCACGCATGGTCATTTTGAAGGTGCGCTCTTCACACTCTTGGTTTTGTTTTCTCAGGTTAGACAGAGATCCTTAGGTTTGAAAGACTAGCATGTTTAGCCATGCTCCCACTGACAGGGAGCACTCAGCACTCCTCCGAATAGATTTTGATGTCATCAAGTGTCATACAAAATAGTTTTTGGATGCAGTTGTTTTGATGGTGCTTTTCTAGACCTTTATTTATTTTGCCAAAATTCTCTCATATGGAACCATTCTTACCAAGGAAGGCTGGATCCTCTACCATGACAGCAGCAATCTTTCCCCATTCGTGATTAGAGAAGCAGGCTGTTTCCTTGTTTTGAACAGTCACCAGAGAGGGTACAGGTGCACGATTTTCAGTTACGGGGTTGCAGCACTCTTCTCTCTCAGCTCAACAGAGGATTCTGCTTTGGTGGTGCCCAGCTCTGCCTCATTTCTCTGAGCTTCCAAGCCCTTTTGCTCCTTCCCTGCTTGCTCTGTTGTTTTCGTTCAGAAAGATGAGGCATGTATCCATGCTGATGTTTTAGTTTGGATCAGGAAAGCCCTTTTCAAGTGACTGTCCCATGCATCTCCTCTTACTGCGGTTTGTTTGCAGTGCAGATCTGTTTGGCGTGTATAGATGAGATTCCTTTTGGAGGAAATTAAGCTAGAAGATGTGCTCCAAGAGCCTACTGCACCAGCGTGCATTCGGTCGGCAGGACTAGGCCAGAGGTAGTCTGAAGTATTATTTCCTTCCCCTCCAGTAGTCCTTCCTTCTCTGTTGTGCCATGCTGCTTCCCAACTCCTTGTCCTGTTCTCCCTGTTATAGCATGCATTGTAGTTCCTGTCTTCTTACATCATCAGATCCATGCCTTGCCACAAAATAAGAAGGAAAACTTTTAACATCATGTTTATATTGACTAGGCAATGCAATACATTGATTCAGTATTAATATATCACTGGAGTTTGTATCCTGTGAAAGTAATGCTGCTGTACAGAGTAGGAGTAGGGTCTGGACTGTTGTTAGTTGCATATCTAGGCTAAATAAATAAAATAAGAACTGTTGTGTTCTCAGTAAAAAGGCTTTTCTAGCAACAAAAATGTGTAAATATATATATATTGTTCTGACTTTAGTAAGTAGGATCTGTAATTTCTCATGCAATAATTTTCTAAATTGTGTAGGAAGACTAGAGAGGGAGAGCTGGTTGGTCAGTCTGTGGCAGGAGGTGCCTGACGTTTTTGCTTATGCAATTAATTCCAAAAAAAGAAAAAAAAAAAAAAAAAAAAAAACCCACCCTTCTTTACCTTGTTCTAATAGACATGGATTCCTTATCTTTTTCTTCCTTTATCAGTTTGCATTCTTTTTCCCATGAGGGTAGACTGTGATTTCCCATTCCTTTCTTTCTTTTCTTTCTATCAGTCCCTGCAAAGCAGCCTTTTGTTTTGCTGTCCTTGGGTACCTCGCATGTTCAGTTTGTTTGATTATGGGATTCTTTTGAAGTTTAATTTGGAACACAGCATGCGTGTCGTCCTTGAAGCTTTGTCAAGCAGGTAATCTGGCTCCTCGTTCCCTAATGGTTAGCCAGTGTTACCTTTCAGAACCAGACCAACTCTGGCAGGCCGAGGAATCCCTTGTATAGCAGACAAATACTGTAGTATGTATGGTACTAAGTTCTGTAAGACATGAACATATTTAGACCTTATGCATGCCCTATATAAGGTACATGTACCCTATATAATTAATGTATAATATAATTTATTTTTTAGTAAGAGTTCTTTTTTAGCAGAAAACATCTGCATTTTATTTACTGACAGTTTCAAAATGACAGTTGTTGCTTTACTGAAAATATCAGTGTCGTCACATCTGATTGAGAAACGCAGCCTCTTTCTCTGAAAACATATTTTCCCATGTTTATTTCTAGAGATTTTTCTGCTTAATTTTAAGAGAAGAGATATCCCTTTTAAGATTTAAAAGGGACAAAGAGAGAAAGCAAGATTCCTGTAATCTTACTTTGGGGCTGTTGTGTTCTTTGGATTTTTAGGGTATGATCCATCCATAAAATAATCCAGAATATGTTTTATAGTCTCAGGAAGCTTGCATCTCTGTGGTTAAGGGACCAAGTTCCTTATTCTGATTTAATCTATTAAGGGAATTAAAAAGATGTGGAGACGCTCATTTTAAAGTGTGGCACATTTGTAAAGAACAGCAAAAATTTTAGAAATTTTTAGAAATATCTACATTCTAAACCAGGCTTCTTTTATCTAGTCTTGTGAAACCTGAGGATTTCAGGTTGCTTTTGATCAAGACAGTAGAAAAAATCCAGTGGGGCATGCCTTACAATGCTATCTTTAACGAGAGTGAAATTTCAGCTTGAGAAACCTCAAAACAGATTCTTAAGACTGGAATGTATGAGCAGAATCCCAGACACTACATTTATGTAGATTCTGTCCAACTTAATAACCTAATGTACTCACACACAGTTTAAGAAGTCCTAACAAAAGCATTAAAACTACTTGATGGTGATACCTGATACCCTTCCTATATTCCATTCCCTGTGCTCCGATATATTTTAGGTATATTTGATTAATTTTTTTAGCACCAAACTATGTTGAAGAGGACCTTCTGCATAGATTAAGTGAATAAACAAAGTTCGATCAGAATTTAAAAGACCTCTATCTTCCATCCATAGTTAAGGTGCTTCACCGATTTGAAATTCATGTATTTCTGTGTTGAAAGAGGGAACTCTGCTAGAGAGACTAATGTTAATAATAATCTGATCCAGGTTCCAGTATTTTGACTTACTCATAGTACCTCCATCTGTTGATGGCAGTATCCTGAATGATAACTCATAAATTCCTCATTTAGTTTACACAATTCTCACAATTCTTTCAATTCTTAGACTTTTTTTTTCCTACTACACACCCCTGTTTTGAATAAAAAAGATGTCATAATCAGGGATGAATTTGTTCACATCACCAACAATAAACTGTAATAGTGTTTTAAAATGCTTATTTTCTTGGCTTCCTCAGCCTGGAAATTCTATACCTGGTTGTTTGGTTTCTTCTTAAGCTACAGCAGCATCTTCCTTGTTCTTTACAATGTGAAGTTGAAGCAGTACAATGTATTGATCTCTTCTGTGGGCAGAATTCTTAATTTCAATGCAGCTTTAGGGAATTAAATATGGATTTGAAAGAGATGTCCAGCTGCTCATACCATTTGGCAGAAGCTGTCTAAACTGTGAAAGTGGGGGATAAATGCAGACATTCTGAGCTGTTCTAACCTCTCCTTGACTCGACATCTCCATCCATTATGAATCCCTCGGGGCAGATCCTCACTGAGGTAAATTGGCACAGTTTCCTTAGGCTTATTGCTCCTGTGCTGACTTACACCAGCTGGGCCTGACATTATTTTCTCATTAAGTGGACAAAAGTAACCAAAGCATGTCTGCAGAACTCAGCATGGAAATGCGTTTCTCGAAGCACTGCTTTGCTTTAGTAGCAGCGCTAATGCAATGGAAGCTCCTGATACCCTCTGTAGACACAGTCACAGGGGAAGAGTGAATTAGGGTAATATATCCACAGCTGTGAACTGTTCTCCATTTCAATGAGAGGGGACTAGCTGTGCTGAATGGAGTGGAGCGGTGAGCCATACTGCTTGATTCTGGACCTGCTCTATAACAGCACCAATGCCCACAGGGTTCTACTACCAACTTCCTCCTGCTAACGCCCTGGATTCCTCATGACCAGATCCAGGTCTTTCACAGGACAGTCCACTGTAGAAGCTGTGGAAAGGCTTATGCAAGAGAAAATGGTGCTTTCCAATATGTCATACCTCATGTGAAGCTTTACTGTGCCTTTCCCTTGTCTTCTCCAAAACCTGGAGAAGCCAGAATCACTGACCAGAGGTGGTAGTATAGGTATGGACTGAAGAGTTCAGTGTATATGACTTGGAGAAAATTCCCTCTGGGAGGGACATTTTTGATACCTGGGCTGTGGTCTCTCATCCGATGTGGGAATTAGGCAAGAAAAACACACGGGTTTTTCATAATGGATCTCAGATTTTTCGTTCTTCTAATCGAGCATGAAATAAATATGTTGATGCCTAATCCATTAAACCCTATTAAATTCCTAGACACAGCTCTAATACCACCAAGAAGGGCTGTTGACTGGATGCAATTTGGGAAAGCTAGAAGGGCTACTGCCTCTGAGAGATTTAAACTATCCTTGTCTTCACAAGCCTTGTTCTGTGTCCTGTGCATGCTACTCGCAGAGAGGAATGTACAGTCTGTATTATGATAGAGCTTTGGCGCACCATTCAAATAGGAAACCTTACTGTTTCTGAGCCTGCAGAACTGGCAGAAGAATAGAATCAAATAGTTTGAGTTTGCTAATATATTGTTGCATTTAGCACGGGTAGTAATTGTGTACTTGAAGTACACATAAGATCCTATTTAGCACCAATCTTAAGTGAATAAAAGATCTCTTAAAAAAATGAAAAGGAATGTTTCACAAGTGGCACAAAGGCCTGTTAACTAGGAGTTTAAAAGAGTTTCATTGCCAGGGGAAAAAAAATAACAGTGTTTAGAAATGCTGCCTGATTTTATTAGCTGATTGCTGAAAACACTACCAGCACGATACACTTTTTATTAGCTGAGTGGCCATTTTGAACTTGCCTCTGCTGACTGTGTTGGGCTTGATTTCAAATCTCTCTTAATCCTGCAATGAACCTTTAATAAAGCTGGATTGACTTTAAATCAGGACTTAGAAACATTAATTAAAATAAAACAGGAGGAACCAAAAGATCAAATGATCCATTGCGGTGGTGGTGGTGGTATTTAAATCAAAGCTCTCTTCTCCACCCCTCTCCAGAAAAAAGCAAGCCTTTGAAGACTGCAGCTGTATGACTTCCAACATGTTTTTTAAGCTGGCCTTAGGTTTTAATTACTTTTGCTGTTTTTGGTTGGCATTTTCTCTGTTTTGGAAGAGCTGTTTGGGACGCTTCTTTTTGCCCCTGCCTTCAGAACAGTGGAGGATAAACCAGGCAAGATTGCCATGAATAGTGTGACCAGGCATGACAAGCCTACTCAGCCCGGGCTTCTCTGTGTTCCAGAGAGCATAGTCTCCTGCAAAGGCTGGAAATGACCCTGGAAAGTTCTCTGTTTCCTGAGCCAAGTTATAATAGCTAGCATATCCACTGCTACAGCTCTGGCATTTTTATTTTTTTTTAATTTCCAAGTGACCCTCCAGCAGTTTCTTTGTTGCCTTTCCCACTCAGCTAGCAGTGTGCTCCAGCACACAATGCAGCCTGTATGGTAACAGCACTGCACTCCCTGTTGTTCTGCTCTGCTGTGCCTTGAGCCTGCAGGAAAACTCACTGATAGCAGAAGGAAAAGCGACTTGATGTTAGCCTCTCTGAGGACTGATATTAATTACATGCTACAGTTATATTTCAGGAGCTAGTTCAAGGACACCTGATCCTTGCTGTCAAGCCTGCTATTTCATAAGTGAATGATCTCATCAGTTGTTCTTAAAGCAATTGATCTTTATTCTTTGTACTGTTTATCAATTCCTGCACTCCCTTAATAAGTGTCAGATTTCTGCAGCAGTTTTCCTGTACTACCTTTTCCATGCAGTTCAGTAGGTGAGAAACCTATGAGCTGTGTGAGAGAAAAACTTAATATCAGTAGCTAGAGCTTTGCCTTAATTAGCTTTCATCTGCTAAAACCAGAGGCTTGAAAAAGCTTGCTAGTATTACTGAAAGAGAAGTGGAAGAAGAGGGGTTGTGTAATTTCCTCCAGCCTTGGACAGATAGGAAGGCATGGCTCTGTCTTCCAAGACTGTCTTGGAGGAAGGTAATGTAAAGCTGATAGAAAATGTGTGACTTCAGACACAGGTAAGGTGGTTCTCTGAGGAGGAGGGTGAAAATTATTTAACTTACAGTTGCCGTATTTGGGTTGCCTCTGAGTTGTGTAGCCTGAAGCCCCTCAGGGGTTCACTCACTGTACATCTCCCTCCTCCCCAGGGACCGGCGGCTTAGCCTTCAGGAAACCTACAAGGGCAAATTCTCAAGACCTATACTGATTTTTTGGTGTTACCACAATGTCAGATAGCACTGAAGCCTAGAAGCCATCATGTGGAAATTAGTACTGTTGGAAACTAGGCATGGGTATAGCTTGTGTTGGACTACTTGCAAAATAACATTACTTTTAGCTCATCTTACTGTTCTAAGTAACTGCTAAGGGAGAGCTACCAAGTGGATCAGCCTGAGATAGTCATGTTGTACTGGGGAGAAACTGTGGGTGGGGCTAGGAAGCGAGAAATACTTTAATATCAGGCCAGACACTGCTCTCACTGGAATGGATGAAAGTTCTGTTGCTCATTTCTATAAGAGTGGATAGTCTGCTTTTGTTCTTTGTTGTATCTCAGGTGTGGGGCTTCCTGGGGAGGAGGGAAGAGAAGAGTTAGAAGGACAATACACAACTACTCATTTTCTTGGTGTAAGTGCAATGCTTTTTCCACTGCAGTGCATTGCACTGGGCTGAGTAGGAGGAACAGAGTTGTCAAAAATAATTATGGGAAAAAAAAGGAAGCAGAAAGCTAAAAAAAAAATAAATAAATAAAAAGTTTGAGAGCAGCTGCAAGCTTCCAAATGTGATTTCAAAGGGAACTACTTCTTATATAGCAATGTGCTAGCTTCTCTAGTGGGCAAACTGGTCTTCTTGATACAGTCACACAGCATTAGTCATATATTCTTGCTAGGCACCAATCTGTTAGGTCTCATATTACTGTAGATAATTACTTTGTGAGCTAACTCATCTACTTAGTTTCTCTCTCTCTGCCCCCTCTACCTCATTTGAAGTCTTATCAGCATCATCATTATGAAAACTTCTGACAATATTTGTGGTGGTAAGTCTTAAAAGTCAAAAGGAGGTGATAAAAGGATAGGAGAGTAATGGGAGAGGGAAAGAAGGGGTTTAATTGCTCCCCCTGCCACTTTTTCAGTAGAAGTAAATCTGTGCAAATCAATTGCCGTGAAAGAAATATTGCCGATTTATACCTAAGGAAGATGTGATTCGTTCACAGAATCATCATAGAATCATAGAATTGTTTGGGTTGGAAGGGACCTTAAAGACCTTCCAAACCCCCCTGCCATGGGCAGGGACACCTTGTGCTAGATCAGGTTGCTCAAAGCCCCATCCAGCCTGGCCTTGAACACCTTCAGGGATGGGACATCCACAGCTTCTTTGGGCAACCTGTTCCAGTGTCTCACCACCCTCATAGTGAAGAACTTCTTCCTAATATCTAATCTAAACCCACCCTCTTTTAGTTTAAAGCCATTTCCCCATGTCCTATCGCTACATTCCCTGACAAAAAGTCCCTCTCCAGTTTTCTTGTAGGCCCCCTTCAGGTACTGGAAGGCTGCTATAAAGTCTCCCCAGGGCCTTCTCTTCTCCGGGCTGAACAACCCCAGCTCTCTCAGCCTGTCTTCATAGGAGAGGTGCTCCAGCCCTTTGAGCATCCTCTTGGCCCTCCTCTGGACTTGCTCCAACAGGTCCATGTCCTTCTTATGCTGGGGGCCCCAGGGCAGAATGCGGTACTCCACAGCTCATTGCCTCATATCAAGTTGCTGTATGGCATGATTTTAACTTATTTAGAAAACGTACTTCTTAAAAGAGCCAGCACTGTTCCAGAAGCTGTTACAACAAATAAGTTATTTGTGAATTCAGGAAGAAAAACAAAAACATTAATACAAAATAAGTAAAAATCACCTTTCTGTCTTTTAATTTTTTTTTTATACTCTGTACTGGAAGTAAATGAATATTGTGATTTCAGCAAACTAGACATAAATCCCTTTGTTATTATTATTATAGGAAGGTAGGTGGTGAATGATGGGCAGAGAATGTGTGGGAAGGAAAAGTCACTTCAAGAGCAAAAGTCAAAAAAAAAAAGGGAAGAAGCAATAAGAACAAAAGTGACAAACTAAGTACAGCATATGTATAGATTTCTGTGAGACCTTGCAGTTTCGGTTTGTGAAGGTTTTGTTTGAAATGCATGCTTTTACATCTTTTGAGAACTGCTTGCTTTAATGCTGAAATGACTGAAAATAAAACTTGACTAAAACCAAGTAACCCTGCTTATTTTACTGAGCACACTCCAAAATCATCTGCTTGACACAGTATTTAATGTTTTTAGTAACTCTTACTTCCTACTTCATATTTGTGACTAAAATTCCAGCTGGAGGTTAGAGTGCCATTGTGCTTGCTAGTGCAGATACTCTGAGTTACTCAGTATATTGTCAAATATGTATTTTTTTTCCTGAAAAATCTTGCAACTTAAGGATGTGCCAATATTGTAGTTAATCACTGCGGTTAATAAAGGCATTTTCAAGATAACTTTACAGCTAGCTAGCTCAAGCGCTGCTATCGGTGTATTCATGATGCTCAACACAGGTTATGAATGCTACCTGAGAATTTTAATAAATTTTTGAGCTACTTATTAACCTTTGAGGTCTATGGTGCCGCTAGTTCCCTGCTTGCAGCCTCTGATCTAAGTACATTGAATCTGTCTCTGAAATGTTTTTCTGGACAACAGTGTCTGGGGTGTAAACATTTTTGAATAAGAACTCACAGTCTCAGTTGCTCAGAACTGCCTCTAGGCTCAACTGCAAACGGTTCAACCACGAACGCTGGTTTATTCCTGGTTTTCTTTAAAATGTGGGCAGGTTGCAAGGTCTTAATGATGTGGCTGGATCAGGAGGACCAACTCGTTCTTTGTGACTGTCTATCCCCAGCAGATCTCGTTAGGAACAAATTGCACTAATGAGCTATTTTGTTTGGCTGATCCTTAGCACATTGGGCACCAGTGTGGGCCATGGGTATCTAGGTACTGTTAGAGCACTTTGTAGTGAATTATAATGGCAACAGTCATGATAAAGGCTGTTGCCTTTGCATGCTGAATATAGGACGTCTTGACAAGCAGGCTGAGTGATTGTTGGAAACTCACAGCTATAGTCGTATTGTAAGAACTGTTATTACTGGAAAAAAATGGCCAGACAAGGAGAATATGGTTTAGTTTGATCTCAATCATAGAACCATAGAATGGTTTGGGTTGGAAGGGACCTTAAAGATCAAGTTGTTCCAACCCCCCTGCTGAACCTGAGCAGGCAGGAGTCTGGAGCTTTGGAGATCCAGAGCTAGCCTTTCTGCTCACTTCCTCTTCATCCCCGAACAAGTTCTTTTCTTAGAAGTCTGAGAATGCATAGTCTGGTTACAAAAAGGCTAATTTCAATCACTTCTAGTAGGAAGTTAAGAACCTCAGAGCCTTTTAGGATCTGACTTCTAATATTTATAAAGCACTTTGAAGAACAAAATGCACCTTATAGATAATGAACAATAAACTTCTTTTAGGCTTCAATACTGTCCATGTAAGTAAACAGAGTTTTTTATCCGCTCACAATTGTTTTCAGTGTCATCACTGCATTAATCCAGTCTCTTCTTTTGAATGAGGAGTGAATCAATCTGATTCTCATTTATTTGCGCTGCTCAGAGTGTCATTTTTATCAGCAAAAGATCATTCGAGTTTATCTATGGAAGACTTTGCTATTTGTTAAGTAAAGAAATCTTTATGAAAATTCAACCCCCAGCTTTGCACAAGTCTATGAAAAGGAACTAGACAAAACCAAAATATGATTTATGCCCTTAGCATAGCATAGTAAACTGATTGTATCACTGGCTTGGTAGAAAGTGAAAAAACAGTTTTGCTTGTTTTCTTTTTTGTTGCAAGCGGTGCATGAAAAAAAGAATATTATGATGGCCAGTAACTATCATCATAACTTTCAGAACCTTCCAAAATCTATCGAGTTGAGCAGCTCAAGTCATTAGCAAGCTGAGCTAACGCTGCTTCCATACCTTCCCCCATACCGAGCTCCTAGGGGCATCGTTAATGCCTAGGTTCAGTGGGAAGAAAACATAGCCAGAGAAAGAAGGCAAAGAGGTTAAAGTTGGCCTGCTTATCAGAATTACATGAATGGGTGTATCTTTTGGGTTAGCCCTGTGATACAAGGAGTTAAATGGTTATGGCATTTTTCTCCAATGTGTTTGAAAACCTCCAAACCAAAGTACTTACTGCCAAATCTTTAAAAGCTAGATGTGCTGTATGGAGAGCTCTGAAAGCAGAGAGTCGATGGGGTGCAATAGGCAGGAGAGAGTGCAGAACCATGCCCAGAGAGATAAGCGCGAATACCTTTTTTCCTTTTTTTTTTTTTTGTCAAGAGCCATTTCTTTAAGATTCTTAAATTAGTCTGATCTGTGCATTGTACAAAACCAACAGATGAAGTTTGGAAGAAAAAAAGTCACAGGAACTTTTATTTTCTTTGATTTAATACCCATGAGCTTGCACTGTTTTAGCCCAATTCTTCACTGGCTGTGGATAGCCTGAGAAATAAGGTCTTGAAGCACGTCTAAGAACGTCACTATATTTGGCTGTAAATTTGACTGCAAGCAGGCTCTCAAAGTGAAACTGCCAAATGTTGTCTGACCACATTTGGGTGAAACTCAACTAATAGCTAATTCAGCTACACTGAACCCAAAACATAAAGCTTATTGTTGTTCTTCCTTTTTCCTTGAAACCTTACACCAAGTCTGACATGTTTTCTGCATTTCTAACTTACTCTGCCTTATGCCTGGCCTTCGTGTGGATGTTCTACTGTCTCCAGCTCTCATAACTCTCAAAAATCAGGTTGATATGAAACTCCCTGGGAAAATGCTCCTGCCACCTCTATCTCTAACCTTCAAGAATACGTGCATCGTTCTGTAAAACAGAAGTCAGCAATGAAAACAGTGATTTTTGTTTGTTTTGGTTTATTTGTTTGTTCAAGCAAATATTTTTCAAATACATGGCACCAAGTTAGTATAGTAACTTTTAAACTCTAAAAATGCAGCCTCAGAAATGCTTGATGGCACAGAGAGCCAGCTGCCTTAAACACACGTACATTTCTATGCATCTTGAAGCAAGTGAATGAGATATCTGAAATATACATTAGAAATGCCTAGTTTTAGTTAGAGTGCTTGCCTTCTGATTCTGGTCCTATTTGTTTAACAAGAATCTCTTCCCAGCTGCTGTGAATGTTGTTACTTACCAGGCCATCAATTACGCAGCATTACTCAGACTCTGGCTGAGCACACTGGCTGATGAAAGCAGGCAGAGAAGAATTTGGGCCAGGGTACCTTCGTTCATGGGCATTACTCTTTATTTGCATGAAGCAAGTGAGATAGGGCTATAATTCTGTGCTGAGCTGTTGTCCCCAGAACAGGAAGGTTACACCTCTCCCTGTGCTTTTTTTCCTTTCGTGCAGGGAATCAAGAGCCCTCTCCTGCTGCCTACATGTATTTACTAACCTCCAATTTTTGAAGATCTTTTCAGAATCTGAAAATACCTCTCCAATGTAATCCATAGTCTACCATGTTAACAAGTACATCCAAGGAAAACAAGGTTTTGATTATCCAGGAACCCTGTGGTTTAAAAAAAAAATCAAATCACCAAACTTGTAGATTTTTTACTTTATATAAGTTTTTTGCATTTTTTTTCCTACAAAATGGACATCTTAGTAAACAGTTACGAGATCACATGTAGGCCAGGGACATGTGAACCAGTTAACCCAAGGCAAATCCAGCTGTCCTGATTTTTGAAAAGCAGCAAAGTCGTCACATGACTTGAATACAGCTCAGAGCTGTCCCAAAACATCCTTGAATGAGTCAGGGCTATGTTTCTTGCATGATCAAATGTCATTCTTTCAGCATGCAGCTTGCTTCTTTTGCAGGCTTGCAAATGCATGGTCTGCTCCTTTCCCAGGAGCTGCCATGGTACCTTCTTTCTGCTCCAAGTGTAAACATGCAGCGTGGCCTCTTCAACCATGTGGCTATAGCCTAAGCTGAGTCCCGTTGACTTACACACCAGGATTTCTGCTGCTGGCATTTTCAACCAAAAAGATTGAAACCATTACAGCAACATCCAGAAAGAGCTCAGCTGATGAGCTTTACAATCCTTTTGCATTGATCAGCATTGATCTTGATCAGCATTTTTTTTTTTTTCTGAAAACACTTGAAAGCTAAGGGGTTTGCTTTTGGCCCTTTGTACTCTTGTAGAGAGCTGTAAGGTCCATGACAGTGAGCAGGTAAGAGGAAGAGGACTATTCCCTTTGACCAGTGGGAGAACTGCAGCGAAGACAACAAAAGTATTTGCCTGCAGTCATGTAGGAGAACTTGAACATTAACCATAAGATTGTTCATTCTCTCAATTTCTGCATTTTCTTGTGCTGAGCAGGAGCTTGGGAACTTTCCATGTAACCTAGAGAATTTTCCAGGCTATTGCAGGTAAATGCCTGGAGTAGGTGTGGAAGTGGTAGCAGATCAAATCAGGAACCATTTTGTAGCAGTAGCTTGGTCCTTTGAACTTTGAAAAACAGTAATGTTTTTTATGGGTTCTACTGAAAAAAAAAAAAAA
>VXAL01010039.1:432437-474648 GCA_013399475.1 Chauna torquata
AAAAAAAAAAAAAAGGTAATTTAAATTTCAGACTTGGTAGCACTTTCATTCCTAATGAAAGACCTGGCTTTACAGATAGCTTTACTGATAAAACCCTACTAATGGAATCACAGTTATACTAGCAAAAAAAGTGCTATGGCTAGCATAGTTTACTGTGGTTCAATGTGTGAAATGAGCTATACTGACTAAAGCACTTTTGGACAATGTAACTGCTTCTATGGTATCCAGCAGATTGCTGGCAATGGATTAAAACTAGACAGTTGAAGTCATTATTGCCCACAACTTCAATTTAGGTCTATCTCAGTACATCAGGTTGAAAATTGAGGTAGTTCAGGATTCAGAAGTGGATCAGGTGTCACTGCCTAGCAGCATCTGTCAGGAAGGTGCAGAGAACACCTGGGTCATCTAATTTCAGTCCGTTGTCACAGGTGTGCCAGAACACTAAGCCAGAACTTTAGGCAGCATAAGAATGTTTTTTTTTTGTTGTTGTTTTTTTTTTTTTTACAAATCAGATGCATGCTTTTGGATTTAACCAATATAACTAATCCAGTTAAAATTTCTTACGTAGTTTTTTGTAACAAGGGGTCCACCCATTTGCGTAACATACTGGCGTATGGTCATATAAGTGGCATGTTTGCTTAATAGCAGAAGTGGTATTACTACTTCCTGCTAAGGAAGGAGCTGAGTCAAGAAACCAAGAAGAGCTACTGGATACATTCAAGCTGCACTCTGTCAACACGGTTGTATTTTGAACATTTGTATGGTACATTGCATATAGCATCTCAAGTAGGCAAATTACTTGGCCTCTGCCTGTACTGCGTATGGAAGGACTTGCTTATACGTTGCCATTTAAATCCCATGCTGATATTCTGATTATTTAGAGAGTAATCGCATTGGTTAGGTATACCTTAAACTTTAAGTGAAAATGCAGAGGGGAAACTTAGGAGCAAAGCTGTGTGTCAAAGGTTGTTTGCATTTTCTGGTTTGGTGAAAGCAGTGTGAAAATTAAAATTTCTGAATTTGACTTTTCAGGGTGAATGTTTGGATTTGCACATCTACCTTGATGTGCTCTGTACTAAGTTTACTCTCCAAGCGACTTTCCACAGAAAGGAGATTTTGCATCTTCTGTTAGGGAAAGATATTCGATGTGTAAACTATACGTTACGGCTGAAGTTTAAAGATTTTAACTCTGGTTCCCAGTGTACCCTTTTGCATGTATTTTATATACTGTGCTGAGTCTATTTTTCCTCCTCTGCGTCACAACACTGAAAATCTAAATATCCTCTCCCTGCATTCTACTAACTGTTCCACTCCACAAGCCCAGAAATAATGCATGAATGTATTATCCTTGGGCTGAAACTAATGGGCCTCAGTTCAGCTGTGCCTCTTTCCACGCTTTTGCTAGCCTGGCTCCAGGGCGGACTGTTTAGAAGTAAGGGCCAACACCTTCCGATAATGAACTGTAGTGTCACTCTGAGTAATCACTTATGACTGTATCAACAGGCTATCATCCTGTTTCTCCACAGAGGTGTAAACACTAGACCTGGGCACACAAGTCATCCCAGGCAGTGCTTCCATTGTCTGAAGAAGCACTCACATGTAACTCTTTGTTTTCACCTGAATGGAGGTATCTGTAACCTTCATTCTCTTATGGTAGAATAATGGTTTTTCCCTAACTTTGATTCCTGATTTATCTACTGTCAGAGCAGCATCTGCACAAAAGGAAACACTGTGGTTTATCTGATAATGCATAGGGCTGGGATTTGAGACCTACACATTCCTGCCCTGGATTTGTCACAGGCTTGGTAGGTGAACTGACAGCACAATAATAAATCGAACACGTTCTGCCTGTTGTCTGAGGAAGGGGAAATACTACAAATGGCCTTATGTTTTCTAAAGCATGTCTTTGGACATTCATGATCTGTGTTGCAGAGTGTTAAGCTATTAGGTTTTGTCATAAATAATAATGGAAAACAAATTTCTTGCTCATGCAGCCACTGAGTTTGAATATAGTTTTGTTTACAAAGATGAATTATTTTATGGCCAGCCACTTTATTTTGTACAGGTTTCACTGAACACTGATGTTCTGTTTAATAATCTTTTGTAGAGCAGCAATGATGCTGAGGTTACAGAATACCTTTCTGAAATGGAAAATACGGGGCTGCAGCATGCAAGTGTTTGAAGTGCGTGACTTTCATCAGGGATTTTGTTTAGTGGGGTGAAATCCTAACTGTGTTAAAAACAGCAGGGCTTTTGCCATTTGTTCCAGCAGGCTATTAAATTTTCAGCCAAGAACAGTTTACCATACTGGGTGCCACCTTCTCAGCTTCTTTGTGGTTTTAGAATTATGTCCAGACAGAGCTAGATTAGATGGAGCACGGCTTTCAACTATGAGTTCGAAAATGCTTTACAAATTCTCCTAGCAGTTCCCTGCATGCATTAATGTTTATTCCCATTTTAGGGGTGAGAAAATGGAATAATAATAATAAAAAAACAACAGTGGTCCAAGATTGCACAAAAAGAATCACAAAACTGAGGGGCCAAACTGACCAGTCACAAACTCTAGCTGTCACAGTTCTTGAATCGAGAACTGAAAGGAGGGATTCATGCCTTTTAGTGCCAGGGAGGCTGGAATCTGCCTGTAACCCTCAGAAGATATGAATAGCACATTGAAACATGGTTTATATTGCTTTCCGGTGCTGATTTCCTAGTTTGCTTTATTCCTTTCTATTCTGTCTCAGCTCTATATATTGTTTCTTTGATGCCTGTGCCACATTTTAGGATTCTTTTGTGGATCTAAAGGGAACTGAAAAATCCACGACAACTTGTTTGGAAGTAGACATAAGTGATGGATTTGAAAAGCAGAAAGGTTAGATAGCTATAATGGTACATATATATAAATAAAACCTCTGAGCAATAGAAGGTTGTTTGCCCTCTGCCCTTGGAAGTGGGATGGAGGTGGCTGCAAATCAAAACAATAGAAATTAAAGGTTAAACTGTGCAGAAAATACATTGTTTCAAAACCACTTTTAGCAGAAAGACCAAAAAGCTTTTTTTTTGTCAATTAGACTTTTTTTTTTTCCTTTAAGCCTTTCTGAAGTATCCATTTACACTCAGCCGTCTCATGCATAATGCACAAGTCTCAGAAGGTCACAGCTGGGTGGGGACTGTGTTTTCTTTTGTTGCTTTAAGAGAGCCTGTAGCTCCTGCTATATCTGACTCTTGTAGGAAGAGCAGCTATTTAGAAAGCCTCCAGAGCCAAGGCTTTGAAGCTCAAAGCACTGCTGAGGGCTCCCAATTTTCAGGATAGAATGATGCCTTGACAACTTCAATCTCTGGATTTTTTGTTGGTATGTTATATGAGGCTGGCTGAAACGGCTGTATGGAAAGCAGAATCCTAAATGAAGCTTCTTCAGTTAGGATCTATTGTCTGCAAGTCTCATTAGTATTAAAACACTTTTTGTTCATTGGTCTGTAACAAAATCTCTTGCTTATGGTAGGGGCTGCGGCTTTAGGAAGCAGTGCCGGAACTGCAGTTCCCCTAAAGCAAGATAGCTCAATCCCCAAGAGTAGCACTTGGAGGCTTATGATGGGAATGTGCTCCTTACAGTAAGTTTACATTTTTTTCCTCCTAGCATATCACAGGTTTCTGAGCCAAAAAGGGAGGAGGGAGAACTGCAAACCTATAACTCAGGGTAAAATAAAGCAGATCCATATGCTTAATCTGTCAGCTATTGCTTTCCCCTACCATCTGGTAGTAATCAATACCAGGCGTAATGTAAATAACCCATAGCGTATTTTGTGTGTATGCATGCGTGCATGCGCGCATGCGTGTGTCCAGCACTTCTGTTCCATTTTGAAACCACATCTGCGCTTTATTAGGGAGTTGCTTGGACGCAGTCGTTACCAGCACTCCAAACTCGCAGCATTGCTCTCCTCAACAATGGTAAATATTTAATGTGTATCACTGTGTGCATGCAGAATAACAGGCTGCTCCAGAAATGCAGGCGAAGCACTTGAGCCAACGGAGGCCATCGCATGCAGTGGGACACACGCCTGTGCGCACACACACAAACAGGATCACCCTCTGTCTCTCATTTAGTCACTGGATTTAATGTTTATTATTATGGGGAACATTCTTATCCTATTTAATCCTGTCTAGATGGCTCTAGAATTTCAGACAAATACCCTGACTGAGAAAATGTAATCCAATAGTACTTTGTTTAGGGGAGCTGTTGAATGGGATGTAGCATACCAGTTCTGTTTTAGCTATTAACATTTTCCTGTTCATCATGTTGTTTGCCTTTTCCTCCTTCAATAGCTATCCTTGTTTCCTAATATGGTTTTGCTGCAGTGACAGCAACAATCATAAAGACTGTGTTGGACCTTAGAGCTCTCTAGTTTAGATGGACAATTAATTTAAATAATATTTTCCAAACATAGATGTACAGCAACAGGGAACATGGTGTGTTTAATTTTGATCACTTCATCAGCTTAAGAAAGAACTGCTAGAAAATGTAGAGATGGTGTAATATTCCTCTTGAATCTCTGTCATTGTTGCAGACATTTGAGTTACTCCATGACTGCATCCATAAATAATAATTTTTGAAGGCAGCATACTAGGAATAGCTGATCTGCGTGGTGATGAATTTCTGGGGAGCTGATCAACTTATCTGAGAGAGAACCGAGAACTAACTTAAAATAACCTTTACTTCTCTCCTCCCCTCCCACCTGCATGCCATACTCCAGGGAAAGAACCATTATTTTGTTTGACAATAGTGCACACAATATGTCAGGTATTTGCTTGACAGAGAATAAAGAAAAGTGTGTTGCTGTAAGGCAATTGAATATAGATTGCAAAATGTGATAGATTTGAAGGTCAATGGATCTAGCATTCAATCTAGCAAACAGTCTGTCTAGCTTGATTTACCTGTCAATATTTAGAGCTAGTCAATATTTTCTGTTATGAAGGAACATTTATGCTTAAAAATGTTGTTTCATTAAATCAGTTTCACTCGCAGAACACAAATATTTGGAGAAAATCATATGTTTTGATTGTGCTGAGATGTTAATTCACTTCATATCTTAGTGTGAATACTTTAATATGGGCTAAGATGCATCTATCTTTATACTATTTTAATACAAAAGTCAGAAAAAAAGTAAATCCATTTTTTCCCCTAAAAAAAGGTCAAGGCATTTGCTCTGTTTTGTAATGGAAAAGAACGTCAAAATACCAAAACTATAAGAACTGAACTTTCTGTTTCAAGAAAATGCTTTTAGCAGCCACATCACAGAGATTCATCAGTAAATATCAATTACTAGTAAGGTTTTAAATCATCTTCATGTACTATGAAGTTACTACTTCAAGTAAAATCTATTGTACCTTATAGTTTGTTTATAGAATGGTAAACAGGCAAGCCTTGGCTACTCTCATCTTTCTAATCCAGATGCGAAGAAGTCTGCTCATGGGGATTACATTTATCGCATGATCAGAACACTGACCTTTTTTATGCTTTTTTTAAAACCAAAAGCAGAATAACTATTGAGATGACAAAAACAACAAACAAAAACAAAAACCAACCAACCCAACCCAACCCAAACCCAAACCATACAATATCCAGAGGTCGTCTTTTCAGGCACTGGCTGTACATAAAGGAACCTCCCCTGCTTGTAGGGGCTTGAGCAGGGGAGTTGGACCTCCAGAGGTCCTTTCCAACCTCAACCATTCTGTGAAATGTGGGAAAAGTGATGAGCAAAAAGGCAATGGGTCTTCTCTGATATTAAAAGTGGTTGTCAGGAGTAGGTGGTCTGGGCTTGTGGCGAATGCTGTGGGTTGACTCACCACTGTGAGTCCTGAGGTGTATTTGGTAATGTATGCTGGATGACAGTGTTTTCTTCTGTGGAAAGAAGAAGGCTAGGAAACAATAAAGCTGCAGATGCACTCAGTAGTAGATACAGACGAAAAGACAGTCGTTGTTGAGCTCTGAGTATGCACGTTAATATGCGCAAATTAAATACAGTATTGGAATTATTCATTTGTAATCTAAAATGGTGAAGGGATACATTTCCAATCTGCTCCTATTTTGGTATGGTCTGTAATTACAGTGATAATGGATCTCAGCCTTTGTATAAGACGCTCATTCTTTAAAATAAACAATGAAACTGTGCCCCTTCTCCCCTGCTTCTTCAACACACAGAAAGAAAAGACTTCCAGCCTTTTGCTGTGTTAGTCCTTTTTCTGAAAGCATTTATCCTGTTACTGGAAAAAAAATCTCAGTCAATAATTCATGGAAAATACACCAGTCGTTCACATTCTGACCTTCCATTTTGGTAACAGATCTCCCTCCAACTCTCACAGGGCCAGGACATAACGCTTTATCTGGTGCTCAGGATAGAAGCCTTCTGCCACAGCAAAAAGGAATTTCAGTACGTGTTTTGATCTGCTGTTTGAGTTCTATACCAGAATCGCAGATAGGGCTTTATATTAAACAAATAGCGGTGGTGGTTTTTTTTTCTCTCAGTAGTATATAGTCTTTTCAGGTATTGGTGGCTGACTTAGTAAAATTTAAGACATGGCCAGGTATTTCCTGTGCATAATATTTTTGTACCCGAGATAGACATGGATAGATAGTCCTCCTTCTCTGACCACAGTAGGAAGAATCCTGTCAGCCTGCAGCACATGCTAATGTAGACAGAGCCAGCAAGCCCTTTGCATGCCTTATTTAATGAGAGCTAATGCACCCTTGTATACGGTATTCATTTGGCATAGTTTGAGAAAGGAATCTTTCAGCTTTGCAGTTATTTCTGTTCATCCTAGAAAGCAGCACATCCTGGAATTTTAGATGTACTCCCAAGCTGCAGAAAACAAGAGAGATTCTTTTTTTTTCAGGAGTGTGGTGTTGTTTGGAGGGTCTCAGCCAGTGGTCTCCTGGCAGGTGGAACTGTGTGTCTCCCTGGCTCTTACAACATGCAGGCTATAGACCTTCAGAAGGATAAGCACATGGAGCTTGTGGGCAAGGGGTTTTGTTATTTTAAAGAATACAGACATTAAATAAGTACTCCCTTGAATGCCATCTATCATTGCACCCTGAGGTGCAGCTGATGGTACCTAAGATCAAGTAGTTTTATTTCTTTTCAAAGCTGGAAAACTTCTAAATGTTGGATGCTCACCAGGATATGCCTGAAGAAATCTATTACTTGCTGTTGCAGGTGTCTTGTAAACTTGTGCATAAAATGCACTAAAAACCTCGAACAATCCAATTTGCAATAGAATTCTTTTCCACGCAGTTTTCGTGTAACACAATAACTACTTATTAGTCAGAATCTAAAATAATTACAAAATATTCAGTCATTCACAGTTATAAAGGAAACAAAGTGAGCGTGGAACCTAAACCTTGGCTTTAGGTGCAAAAGCCACTAGCTTTTAAGTGGGGCGTTTTCTTTTTAATGTAAAGTGGGATTGCTTTGTTGAAGTCAAAGGACTATGGCAGTTTCTTGCAGTTCTGCAGCTGTAAAATGTGTATATTGATGATGTAGTATGATGAATGTGGGAGGAGGGTTGACCAGAAGGGACTAGGGGGAAACACAATGCAACACCACCACTCTGGGCTTCTGCAGTGGGAATGAGTCTCTGGGACACTTAACCTCTGATAATACGTACCTTTTTTTTGGCATAATAACCCTACCACCTGATTCATTCATTCATTTGTGTTAGATATTTACAAACATTCTTTTAGATGACAAAATTTGGAGAGATCCATGGAGGCTGAATTTGCTTGTAAGCGCTTGAGCTACATTGAAGTCTCTCCCTGGAAAACCTCTGTGCCAAGGGGCTGAGATTACAGAATTGTGATATTATTGGTGATATTATTGATATTTTTAATGTGAAGAATTATAGCACTGTCAGTGCCAGTTTTGCGGCAGCACAGGGCAGAATACTCATTCCCTGAGATCAGCTTGCTTTGTCATGCTGGAGTCACAAGCCTTTTGGGTAGGCATTGGAGAAAAATAAAATTTCCAAAAGGAGAAGTGGAAACCTTTGAGTACAAAGAGAAGTTGCACTCTGTGTGGCCTCCCACCTCACTGCTGTCATCCCATTTGCTACCTAAAAATATTTTAAGAACTCATTAATTTTTCTGAAATAAAATGGCAGAGTAATAACTAGGAGATCTCTCAGGGCATGCAGCAGTCTGGGAAGTACAGGCATTTAGATAATATTAATTTTGCCCCAAAGGCAAAGAGTTCTCCATCTGCTCAAATCTTTCATTACTTAGACTATGAAAGGATCTAAATAAATTTTCAGTAAATTCTTAATCTCCATGGGAATGGTTACAACCCTGACACTGCAAGTCAGCGTTGCCATCTAAAATTCCAATTATCACTGATTTTCTTATGAACCTGTTTGCATATGCCGAGTTTCTGACACATCCCTACTGATGTTTTATCTCGAGATGTGCATTAATTAGGTTTAGTCAACTTGGAAATGAACTGCTGTGAGCTTACTGAAGCATTGCCAACAGGCAGCATGATTCTGTGCTGCTTGATCTGTTTAGATGTCTTAGGCATGTTGATTCCTAAAGGCGGGAAGAGCTATCCATACTACAGCCAAGTCAACAGCACTAAGAAATCACGTTTCATATGTCATAGATTAATATGAAGGATTCAGGGAACTTAAAACTCTCCCATTTAGTAAACACAAGAAATAGGGCATTCCAAAGTCTGTTGTCTAATGCCTTCTACACATCCAAAAGGAAAGAAGATTGTTTGGCTCCCTTCAGGCAACAGGGACATAGGCATCAGCTTGAACCCCAGCTCACTGATAAAAGTCATTTCTGTAGGAACTCCTAAGGAACTCTTTTCTATCCTAAGAGATGATGATTTCTGAAGCATTAGGGCATGTCTTGTTACTTCAGGTTACCCTACATCTGCCCACTAATTTGGGAATTGGCCTCTCCTCAATGTTTGATGATGTTTATAAATGCATCTGTGTAAGGCACTTTTTTACTGTTCTTTATTTTGAGTGATAGATTCATGTCCCCTAAATCCAAGTGAACTGTATGATCTCTTTTGTGAGTTGGAAGGCTGTAGAAATATTAAGCTCTTTGAAATTTTCACATCCAACAAATGTAACAGAAAAGATTGTATTTAAATTGTTCAATACTTGCTAGTTGTGTCTAAAATACCTAAGGTCAGTTCCGCGTACAGTAGTAAGAACGTATGTTTGCTTAGAAGTTTTTCACTAGATTTCAATTCCATTTTATGTAAAGCAGTCAGATGCTATTTATGAGAAGCTTGCAGGTCTCACATCTTTTATCAGTTAGGTACCAAGGATTTTTGTGGACAGAAGGCAAGTATAGGGCTTCATTGAGAACTTCAGTTTGTATTGGGAAGGTCTCATTTAGCACTGCACTGCTTCTGAAATGATTGCCTATAATCAGTCAGATCTGTTAAACAGACCTGGGGTTGACAGACTGACAGATGAATGGTCCTAAAAAACTTTGATGCTATTGTGTCATGTACTGTATAAAAGCAAAACTGAAGAATAAGGAAAAAATTCAATCAGCAAAAATGCGAGAGAGAAGTCTGGCAAGGGTTATATCATGCGTTATTAAATAGAGGAGTAAGGTGAGACTATGTGGCCTGTTCTGCAGGAAAGGGAAAACAGAATCCACATCTAGAAATTTTGCATACTGCTTGGTCTCTGCAAGTGAGCAACCTGTCTAGTTAAGTGGGTTGCACAAAGCACAGTTGTTTCAGCCTTGCCTCTTTAAAGCATCCATTTTACCCCCCCTTCCCTGTCTTCCGTGCATTATGCAATCTCCTTCTGTTGCCGAATGCACTCCCACTTAATTGTCAGGCTCCCTGATTACTAAGAAAAGAGCAGACTCTATGCAAGAGCATCTAATTGGGTTAGTGAGTAGTGATCAAGGGGGATAGTGTAATGGTCACTCAGATGTGCTTTACCAGCCCCCTTTTGAACACTGGCTGTAAGGGAAGGGGAACCAGTCTGTTGACACATTAGTTATCTTATTCACTGCATTTTAGGGTTTATGGATCCATATCTGTCTCAGGAACCTCTAACATCCTATTGACACTGGCTTGTGATGATCTCCTCCCACTTACTCCCGAAAGAAGAATAAAATGAAAGGCAGATAAGACGAAACACTGTTAGAACAAGGCAGACGTCTAAGCTATTGCCTAAACTGTCTCTGCCTTCCTTCTCTTACATCATCAACTCAGAAAAACTTCAGGTGTTTCGAAGTGAACATTAGGCCTTTCAAAAAGAACTTCCAAAGAATTTAATACATTCCATATCTCTTCTTTCAGTCACTACAGCTACTCTAGAAGTTGCCCGCCACTTTGGTACAGCTATATTACCACTGCAGATGTTACTGCAGAAAAGGGTAAGAGTATCCCAGCCAACCTAGATGTCTCAAGGACCAAGCCGACGGTAAGCAAGGAACAACTATTCAATTCCTTTTCCAGTACACAAACCAAGTAGCATTAGATTAAGCTATCGGGTGGCAAGATCAAAACAAACAAAAGGAGACAATGCCTCAGGATAACATACAATGAAGCTGTGGGACTCTGTGCTGCAGGAAGATGCGGGTGCTAAAACTGCATATAGGATCAAAATTTGGTATTTTATGGAAGAGAAGCCCATTATGGGCTCTTACAAAGATAACAGTTCTGTCCTAGAAAGTCTCTAGTATGCAAATTGATAGTGACTTGGTAGATATTTGGGGTATTACTACGTCTGCCCTGTGTTTCCGCTCTTTTTTGGGCATCCACATTTGGACACTCTTGGAATAAGTGGAGTAAGACAATGGGCTGGATGGTAGTTTTGCCTAAGTAGTATGACCATGAGCTAGAAAAAATCTTTGCTTTCCAGGAATTGTGTAGGCAAGGGGGCAGAGATGAGAGGCACAACTAGCAGTTCTGGCAATATCCTGGTGAGCAGAAGGCTGCTAGAGACAACAGTGTGGGACTAAAAGAGAACCAGGGACGACAGAACACAGCCATGGGCTGGCAGTCTCCAAAAAAGCCCAGAACAAGGCCAAGGAGCTCAAAGTCTCAAGACTAGCTAGTGGTAGAGTCCAGAAGACTACAGAAATAATCCAGGACCTATTATGAAATGAAATTGCTGCCTGGAATTATGTAGTTTATATGAAACTTACACTAATTTGCTCAGTTAGGACCTGAGACCTATCACCAGACTGGTGGGACTTCAACTAGTGAAATTGCAGAGGTGTACTGAGAAAGTATTGATTTCTTGAAAAAGACATTATTTTTAGAAAACCTTGCAATTGAAGTTACATGAGTATTATATGCAGTATTACTCTCAACAATAGGCAGCAAGTAGAATGATCAGTGATTTACAACGAAAGAGTCTTACTGCACCAATATACTCAGTCCCTGATGAGGTCAATGGTGTGGCTGCTAAACTGGTAATTTTCAAGGCCAGACTGCTCTACAGAAACAGTAGTGACTACAGCCAACGTACGTACTGTTTTAAAAAGGGGTTGGGATGCTTGCCCCAAGCACTTCTAAACAAAGATTCAGGTTAGGCTGTGGATCTGCTGACACTTGGTCTATGACTTTTCTCTCTTATCTCATCACCCCAACAGCACCACCAGCCTGACTGTCCCTGCCTACCCCTTGGGGCTGCACCCCTACAATCTCCACAGCACAGGACCCCAATTCAGCCCCTGTGACCATCAGGCCCTACCCTAGCAAGGCAACAGTAGGGCCAGTCTCCAGCTGCCCACAGCCCTGACCTGCCTTTTTGAGTCTCTTTCAGCTTAAGACCATAATTAGTCTTTTTTTTTTTTTCCCCCATATAAATGCTATCCAGAAAAACAGGAACACTAAGGCATGTGCAGTAGTAATGTCCACAGTACATCCCTTGAGGTTGTGACTAGGACCTAATCACAAGTGCAGTAGTTTCTTCATAATGAAGGAAAGCTTGAGTTATATTCCCCTGCAAGATTATACATTGCTATAATGTTTGCCCACAGCAAAATAAATGAGGGAAAACAGGTGATTCAGATAGCACTTGCAATTGGTTTGATGCAACTGATACATTAAGAATTCATTGGGTATCACTATTTCCCTACCTCTTAAAACTGTTTAAAAGAGAAAAAACCTTCTCTCTGGGTGGAAATGCTATATAGTTGAGTTCCTCCTTTTTAGCTGTGTACTCACATTGCTAAAGGTGTTCAGCCACATATCCCACGCTAGTGAAGTATCACAGAGCTAGTAACAGAAGCATGTCTCAGGAGTACTCCCATCCACCTGGGTACTATTCAACCGAATGAGCCGAGTGGCTCTTGATATAGCCTTTGTGTTAAGAGACTTAAGCTGAACATTGGGCATTTCAAGAGTTCAAGGAGGCCCAGCTCCATCATCCTGGTGCTGTTGGGGAACACCTGAGCTAACATGAGCTACCCAAATGATCACTGACTGTGAATCAGCTGGAAGAAGGTACATTAGTGACACTCCTATGAGTCTTGACCATTTTAGGAGTTTAGAAAAAATACCATTCCAGGTAGACCATGTAAATATTGAAAATATGACCAGCATCTTTCTCTGGGCTGTCCTTGACTCCTTGGACTTGGTTTTGCTCAGCTGGAGTTCAGATGCCTGGTTGCTTTTAGAGCAGAGGAAGAAACGGGGACAGATATGATCCTAAGTTAATATAGTCATGGGCTAAAAAGAGCAGGTGGTACACAGACTGAATGGCTGTGGAAGCTGGAAACAGAGATGGCTTATTCAAGATAGCTTTGAGTGAAGTTGTGGTCCGGTGTGTGTAACAGGTGTCCTGTCATGGAGAGCGCTACTGCATTGTGGGAGTTGGTTGGAAGTGTCAGGGCTCCTCTGCATGGGAGGCTGTACTCACCAACTGTATCAATTTTACCTGCCTAAAACTGCCTTGCTTCACAGAGTTTTTGAGCCAATGGCTACTAAGATTTTTATCCTCCCTCCATGGCTTCAAAATTTGGCTTTTATAAAGCCAAGTAGGGTTTTGGCAAGGAGTTTGAAATTTGCTTGCTTGTCTGTACTTACGGACTTTAAAGAGCAGCAACTGGTGTCATTGCAATAAAATACAGAGAAAGAACTGTATTACATCTCAAAATGAGAAAACTACACTGCACAGAAGAGAAGTGGACTTTTCTAAGTCTTCTTAGCTAAGGAGTTTGAAATTTGTTTGCTTGTCTGTACTTACGGACTTTAAAGAGCAGCAACTGGTGTCATTGCAATAAAATACAGAGAAAGAACTGTATTACATTTCAAAATGAGAAAACTACACTGCACAGAAGAGAAGTGGACTTTTCTAAGTCTTCTTAGCTGGCAACACTGGAAAAAAAAAACAGTTTTGCCTTTTTTTTTTGTCTTTATGAAATGAATGTGTGTACAGGACAGGAGAATTTTGACACCAGTGCTTTTTTATGAAGACTGCAAACAGAGGAGGGGAGCCTTAATGTAACTGGGCACAAATTTGTGCACTTGTGTGTATCCGTATGTGCCTGGACTGCATGCACATAAGGTCAAATAGAACAGGCAGTGTAACTACAAACATTCAGTGGACTTTACTGGGTCTTTTCTAGGGGCAGATATAGCCGTGACACTAAAAAAATGACCGTCTGATGAGATTCCCCCAAACACTTGTCCCCATATCAAGTCACACCTCACTTTGGTGATACAATAGCAGGCAATGGCAAGTTTGAAAAGAACAGGGCACCATGCAGCACACCAGGACCTCTGCATGGTGCTGCAGTTGCTCTCTGGTTTTGGGGAAGCTACAGAGAAGCAATGGTACTGTATAAAAAAATCGGAATAGAGAAGAAAAGCAAACCACTGCAGACTTACTGAGTCAGGAATACGTACAAAAGTTGATAATGTCCAGGAAGGGCTTTAAGAATTTGCTCAGAAGGTTGTAGGGAGAAAATATTGGTTAGAGAAATGGAAAAAAGCATGAGCTAGAAGATCACCTGTTGTCCAAGAGCTGGATTACAACAAAAAGCTCTAAAAATGTGTATAAGACTGACCTCTCTGCTTCTTTCAAGTAAGCGTCAACATGTACTTGCTCCTGCAGGTAGAGCTTTGGGGTGTTATATATCAAGAAATTCAAGAGCTATTATTGAAAGCTGGGACCTTTGGTTAAGAGAGCCAAAAGGTAAACGTCTCAGGATCCTAGGAGCTTTTAAAAGCACATATAGTGATTCAAATTATTGCTAGTGTTAGCTTTACTTTTATTTAGTGTATTATTTTATCCAGGCAGAAGTGTGATCATCATTTATGCAGTGTTACAATATGCAGTTACAGAAAAAAAAATTCTTAACCCTCAAATGCCTATGACAGTATAAATATTGATGACAGACAAATAGCAAATGACACTGTAACTTGAACATTTTTGTTAACTTCTAATGAAATATAAATTTGGAGATCCTCTATTTTTGTATTTGTTCCAATCGATTTCAATGGATTTGTGCAAATCTATACCGTGTGATGATCTGGCCTGTGCTTTATGAGTTGTAACAGATTCAGAAGGTGTGAGACTGGATTTTTGACATATATGGTCAGATAATCTTGCGTAAGCACTTCCAGTGTTTTCAGTGGAATAATGCATGGAAAAGAAGCTTTATCTCGTTAATGTGAGTGTGGTCTTCACTTCATGGAGAATGAAATTCTGTAGATGTGATCACATTCCTTTATATTTCTGTTGCTTATTCTACAACTAATAAAAAGCTATTCAAATATCTGCAAGGGAGGACTTGAGAAGAAAACATCTGCGAAGAGCTTTGGGATCCTCAAAACAAAGTGCATTATTATTGTTATAAGAGCACAAGGCTAACTGAAACAATACACTTGGCTGTGGGCAATAAATTCACTATTGCTACAAAATGATGCATATCATTGACACGATATGTCTTTTCAGACCTGTTTGCTGTTTAATTTTGTTATTTTCTTTGAACAGTATCAATGTATTCAATGTTACTCAAATATGTTTGCTGATTAAACTAATATTTCTTTTCATGTTTTCCTTCCTTAGTTATTACCCCCAACTGCAACCTTGAAGACTAATAATAACTAAGAGTAACTAAACTATGACACTAAATGGGAAAAAATACACTTGTTTTTAAATATTTTTTCTTCCAAAGAATGTCATGAAGGCTGTGACTAAAGTTCTGTTTAGGTTGCTGTCTTCTTTTTTCATGGTAGCTAGTAGATGGTGCTTAGAGGGAGAACAAGAGGGCAGGCACAGAGTAATCTTCCTTTGAAACCTCCCAGTTTAAGGCATTTAACACAGCAGACTTTCTGAGCCAGAGGCAGTTATGTGTCCATTGTGTTTAAAAACCTTTAGTGGACCTGTCCTCTGTGTTTTTTGTCCAGTTCCTTTTTGAACTCATTCAGACTTTTTGCTTCAGCAACTCACTGTGTCAATGTCTTGGACAGTTCCATTGTATGATATGAAAAAAAACAACTACATTTTGTTTTGTTGGTTTTAAATGTGGTACCTGGAAATGTCATTGGGGGCCATCCAGTTTCTGAGTTGTGAGAAAAAGTGATGAGAATTCTCTTAGATTATAGAGTTCTGACAGATTATCTTCTCCATTTTCTGTGGCTGCTGGTTCAAGCGACATCAAAATCACTGGGAAGCAAGGATTCTTCTGGGGTTTGAATGAGAGCTATAATGTAACAAAGCAAGGAAAGCATCCCATTCTATTTGTTAACAGAATACATTTGCAAAAAACACTGATCCCAAGAAACATGATAGAAGTATTTTCTGTCCTGTGATGCTGTTCTACAGTCAGGAAAAAAAACACTGTAATGCCTTAGAAAGTTCACTGCTGGGCAAAGAATGATGACAATGACCTTAATATGCTTCTTAATAGACATGTGACTCTAATATGTGTCTTACATAGATGGCCTACTTTAAATGCATGACAAGTTATGAATTAAGGAACATCCAGTGTACAATGAAAGAAACCTGTGAGAAATGTTTTTATATTAGAAATAGTTCTAGGCCATTAGTCACAGAATATATTCAAATATATTCATACATAAAGGAGGCTGATCTACCCTCATGCTGTTTCCTATTTGCAAGAATTTGGACATATATCACTGGACAATATTCATAATATTGGACATAATATCCACATTATTCATAAAATGTGGGATTTTCCTGATTCCAGAGTGGACATGGCAGCGCATCTGAGGATGGCAGTAAAAGGGCCTCATAACAGTGTATCTTCTGAGCACCTTTGTTGCAAAATGTTAATGGATTTCTTGGATGTTTCTTGGATTTTTTATATTTCCCAAATTTTGCTAAGCCATGTCTTCACGTGCTCAGAAGAGGCTTTCTCCAGTTTAATACCCTTTTACTGCAAATAATGTTGAATTCCCTAATAGCTCCTAGCATAGCACAAGCTGCATTAGTACAACTTAAAGAAACCTGGGGTGTACCAGCAAGAGACTACAGAGGGGAAGCTACCTGTTCCCTGTGATGGCTTTTCGTGACTGTTTGAGCTGGAGGGTGTGCTGGTACCAAACCAAGAGCTTACCTCTTCTCTGTGTCCCTTCTGGCCTTCCTGCTTTTGTCCTTCCACTTAGACAATGATTGATTCTGAAACAAATTGAACAAAATTCAGAAAGTGAAAATACTTAACAGGAAGCAAACAGTTTGGTAGAAATACTGGCTGGACTGGGAAGAGAAGTTGGTTCCTTTCCAGTGCCTGCAACAAAGCTCAAAGTGTCTGAATCACTTCCTTTCTGTCAGGAGCAACCTGGGCTGCTCCACAAAGGTGGGAATTGGGGTGGCGGGTGCCCAACTGCCTGGCAGGGCCATGCTCTCCCCAGCAGGGTGCAGTCCCACAGTACTGAAAGAAGAAGAGCAGAGCAGGTCTGGGGACAGAAAAGAAGGTCAGACGTGATCCAGACTGATGGGCAAGTCCAAGGTGATGAGGTCCCAGAGCGGGCTGTGTGGTCAGTCTATGGGTCAGGATCAAGGATCCAAATCAATGGGGTACCTATGGCTGTAACACTGCGATGTAGCCCAGGTAGAGGCCAAGGGCAAGAGTCACAGCCAACAGCAGCTCCCGAGGGAAGTGGGGAGCCCTCGCTGAGGCCTCCCTACAAAAGTTTTTCTGCACAACAGCTCTTATCATCAAGCTGGCCATGTGTAGCCAGCAAAGCTCCTAGGAGTGGGGGGGAGTGCACTCAGGGCTCTGACACGCTGTCAGTGAATGTTATGAGTAGGTCATTGCTAAAACATGTTTTCCTATTTTCCCCTTGGAGTTACAGTGATAAAGTTGGTCTCAAATCTGAGGTAATTGCCAGCTCTGGCTGGCTGTTTGCTCAAAGACAGAGATTTATGCCATTGAAGATAAAAGCCCCACTGATGATTCAGTGTCACTATGTTGCTACATAATTAAGTTTGTGCTTTTAAATTCCATGAAACATCACAAGCTTAAGTTGAATTTGTTTATATGATCTCACATTTAATCACATGATGACATACTTTTTTCTTTTAGACTCTACCTCACTCAGTATGCAGTATGGATAACTCTATGGAAGGATAGTTGCTGCAAAGTATATTTATCCTTTCATTTTTGTAAACATACCTTATTATGAAATGCATAAGGGAAGAAGATTTTGATAGGTATTTATAATGATTTGTAATTATAATTTACAATTTATCATCTCTGTGTATGGACTGGCTTCATTTATTGCTGCAAAAATTCAGTGTTGCTTCCATTGAACATGGAGGACGTCCAGAGAGTGAGGGAAGGGCTCACAGGAAGCGAAAGGCTATTGCTAGGGTAAAGCAGATGGATCCTGTGCAGGAGAATTCTCTGTCGTGACAAGTTTAACTTACTCCTGTTAACTGTATGCCAGAATTTCAAAGAAAGTGCTAAACATACACAGCTGCTACTGAATCCGATGGAAACTGAGACTTGGGCACAGAAATAGCTATAAGAATGCAAAGTACTCTCAAAAAACAGATACTACTCATATCTGGGTAGCACTCCTGTATATGCTTTGCTTGCCAATCTCTAAATTGGGTTAAGCTCTGCTGCCTTTCAAACTTCAGCCCTTCCCCTTTTCCCTGGCAGTACAAATGTGAAGATTCTATTCTATTCTAGAAAAAATCTGTTTTTCTGAAGCATTCACATATTGCAGTGAACATGACCATACAAAATTCCATAATGAAGCCAGTAATTCTCAATTTAAAGCATGCTCACCTATTTTCTGCCCATATTATAAAAATGAGGACTGAGTATTCTTTTTGTAACCCCATGATAGCATGATAATTTGTAGCATGATAATTTGTTGCCAATGGAGATCATACCACAAATCAGCCTTCAGGTCTTTGTTAAATCCATGAAGAGAGCACCTGCTTCTGTCTTCTGACAAAACCGATTAGCACATTTTGTTGTTCTCTAGTGGACATAGCAGCATTAGTCTTCCTCCATTCTCCTAGCCGGATCTTTTGTATAACATACTTGCCATGCAGAACATGTTTCCCCCTGCCCCCAACTAATGAGCAAAAGCAGGGCACCAACTGGAGTCTTCAAAAGAAGGCTTTTGATAAGGTGTACAGCCTCTACTGCCTGAATTCAGATGAACAGCTTGTATAATTCTTATATTTTCAGGATCGATTTGCTTTGAACTAGAGGTTTGACAACAGCAGTTTGGTTTGACTTTTTCTGACCTCATCTGTGTTAAGCTGTAATGACCTTTAGATTTCCTTGTTATCAAACCTGCTCAAGCTTTACCTTCATTTTTAGATTTCATGATGACAACTAGTATTGGGAGGAAATCAAATGTGTGTTGAGCATAGATAATTTAATAGTGTCCTTGTCTTCTTTACTTCTTGCCTATTGCATGGAAACTGAATTTTCATCTGTTTGACATTATGCACAAACATAAATTAGGTCTAACATAACTACCTATATTTTCATTAAACTGTTTACAGCTTTATCTGCACACATCAGATGTTCATACAGAATCCTTTTACTTTATAGGATGGATCTCTTAGGATAATTTTGGCCCCTTAAAGTTTTCAGAAAATAATTTATTTCTCTTAATGGAATTTTTGGTTTATTAATTATCTGTTGATGAGATGCTGAGCTGTAACTTGAAAAATATTAGGTTCCTGAGGAACATGATCCCTTTTTCTATTCATGGGCCATCAAAAAACAGGCATTGGAAGTCAAGTTCAAATTAAGGTTCATTGTCAAAAGTGAACTGATTGAATAAATCAAATCATTCCACTTGTCCTTATCAGATGAGATTGTAAGTGTGGTAACTTAGAGTCCAAATTTAAAACTAGGTCCTCATACAAAAAGCTTAATTATAACAAATATTTTAACATGACCACAGAAGCTAGGAAACCTGTACGAAACTGCTTTAATGTTACAGCAAAAGAATGTACAGTCGAGGCTCGCACATTAATCAGTCATTTGATTATTGTTAATGAGATATCAAAAAAGCAAGTGAATACAAAGGCATAAACCAAGCATTTCAATGTCTATAAAGTACTGTATCACCCTATACCTGCAGAAATTCTGTCTGTGGCCTCTGAAACTAAGCTTGCTCGGTTTTGAGCAACCAGTTCTGGACTTTTCTTAATTCACAGTTTGCTTTTTTATCAGGGTTTGAAAGCCATCACCATAACTTCATTCCTATCTGGGTGTAACTGTCTCTAATCTTTTATGGACAACACTGAGGGCCTGCAGTATTTGGCTTCATACTTGTGCTTGAATGTTGATAATTCCAAAGTTCAGCTTCTGCTTTTTTATTTATTTTCCTGTGGCTTGTCCTAGGAGGTCAAATCCCTTCATAAGTGTTATTGAGAAACTGGAATCCTTTGAAGATTGCTCTGTCAAATGCAGTGAAAAACAGAAGTCTGTAGGCCAAGATATGCTTATGGGCGTAAAAGAAATGACAATGTGTTGTTCACAGGTTGTGTAGGCAGTGGGTATAGTGTTTAAGCAATGTTCTAATTTATTGACGTTAATCAGTGTTTCATTCCTGACAGGGAGATTTTGCTCACAACTTTTCAGTGTATGCCTTATGAGGGAGAACAAGTGCTGTTGAATAACGACTGTCAGTATGACTTTGGATCATATCATGACTTCCCCTGCTGATTCCCAAGTAATGTCTTGTCACTTCTTGTGTTGTACAACTCCAAGGACTGTTTCAGCCTCTCACCTTATGATGGGGATGAAAACAGGCTTGTGTAGACTTTATGCAGTATAGGCCTTAACTACTGCTCAGACTTTGGCATATTTCATGACTTGCCCATTTCTTCCTGGATTATTGGTCTTTAGAATCTTGGCTTTCACCTGAGAATTTTTTTTTTAAGTTAGTCTTTAAAATTTACAATTATGATTTAAATGCTGAAAATTTATTTTGTTTTCCTGGTTTTGCAAGTTAATCATGACCAGGCAACTGAATTATTCCTGTTATGGACATTAGTGACATTAATATGTTTACTGAATATGAATATTCAGTAAAACTGAATGAATATAACATAAAAATCAAAGCTATTAACTATTTACCTGCTTAACTTTTAAGCCAAAACCAGGATAGTTAACTTCCTTGCCCACACTTCCTCTTGTTCTTCTGTGCTAATCAGGTGACACATACCACTAGCTGTTAAAATGCAAAGCTTGCTAACAAGAATTAAAATTCATCACAACAAAATTTTACTGCATAATTAGATGTAAAATAATTCAGTTAAATGACCATAAATTAAGCTTATTTTGAATTCTTTGAATGTGTTTTTCAAAGCTGAGGCTTCAAACCTAAGGCAGACACAAAATCCTGGGTCAAAGTGGTCTGATTGTTTAAACAGATGTAGCCCAAGTTTGGGATCAGGCCTATCCATGTGGCTTGGCTGTTTTTTTTTTCTTAAAATTGTATAAAATTTATAATATAGTTAAATCTTTATTTTTCAGTTTGTTCTGTTGAACTGTGGGCTAGATGTGAGACTCATCAAATGGACAATGAAGGGGAGAGTGGGATTTCAATACTGCTTGGAGGACCTTGAATGTTTTGCTGAAGGTTACTGTGCTGAGTTTGTTCATCTTCTAAATTGGAGCCAATCCATCATCTGGAAAATTACACTGAGCTTATAAATGAAAAAGGAATCATAAACATATGTAGTTGTTTGTTTGTTTGTTTTCCTAGCCATTTTTTTGTCACAATTTTCCTCATTGTGTGCTAATCTAGCTCTCCAGTGTTTCTTCTCCTCCCACCTCCTATATGTTGCAATTCAAAGGCTGAGAATAATGAAAATCTTCCAGTCTTGTCTTTAATAAAAGAGTTAGCAGAGATAGGAACTTGACAGGAATGCAGACCTAACAGAGCAAGGCTAATAGGGAAAAGCATCAGGGAGCGAATTGAGGAAGAAAGTCCCTGCTGAAGTAATGCAGTAATGTGTGCTGGTCTGTAGTGAGTGCAAGCTCCTGGAATTGAGCATAATGGTGTCCGGTAGAGAAAAAGAGTGTTGCTGCATGTGATGGTGCTAATCACAGTAAGATCAGAAATATTTGCATCCTTTGGTACCATGTGCCTGTGGAGTATCTTGCATCCTTTACACTTTCCATAGAAGTGTGATCCAGGGTATAAATGTCCAGTTTTGTATACATTTTCAATCTCATGTGGCCATAAAAGTCCCAGCCACGAATCACCTGAGGATTGATGTTTTACTAATGAGTCTGCACAATGCAACTGAAACAAGGACTGAAACATGTCTTAAGTGCTCAGTACCCATCCAGAGGTTGAACAGCGTTATGATTTGCCAATATGAAAATAGTTAACTATTTCACTGAAGGCCATTTGAGCTAAAACCCCTTTAAATGCTTTTGACCCCACAGCTCTAAACTTCCCCGTTACTTCCCTCAGTGACTTAAGTGTCTCCCTGACATCTCCAATGTCTGCTAAAGATGGATCTAGTAAAAACAGTTATTCTTTTACACCACAGACAATTGCATTGTCAAACAAGAGAGGGACAGTAAAATACAGCCACATTATTAGTTAGTTTCTAAAGATGCAATTCCACTTAGTTCTGTGGAACTGTATCAATAAGATACCTGTGAGGGATGCATGGCTTGCAGTCAGTGACAGAGGTCATAAGGAGTGCTCACTGAATTGTTTGTGTAGAAACTGATTGACTAAAACAGATCTCAGGTGAGAGGTCTATGAGAGGTCTATGGTCTTGCTGGAGAATTCAGGTTTTATTCAAAGCTGAGTACCAGATCCTTGCCTGAGGGCTCATCTGTAATGGTGAATCTGGTCATAACACCAAGCGTGAGGAGAAGTTAGTAGGTGGAAGGAACAAGTCCATAAGATATCATCTCAGGCCCAAATGCTTTCTTTCTCTGGACAGACAGTTTTATGCACTGCTTTTTAAAAACATATGCTTATAAGAAGGGAACTAGTGCAGTGTATGCCAAAGTCTTTGAGATTAATAGAAATATTATGTTAAGGTATGCCTTAACTTTAAAAAGTTTCAGAGTTAGTTTAAGAGTAAGTAAATGTTTCTGATGTTTTGGTTGTAATAAAAACTTTTTAATGTAATTTAGTTCAAATAAGTGGAGGAAATGGTGAAAACACTCTGCTAAGCAAAATAACATCAGTAACTGACCAAGAAAAGCCTTATTTTAGAGATACTTTTTTAACAAGCTGTCTCCAACTATTATTTTGGTTTAAGATATTTTTAGTTACAGGAAGATAAAAAAAACAGGGGCTTCCCATTATTCCTTGTAAAGACACAATGGAAGTATGGAGAGGGACTATTTTTTTAATCCCTGCAGGGAGCAACCTACCTTATGATTCAGTGGGCAGGGACAAGCTGATGTTAAATAATTGGAAATAACTAAATAAATGTCTTTTCTGTGAACTTTCACCATGGCTAGAAATAAACTCCAGAAATGTATTCTGGCTCTTCTGGTTCTATGCTGTGCTGTTACTTCTTCAGTATTCAAAAGACTAAGTGCATGCCATAAGCAAAGCATATTAACGCATATCAAAAACAAATTGTCTTTTTCTCTTTTCTTCAAGGAGTCACTTTACTGTCCTGTGCAGTGTCCCATGGATGCCTCATAAAAGAAGACAGTACACTATATTCTTTGTACACATATAAATAAAAACCGAGGCGGGGGGGTGGCACATCTCAACTTTGTTTTTGCAGAGTTTCATTTATCTCTTGCAAATACAACTAAGCCCTATCTGTTTTCATTGGTGATAATTTTCACAGTAAAAGAAAGAGAGATTCTCCAGTGTTATCAGTAGGGAGCTGTTGCAAGTGAGGGTTCAGGTACAGCAATAAGAACATCATATTACTTTAAGTAAACTGATTTTATTGGGTGATGTTTTATATGTCATTATTTGGTGAGAAACATGGGAATAGAGATCAACCAGTCCAAGGCTTAAAGAGGAATTATGGCTCAGGGACAAAAAAGTTAAGGATTTTAGGCTGCATGGCTTAGTGTCTAGATTTGAAAAATATTTAGAGGCAGAAAGACGCAAGTAGGCTCTTTAATCCCTCATTGAAATAAACTGAAAGAGACTCATGGGAGTATATGAAAACTTCCATAGGTGATTGCTTTGCCTTGAGTGACCTACATGGTTAAGTTCTTTTTCAAAGTTACTTGGGCAGTTAGCAGTCCTACCACTTGGCCCATTTTTTCCAAGATATGTAGCTAAATATCTTGAGCTATAGTTGAGTCTCTTTGAAAGATAAGATGCTTTTATGTAAAACTCATGGGCTGTGTTAATTAGAGGAGAGGCTGGATTATCTGTAGAGACATGGGCCTTAGTACAAAATCAGCAATGTGTTAATGGAATTACTCACCAGGATAGGCTTAAATCAGTTGTTTCCCCAAAACGGAAAGAAACCTGGAAAATAAGGAATACTGTTTCAACAGCTTGAAACAAGCTAGGCTCTCAGGTATGCCATGCTCACAGACCTATTGAGTTCTTGAATGGAAACTCCAAAAAGCAAAGGTAATAAAACTCTGTGTACTATGCAGAGTAATGAAACTGCCAGACTGCCAGCTGATAATACTATACATGATAGCTTATCAATTATTAGTCTTAAGGCATTATTTTATTTTATACAACGGGTTTGTTGATGGTCATTGTGAGGAGTTTCTGTGACGGTGACTGAATTATTAGGGAGATAAGTATAAGACAAATCAAATCCCAGACTGTAGGAACTGGTTAATTTAGTCCAATAATTAAAAGCAAAGCGTTGACACTGTCTTGGACCCCTTGGGGAATTTTGTTTCTATTTACAGAGTACATAGTCTGACTACAGTAGGTATTGTCTCCAAGCAGAAACCAGACTATACTGTGTAAACAGTGAGTTGCCCAATAGTTGATAACAGATAACTGACTGCAGCAGACTTGCCTGACACATTCAGTAGACTGCACCTTTGGAATGGAATTCCTGATCTAGCACTTCGTAGGTGGCTTGTTTAGACTGAAAGGGTGATTGTACAGCTACACAATGACTTGGCTGGTCATTTTAAGGGAAGCTGGGAGGGATTTGGGCTTGAAACAGTTGGATCAGGGAAATATCAAAAATCTTTCACTTGGAAGTGCTATACCAGCCCTGCCTATTCTGAGGTCTTTTCCACAGAAAAGAAGTATATTGGTAGCTTGAAAGGCAGATATTTGGTGCTGGCATATGGGAGAAATACAACCCTCTAGTCTATAGAAAGGAAAGAAGTGGCTAAGAAATGCAGAAAGTTTCTCTATTTTCTATTTCACCTTGAATGAGGCTGGTTCTTTTGATCCTGGGAAAGAGAACAACACTGTTAGAGGCTGATAAAGTTGTTTAACTGCTGATTTTCACCACCGTACAATCATAGAATTATGGAATCATGTAATATCCCAAGTTGGAAGGGACCTACAAGGATCATTGAGTCCAAGAATTCAGCAGAGCACAACCAACACAAGGATAAGGTCAACCATTGTGTCACCAAACTCTCAAAGACCACAGGACAGTGGAAATACAAAAGGGCTACACAGATATCCGGCACAGGACCCTGTGGGAAGGAAGGTGACAGGCAGGAGGGAGAAAGGATCATTTCTCAACAGCGACAGGAAGAGTTCTCAATATTGTCTTTGTTGAAGTTTTTCATAATATTGGAAAGCAAATGAAAAGCTTTTATTTCAATTCAGGCTTTGGGTAAATGTTTAAAGAGGGATTCTTATTTTCTTCACAATAGGTTACCAATAAGTTGTTTAAAGGGCACAATAACTTTAAATATTCGATGTAGAAGGTAGTACATGGGAGGGAGACAAGCACATATATATTAAAGGCCTGTGGGAAATTGAGACGAAATTTCATGATGTTTTAAATCATCCCTTTGCAACAAATGCATAGACAGAATCAGATTTTAGGTGGCGTAGAATTGTCAGTGATGTAGGAAAACTGAGTTGAGAAAGAGGTGTTTTATAAATGATCAGTCTGGAAACAGATCCCAGCCGGGAAAGGAAAATGATAATTAAAGGCAGCAGAACTTTGTTTCCTATGGCACCATTTTGGATTCAGTATTTTGCCTGTCTCAAAATGGTGGTACATTTTGTAGCTATATTTTGCTGTAGTACAGCAGCAGAGACGGTGACCAACCAGAGAATTTGAAATATAAAGTAAACTGATAAAGTTAATTGGTAGCGTAAGGCACTTTACAAATTACAAAGTAATTTTCATTTTGATTTTCCAGTCTTTAAAAAACATCAACACTTTACATAATGCAGTTACTTTTCTTGAAAAATGATGCTTGGTTAAAATGTGCTTTTCTGCAATAGTAATTTCCATTAATTTTCTTCACCCATTGATTTAACCATCAAATGGAGAATAGAGACTGTAACTGGAAAGTCAAAATAAACATTTATCAAAATTTGCATTAAGGTTTTATAAATTATGTGTAATAGGTCAATAATAGACCCAGCAGATTTTTAATAAAGTGCCATTAGAGAGAGAGTCCTAGAAATCCATGCATAATTTATAACAATGCATTGCTTATAACCAAGTATAGCATATACTATCAATGTCTGTGACATGCTTAGGACTGCTATTAAGAATCTCTTAGCTATTCATAAACTATTTGTAAATGGGATAATAAATAATACATGCCTAAACCTTTTCTTTATTCCCAGTGACATCATCTTCACCACAATCAGCCACTACTCACTGTTGTTACTGTTGCTTCTTTTGTGTAAATAGATTCTAGAGCCTTCCAGTACTGTGCAGTTTGGTTTTAGCTGGAAGTTTGTTTAGAAATAGGTAACACATTTCCAGCTATAATCAGATGTTCCTAGTCCTCAGATGAAGTGTTTCTGTAAAATCAAATTCTGTCATCGCTTTTCTTCTGCGTTGTGGGGTGGTATGTAATGGTACGTACTGTTTGAATCACTGCAAAGCGGCTGGTAGAGTTCTTCCCAACGTTGACGGAGATTTTGTGCATCCCTGCAACAAGATATTTATCACTGTCATTCTCTGAAAATCATGACCTAATAACTTCAGTCTAGAGCATTCAGATCATTCAATATGGACAATTTATGCAATTTTTCTGCTTCTGTCTTATTTTTGTCAGTTTTTGTATAGTAAGATTTTCTTCCTGACCTTGCTTTCCTTTCCTCTGTTGTCCCTATTATGACCACCACCACCTCCTCCAAGTTCCTCTGCTGACTTCCTCTTCTAGTTCCTCTCCCTGGTTGGTACTTTCAGTCCGCAGAAGCTGAACAAATGCTGAGATTACTCCTCCACCCCCAAAAACAAAAACAAAAAGACCCTGCCTTGAAGCAGTTGCAATGATGAGATTGCACTGTGAAAATGGGAACAGGGGCTTGCATTCAGTTCATACTGAATTCCCTGTTGGGCAGCAGAAGTGACATTTAATCACTGTCAGACTGGATTATCTTCCACCTGCTGGTGTATTGGTAAAAGAGCAGATCATTAGGAGCATCCTGAGAAAGGTAGTTTCTCTAAGAATCAATGTTAAATCCCTGTCCCTGAGCAGTGCTTTTTTTTTTTTTTTTTTTTTTTTTAAGGTGGGGGAGTAGTTACAGCAAAATGTTATAGAGGAATTATTAATAAAGCAATAACCAGTCTGTGTGCACTCATTTAACCTTAGATTTTACTACAGAGTAAATTAAATAAGTTTTCTTCCTAAATTACATGCAAAGAATTGAGCCAATCCCTAGTCTGTGAGAAAAACACAGGGTTCTGACATATGTCTACAAGTAAAATTCATGGTGCCACTACTTTGATCTGTCACTCTGCCCCTTTGCTGCACATTACTGTTCCTAACACAGACTCAGTAAAACAATTTCTGTTTACACTTTTGATGCTCCAGTTTAAAACTATTGTTTTAGATGAACTTACCTTCACAGGTGGTTGAAAAATCCAGGAGTGACCAAAGCATAGACACAATCATTTTCAGCTGCTTTTTGCCCTGGGCAATAGCATAGACAGCTGGGAACAGCAATTCCTAGCTGCCACCATTAGATGCATGGCTTGTCCTTGATCCAGTGCATGGTATGCCCTTGCTACTCCAGTTCTGTCTTAAAAGCTCCTTCTTTCTTAGATAAATCAGAGGCTATGCATTCCCCTTTCCAGCATGTGACCTTCAAAATCAGGATCGTACTACACACCTCAATCAAATGTGAGCATATGGAATAGGTACCAAGTAACGTGTGGGAAACATATGTCATGAAATGAAAATGTCTTTGAATCTTTGAAAAAAGGCTTTGGTTATTAACTGTCCAGTTTAAATTCTCATTTATTGTGAATTATAATTTGTTACCAATCATAGGTGTATAGAAGAACGTTTTTACTTAAACGAGATTGAATGCACTTTATCACATCTTATTTACAGAGTTGCATTTTTTATTCCAAATTCATTGCTTTTTGCACATTTTCAGAAAGTGATGTGCTGAATTCCTGTTAAAATCAGTGTGAGTTTACAACTGACATAATGAACAAGTCTAAACTTTGCGAAATGTATTGTATGAACAAATCTTAAAAAAAAAAAAGAAAATTTATTTTTTAGTGAAAAACTGTTCCTAAAAGAGTTTTGAAATATAGAAAGCACCAAGCCTTCAACTTTGACATTCATTGATTCTCTGTAAAAAGTTTTTTTTCTATCATTACAGATATGATCATTGTGGGGTTAACAGCTTTATGCTGGATGAGGATATGTAGAGGTACAACCCTGTGGACGTTATGGGAAAAAAAAACAGTCGTGCAAAATGTAGAGATTCATTTGTCTGGCAACATATTAAATGATAATGTTAGAAGACTTTAATACTGGTAGTATGTCCAAATGGCTAAAGGCTTATATTACAAGTGATGTTAACAGACATGTTTTTCTTAGCCTTATGTTACTTCTTAGGGTAGGTAGGGATAACTGAGTTTTAAAACAATTGTCATCCTTTCTCTCATGATACATTCCTCAATATCCAAAAGTTCCATCAGCGTATTGTTATTAAATACTAATTGTTAGCAGTCTTCTCTTGGTTTTGGGCAGATGGCAAAAGAGAAGTAACCGTGGGTCCAAATTTTCCTTGTAACTGTAATAGTTATATTGCAGCAAATTTAGAATAAAATAGCTCACAAATTACAGAAGATAATAGATACAGCACTGCTAGAGTAGCAAATCAGGAACAGGATAAGAATGCCCATTATTCCCAACTGTTTCCAGTTTTATTAGAGAATTAATGTGAAATATTGCTCTCCTGCTTTTCTTTTAGGCAGGCTTGTGCTGAACTGACTGTACTCCACCCTTGCTCTGGTGGGCACGAAATACCTTATGGCTTCTGACACATGGCTGGGTGGCCATTGTGATTTCTCTTGTGGAGCTGGCTGATAATCAAAATAAGCCATGAACAGTGGATAAAGTACATGATTTTAATGGGAGTGGACCCTTTGCAATACTTAACTCGAAAATGACGCAGAGCAGAACATAAGTAGGCACAGTGGGCCTTCTTCTGAGACACAGCTGGCCTGAATCGAAGTGTTGCTCAGCCTCTTGAAGGTTGAGCTACCTCCATTATCTGGCAGACCTGCTAAAGACCTATTAAACCATTGTGTTGTACTCTGCTGTATGACTTCAGGATTAATATCTACAGTGACTTTTTTTTGGTGTTAAGTCAGATTGTACAGCAGCAGTTCCATATTTCAGACTTCTGCAGCAGGGAAATCTCAAGGCAGTACTGGAGGATACCCTGAATTACTTTGTAAATAGGCTTGGAGATGGTTGTTAGATTTTATTTTTTTTTCTGGGTGGGGGTGGGGGATGTAAGCTTTATGCATTTCTAATTCAGAGAAGTCTGCATAATGAATAATAAGAACAGATCAGAGTTTAACCTTCCTATTGGCTTCAGCCCCAGGAGATAATTAGACACACTTTTGTGGAGGAAACAAAAACATAGTGTTTTTCACCCTGAAAGCTGACACAGCACTACTTTTACTTCTAGGCCTAGCACAAACGTAAGCATTTGTGGCTTACTGACATAAAGTAGGTCAAGGAATAAAGCATAATTAATTACATGCATTTTCTGTAGTGCGTCCCCAAACCCTGTGGCTGAATGAATTCCACTAGGTATAGACACCATTTTTCTGACTTCACACTTATTTTTTGTCAACAGACAGTACATGCAGTTCCTCAGATCTCTGGATTGATAATGTACACCTGCCCTATCTTCATCTGCTCTGCCTATTGAGATTCATTTTCTTTATCCATTTTGTGACAGATACTTAATTGGCTTTAGCTTATTATTCCTTAGATTATTAGCAGATTTAGCATATTATTCCTGAAAACAAGTTTTGTACGATGTGTTACTGAGCTTCCCTAACAACAGTTCCACCAGCGTAACAATGCATTTATTACAATCAAGTGCAAGAGGCTTGTAGATGTTTAAAGGTGAGATTTTTTCTCATGGGCATTGTCCCAGAAGTGGGAACAATTGCACAGCGGCATATATATGCTCCTTCGCAGAATCAGGCATCAGAGTATTCTACTTCTCTATGAGTTCGCTGTACTGCCTGTAGATTTCAGCGCAGGGGAGGTACCTAAAAAATCCCTCTCCAGCTTAAGCACCAGCAGCAGCCCAGCTGTGCTGAGCCTGGAGCCCAGAGGGCTGAGGGAAGGCTGTGCTCCACTGAGTGACAGGGCAAGCGCTCGCGGCTTTCACAAGGGCACCGCTTTCACCTCCTGCAGTCAGCGCAGCCACCCCTGTGGTGCTGTGTGGCTGTCACATGGCAGGGAAGAGCAAGGGTCAACTCATCCCCCCCGCATACTCTCTAAATAGATCTGCCCCAAGGGCAGCAGTTAGGGAGCTGGCAGAGAGCACCCGTCACAGCCTGGTCCCTAAGTAAGGAGGGTGCTTCTTACTTCTCTGTCACACAGAGCGAAGGCATCCGGCTGTTCACAAACCGCTGTATGTGTAACGCCAGTGTGTATATGTCTGTGCCTGTATGTGGCCTTACGTTTATGTCTTGAAGTTACCCAGTCCTTGGGACTCTTTGGTGCGCACCCAAGACTGCATCCTTACTTGTGCTGCCCAGGGCTGTTGCTTAGCCTCGCGTGTACAAAAGGCTCCTTTCTGTGAAAGGCTTCTGGGCCTTGATGGTTTTTGCAGAGCTAAATGAGTGCCATGGAATTGTCCCCAGTGTTCTGCCCCTCCTGCTCGGTGGAGATGATAAAAAAATGTTCACAAAATATAACTTCTTTTCACTAATGTGTTGAATTTTTGGAACATTTCTACTGGCTCCACTACTGAGTTCTCATCTGTTGTAATTTCTCCTCCTGGGCAGGAGAAAACCAAAAGGCCAGCCTTTGGACTGGTAGCCAATGGATTAATTTGTGTTTTCCAAGTGTTGCATGTTGCAAGACGAAGAGATTTTGTAATAATGCTGGACATCATATAGACTTTATGAAGAACCTCACTTATTACAGTTATTATTTCCAGAACTCATCTAGAGAATTAAAAGCTCTAGTTTGCTCTGTCTAAACAGAAACCTCACTGCTGGAGAAATGATCTTGTGAAACAGCTCCAAGCTCTTAGTTCCTATTTTTACCACCAAATTTGCCTGCAGCTGCCAGTTTGAATTACTTCAGTTTTTTTTCTGTGCTTAGAGCAACCAAGGGAGTAGAGAAAAGAGAAAAAAAGGATCTGTGGAGATTTTGATTCTTTAGGAAGCAATAAGAATTTTCATTTCTGAAAGCTCAGTAAGCGCAGAACCAGAATGGACAGAACAATTGATTCTTTCCACATTTGTCCTTGTTGCTTCCTCCCTTTTCCTCATGTAACCAATTGGCTCATAACCATTGCGCTATAAATCTGTAGACTATCTAGGACAAAAATGCAAGTTAGTTTCCAGTGGTGATCTTATTTGACTCTTATGCATCATTGATTTTTGCAGGGTTGAAGAGTTTGCAATTTGGAAAAAAACTTTCCGCATCCTTATTTAAGAATACAAAGCTATGTTTGGGTTTATAAAACTAACAGTTATGCTTTTAATATTTTGTGTGATGAAGAAAAAGTATAGCATAAAATGACATGGGGCAAACCCTGTAGTTTTGATTTATAGAGTCTGATATGTGTTGACCTCACTTTTTCTACAAAGCAAAGGAGTGTGGGGTTGTCTCCTTGCATCACTTATATTACAGTGATCAGTCTACTGTAATTTTTATCTGTTTCCTGAGAAACTGACAGTCTAGTGTTTCTTGTTTTTTATCCTCTATGATCTAAAAGATTGTGTTAAAATAATTGAGTGCCAATTGATAATTTGATGGTTTTATTTAAAAGAAGGTGCATTTCTTCTCTAATGCATTTTATTGCATATTTCTGTCAGTGTTTTTTTTTTAAAAAAAAAAAAAGAAAGGAAAATGCAATGGAATTTTAAGAGTTTTACAGCAAGTCTCTCTCAAGCTTGATCATGTCATGTATTAAATTAGGTTCTTGCATTTTCCCAACTGTGCCACAGAAAGAGAACTGATTTAAGGTTCTATCCCATGATGCATTCACAGTAAGGATGTTCAATAACTGTGCTATTTTTTCTCCAAATTCCAGTCATGTGACTGTGCTAAAAATAACTCTGCCTGTGATTTCTGGCTTTGTAAATTTGCTATATTTGGGGTAAGAGGAAGAAGATGAACAGGGGCTTGGAATAAAAACTGGTTGCTCAGTAGAGGGTCTATCTCGCTAAAGCTGTAAAACCTCATGTAAAGAAAGAGATATTAATTGACAGAATTAACTTGAATTAATACTGTTTTTCACATCCTAACAGCACGTTCTATATTCAGACAGATTGGGAAAAGTAGATATCTTCAGAGTTCCTTGAACTTCACTTCCAATTACTTCTATTTTAAAGAAGTAAGTTTAGATGAAAGGTGGAATTAGGAGGCTATTTACCTCATGCATTTATCTTCTTTCTCTGGAGAGCGGAGTAATGTTTAAGGCAAAAAACAGATTCTCCGTCACCAAGGCAACAGGTTGACCTATACCAATAATACAAACATGATGAATTGCAAAGTATTACTTTTTTGGGGGGTGGGGGTGGAGATCCTCGTAGTTTTACTAAATAAGGCACTGGAAAAAAATGCTGTTAATGAGCCTTTTAAAATCTGCAAAAAGAAGGACTATGTGGATGTGTGTCTGAGAACTGTAATGCAGAGGGCTCAAGACACAGCAGGCAATGATGAAGAAGATAGAATATCACCTGGTGATAGAAAGATTTACAAACCAATAGCCAAATGCTTCCAGATAGGGAGAATTTTGTTTTCTTAAGTTCCCGCTGAACTGACCATCAACCTGAGGCTTTGCATTTTGTCTCAGCTGAGTTCTTGCCACTAATTTAATGAAAGCTGAGACCAGGCAGAAGCATGGCTGAGGGCTGCTTAAAAAGATGATCAGCTGTACAAAATATGTTTTTGGTCTGCTCCCACTGAAGTTGATGGAAGACAATTGATATGATTTGAGAAGAATCTGTCTCCTCTTTTAGGCAGAAGATTTATTGATCCCAGCAATTAGCTTTTCATAGGATATTGGCATATAATGAGTAAAAATACAGGGTCCAAATTTAATTTATACTATTATGTATGATATTCTCATGCAGTGTTGAGGAATCTATTGGGGAAAACGCACACTAAAGCTCTTGCACACGGCTGGTGTAATATAAAGGGGTCTCAGTATGAATGAAAAGCATATCCGTGCCTATTTGTTTTACTAGTAACCTTTGTATTTTTATACTGATATCCCCTCCTGGTGGATAATATCAATTTTCAAATATTTTATCCAGTGAGGATTTACGTAGATAATAGTTGCTAATGCTATCCAGTGTTGCACATGTAACACCAATGAATTTTGGATGTTGTAAAAACTAAGGAAATGTATGTATATACACATAAGACATGAAATACATTTGGTGTTGTAATTTCTCTATTATCAATGTCAGCCAGAGCTCATCTGTCCCTCTCTTGCATTACTTTGTAACACAATTCTTGGAGAAAGTAACACAGCACTGTCATCAAAAGTGGCTTTAACTCTTGATGACCATTTATTTGTGTGGAAGCTCAGCTGAACAATGAATGCACTTTTTTTTTTTCCTACCAAAAGCATTTTTTTCAATTCTGAGATCTCAATAGAGATAATTGTATGACAAAGCACTTTTCTATTATGTCTGACTGAAAAAGTGAACTGTAAATCTAGATTGTTTGCAAAACTGGAGGTTTTGGAAAGACAGATGTGCTAAGAAGCCATTGGCATATCAACACTGGATTGAGGGTCCTCAGATGTATAGGTTAGGAGGTGCTATTTTCACAAAGTATGAACTGAACAAGAGCTAGCAATAGGAGAACTAAGAGAATCTTCGCAACCTTCCCAAGGGAAGCAGAGAGAGAAAGCTGCATCGAGAACACCTTGCTTTTCTATTCTTCTGATTATTATCCTGGGTCATATTAATTTTCAACAGAATTCTTCGCATATTAGCCAGATTTTTGTGATCTGTTTTCTTTGGCTAACATTTCTGTCTCCTACTATATTTAATAATAGTACTGAGTGTCTCATGTAATTTTATTATTTGAAGCTCTGCAAATAATCTACAAAATCTTGAATGCTATCTTTACAAATAATACCATCACTGAAAGTCATATGCCTAGGAGAAAAGTGGTTGTAGGTGCTGGTTCATACTGGTCAAAACCATTATGATATTGTAGAGCTATTGCTTTCAAGAGCCAAAAATGCAAGAGCCAGTAATAAATCTTACATTTTTATTTTAACAGCTTCACAGTGGACAGGACAAGGAGTTTTGTTAAATTTACAGATTATATTAAACTTCAAGAAAACACACCACTGTGTGCAGAAGAATTAGGGAACCATGTTGAAAGGCTATAATAAATGTAATGCCTGATCCTGAGTGATATAGGGAAACTGAATACATAGTTGTGTGAGTAAAATGTCCAAATCTGTGGTGATAACTTTTTGGAAGGATATTTAACTCACATTTAAACTCATGACTCTGTCCGTACCTAACTAGCGAAGATTAGGAGCTCCCTAGCATTGGAGACAGATATCTGATGAGAGTCTTTTTTTGCATATCATCATATTGCTCATAAACTTTTGCAGGATCCCTTCACTGTCCTCTGATGATCTGACCACTTGCAAGTCCCTGGACTAAGTGCACTTGCTGACCCTCTACGGCACTTCCTATGTTTATGTTGTGTTTGCGACCACATGCATGGGTATAGCTGTCCATTGTACAGGCAGTGCTTTGGAGACTGATGCCCAATGGTTAGAGTCTTGGCCAGAAAGTTGGTGGGGATTTAAGCTGAGCCGTCATCCAGTTCTTGCCTCAGGGCCATTCTGGCCTTTCTTCTCCACTCCATGGAAATGTTTCAGGTTTTTCAGAAGCAATTCCTGTATTATGCACCTCTTTCCATCTCAAAATGGGATTGGGTACATTCCTTTGCCCCCCAGATCATCCACAGGTCTTCCTTGAAGTAAGTCAGAGAAGAGAGACAAAGCATGTTAGGAGCATGTCTTCACTCTGCTTCAGATTGCTGAGGACACCAATGCTAATAGCAGTCCTATGTTAACTGGGAGAGGCGTGCAGCAGTGCTCTGTCCTCGTGCTTCTTCCTCTCCCTTCCGCTTTGCACATTCATTAGCACTGCTTGCAGCCATATGCACAGTCTAAGCACTGCTGCAGAAGAGGGGTCATGTCACTGAGCGCTGTTCCCTCAGTGCTGCTTTTGTCTGGCCTCAGTGTTAACTTTTTCATGGAGGTGTTCCTGTTGCTGTTGTTCTTCCAGTGGTCTGGGTCCCAAAAGACCGGGCATACCTCAGGGTGCATGTAACATCTATGCAGATGGCTGAGCACACCAGGAACATTTCACATCTGGGAAGTACCTGCTTAGTTTCTCCTGCTCTCCTTTCTAGCCTGACCCTAGTGCCAATGATGGACTATGAACTCTTGAAGAAAAACGGTGTTGTACTATCTGCATAAACAGTCTTATATCAGAAACAGTCATTTATATGTGATTTGTATGAATCATATTCTGTCTTACTCTGGGTAACTTTCTAGAAGAAATCCTAGTCTGGTTCTTGTTGGCATTATCAATTTATAAGTGTACTCAGAGATTGTAGAAAGAATCCATTTTTGGAGATGGAATACCTTCCACCTCTCCACTTTCCATATGATTGTGTCATCCCATAGAAAGAGAAAGAAAGCTTTATGTAGAATTTACATGGATGGTGAAGGTGAAGACTCCATAGCCTGTTCTCACGTTGCAGGGTAGGTTGGAGAGTTCAGCATGTTGGAAACAGTGTGACTGATGACGAAGATGAAGGGCAGAGAAATTGAAGTGGTAATAAAGTTAATCAAAGCAGAGGTGAAGATTGGAAGATGAAGGAAAGAAGCTCAGAGGAATCCTTAAGAAGAGAAATATGTCCTTGCCTGTCCTGTACGGTCTGTAATACAAAAGGCTGTCTACGACCAGTTCAGAATGAGAGAGCACTATGACAGAATTTGTAAATGAAGCTGTAAACAGGATAAAAATTACAGTTCTACAGCAGAATTGCAAAAGCAAAGCGTGAGAGACATGATCTTTGATACAGGTTTCATTCCTATTTACAAAAGTCAGCAGTTTAATAAATAAATCTTTTTCAAGAAGTTTTGTAAAAGCTTCTGTAAAAGGTCTGTAAAAGGTGTGCTAAATACAGGGATGACATGCACCTTAGGAAGGTGGCAATGTACCACTGAGCTGTGGGGAGTGGGTAGAAAAGTACCATGAAAATATGTGTTTGACTCTGGCTGAAAACTATGGAGAAAATGGTGCTAGCAGAGTGCTTGGGAAACTCTGAACGCCTTAAATGAGATGAACTGATGCAGAGGGAACAGAAGATTCATGGATGCCACCACAGTTGTTCAGTTGCAACTAGCTGTTTGAAGAAACCATTGACAATCTTACCATCCTCTCCATTTATCTGCAATGTAGGACTAACCAAAACAGTCCCCCCCCACCGCCCACCCCGAAACAGATAGTTAATTAAGTCATATCACAACCTTCAGAATGCTGTGTCTTTACAGTGCCGTCAGGCAAAGAGCCTGTGGGAGCAGAAGGGAAGAACAAAGTCTAGAAAATCCAAGCCCACAGGAAATATTTAGCACAATGTTTCTATTGAAATTACAACAGCAAGGGTAAAACTCACACAAACCAAACTCAAAATTGTCCTTACTAGTCTTTAATTATAAACTTCCTAAAACTCATGCTCAGTCCACATTTCCTCAAGTGAATGCAAAAGCTACTGTGATAAGAACAGTAGATAAGATTTTGGTGGGGCAAAACCATCCTGTGTCTTACATATGCAACAAATGAGAAATATCCCAAAGACTAACTGTGTGGCACTGGGACTGAGGCTCTGGCAGTGGCTCTATTTACCTGCTGTATACGTGTCTCCTTATGGCAGTACCTGGTCACTCCCAGCAAGGGTAGGGAAAAAGCAATGCTTTGTTTTACCAGAGAGCTACACTTAGGAATTTCAGATCTGGTTTTCTGTAGGCACAACACAGTAATGCATTGAAAGGGAAAAAAAAAAAAAAAAGCCAGGAATTTGCCCAGCAGATATAAAGATATAAACTGCAAAAAAACAGGTATAAAGTGTGAAAAGATGTAAATTTCCTTCTGAATTGATAAATCATTCTGGCTTAATCCCTCTCTTTTGGGAGAAGTATTGGATAAAATGAATGGCCTGAACCTGGAACTGTGAAGCTAAGGCTGCAAATACTTCTTTCAAATCTGAATATTCAGGGAAATTAGGAAATTGTGCTGGAGGCACAGAAAAGGATCTTTTGGGATGTGGATTTTCTACCTGAAACCTAGGGTGGTGAGAGAACAATCTTAGTAGTTACATTAGTTCCCTAGGACTTTATCTGTCTGGGTGCTTGCGGCCTGCTTCATAGCAACTCCAGGTCCTACCACTTCTTTTTGCAGGTCTCAGGGCTTTTTAGCTTGGGCTGAGGTCAGTTTTGTAATAATATTAATTATTCTGGAACTTAACTCTGTATGGGGAAAACCCCTTCTAATTCTGGTCTGCCTCACTTCCTCTTTCTTTCAGTGATTAGTCAGGCCTACGTCCTTATAGATATTTAAGTACATAGCCTCTAGCTAAGGGCCTAACTTTCACTGAAGTCAAAAACAGATTCTATTATTTTTTGGACGCCTGATTTTTTTTGAGTTTCTGTGGCTGACAGTTTTGGTTTCCTTCTGCTTCTAACCATGTCCATTTAAATATCTGCTGGGCTGAAGATCCTGATGTCTGTTCCTGTCTGCAAGGCTCTACAAATACTTTATGAGCTGTGCTTTGGCAGAGCAAAGGAGCTCTTTGTAAAAGATAAATCCACAGACCTTGGTAAGTGATTTATCCCACTTCAGAGTGTAGAGGATGTGTAATGTTTTAGTTCATGGTGTGTACAGTTCTGGCAAAAGTTCCGGGTCATATGGAGTTCTAAAATGCATAACTTTGACCAAAAGCCACAAAAAACACCTTTTAAACTAAAAACACAGGCAGGAAGAGCCAAAGCATAACTTCCAAACATGTCCCAATATTTCCTGGGCCTGAGTGCTCAAACTTTACTCTGTCACGAATTAGTCTGAGAAATTAAAAATAGAATACACTTTACAAATTATTGTCAATCCTCAGCACCTGAGCATGTAATTCTAGTCTCGCAAATGACGTAAATGGTTTATACAACCTGATAGTGATGAAAGAGTTTAAGTGCTGGTCACAAATATGTTAATGGGTGACAGTGAAGGCTGGCTTTCTTTTTCTTTATACTCCAGCTTATCGATGACTTATAAGATTGGGACACAGGGGTGCTTGCTGAACAGGCAGTCAAGTGATCTCAGCTTGTTATCTTGCTGCTTTCTGTGGTAGATCTCAGGCAAAAAGGAGAATGGCCTGTTCTCACTCCCTTCGTCTCCTTTTCTCTGCTGTTGACGTGTAGGTTTATGCATCTTTGTTGATCTCAGTACACAGAACAAAGCCCTCCACATGCCCAACAATTCAGCCACGGTATGCGACTAGTACAGATGTGCCTATCAGCTCTTCCCATACCTGCAATTCACAGGCAAAGTATAATACCGATGCCCCTTCCCAAAATCCTGGCCATTCAGTCTACCAGCTGTACCACCTGACAAACTCAGCATCCAGACATCTGCACACAGACTGGTATTCTACCTAGTTGGCTTTCCCAGTTCCCTACCACCTTCTAATAAAATTGTTTTGTATGGGTCTGTCTTTACCTACTTCTCACATGCTTCATTCCTTGCTTTCTACTCTTTCCATACAGTTGGTTGTCGTAGGTGTACCTGAAGCTCAGTTACATGGAATGTAGACCAGTGAAAAATTATCGCCTAAATATCTCAGAGCTATGCAAAAATGTCAGTCTGGAAAACAGTCCAATATTTTCAGTAACTGATGAACTGAAATCCTCTCATTGTCCAGAAAGTCTGGAGCACACTTTTTTGTCTACACTTGATAGCCGAGTCATTGCAAGGGTAGAGTAATAGTAGTTCTGATGAAATGGTGGTTTAATGATCTATATGAAAAATATACTTGCTTTACAGATTGCTTGAGTATGTTAATTTACTAGCTTTTTGCCATGATTGTGTGATTGTTGTATTTAAGTAAATTTAATGGAAACATGCTCTCCATTGTAATTTATTAGCACTGGAGCAAGAATAATAATAAAAAAGAAATATTTAAGGATCATGTTCTTATATCCTTACCCTTATAGAATGTGTCTTGATCAGTCTATTTGATTTCAATGAATCTAAAAATGGTATTATTTAGCCCTCACTAAATTTTGTCTTCTGAAGTACAGTGCTTGAGTTTAATGCTGCAGTATTATTTTTGTCATTTAGGATTGTCATTTGCTGTCTTGTCTTTAATGGAAGACCTCCATTCTTCTGACACATTTCTCATAAGAGCAGAAGAAAATTCCAAATAAAATCTCAGTGCAGCACTTGCTTGGATAAACAGTAATTAGGATGGGTTACACCTTAAGGCAGAGGACCAAATAACACTCCGACTAAAAATCTAAAGTCCGTTTTATATACAGATGCTGAAAAATAGGTGCTATTTTAGCAAAAAAAAATCTTTCTCCAGATCGTGTTCAAGCAAGCTGTGATAAACATTTCCTTCAGTTGTAGCACTGTAAAGATTCACATCTGTGTTTCATTACTTAGATGGCATTTTTATTAAAGTGACTTTACCTCTATCTTCTGTTAACATTTTCAATAAACAAACAAACAAAAAAATAAAATCTGGATTTATTAAAGGGTGAGGGAGGTTTTTATGTGGTGGGATTCATTTTTTTTTTTACCGCTTTTTTTTTCCATCCAATTTCTTTGCTGTAGGGAGCACAGGCATATACAACAGATACAGACAGATACAACATGGTTAAATAAGTTCAGCATTTGTCATTTAAGTTTTCTTTCTTTTGGCAGTTCAGCTATTAAAGAATAAAAGCTTAAAGACAACATCAGATAGATCTGAAACTATCATTATTACCTCTTGACAAGACCTGTTCACTTGATGGACCATATCTACTATCAATCTGCTTTTGCTCATAAAAAACCCATCCCTCATGTTTGAACAGCATGGACACTTCTATGTTTTTTTTATTTCTTGTGGTACTTATAAACCTATTTGCTGTGTATCTGCTAGCTAAGGATATCTGATGCTAAGGTGAGTTCCAGCAATATTAGGCTGGATGGATGTCTGCTGATAAGTAAGAGTCAAATCATTTATTCTTCAGTCAGTGGACATCCTTCTTATATAAACAGAAATTGTTTCTCTGCCAGTATTTAAGACTTGTCTATGTACGTTGTGAAAAATGAATGGTCTGGCTGGTTTGGTTTTGTTGTTTTTTCAGATGCACTTCCCTTTTTTCCTCAGAGATCTGAAAATCTCAAAGCAAGATGAGATTTACATTAGTGCTACACAAATCAGGTGTGTGAGATGCCCTTTTTTGCCTATGGATGTCACAACCGAAAGGGAGAATAGACCCTGTAGCGCGAGACAAGTAGGCATGAATATCTGAAGAGTGGTTGTAACAGAAACCTTTTTGTCTTCTGAGACAAAGATGATGTCCTAGACATCATGTTGCACACAGGTGGATAAGGGACACAGTTTGCTACAGGGATTACCATCAGCAGTTTGTTACTTTTTGGTCAGAGTGGGGAAAGAAGTTACTCAAGTTACTTTTCTTTCCTGAGTTTTCCCTAGTAAATTTGCAGTATTTGTCATTTCCTATAAATGCTGAGAAAATAATTATGTTTTTTTTTCTTAAATTATTTTGCCTTAGATAAACGGCAGAAACTTTTGAAAGTAGCAGTAATGTTTTTAAAAGAATTGTGCAGTGCACTTGAAAAGTTTTTACACCCGCAAGAATAGGGTGTAAAAATCAACAGTAGAGGTGATAAATGGCATCTTCCACTGTTTGTAAGTCTGTAGAAGACTTCCTCTTTTTCATTTCATCAATCTAGTGGTGCAGACAGCAATAAGGCTAAAATGAGGTTAGTTCTGAGATAGATTGAATCTGTCAGTGTGTTCTAAACTTTGGCAGAGCTCCATAACAGCCTGAAAGCTGGTGAACTGCGATGAAGAAGCACTTTCATCGCTATGAACTAGACATGTCAGCATGCTGACGCCTGGCATCCAGAAAAAAACTGAACTTTCACGAGATACCACACCTGCTTTCGGTAACGAATGATGTGTTACTTCCTAACTGTTCTCTTGAACTGAGCTATGTTTATCTTCTACCTGACTGCAAGATAGCTTTGAAGCTTGGATTAAGAATCTTTTTAAAGAGGAATTCCCATTCACAGTGGTGACCTTGGTAGACAATAATTACAACCCTGCCAACTAAATAAATTTCTCCAGTGAATTTCATCACTGGTTTGCAATACTCATACAACTGTATTATCCAGCTGTAAGTACATCAGTATTACTGGTTATCTTTTTAAGTTAATCAGTGTGAAGTTGGATGAAAGCATACAAAGCACTTTTACTGGAATGACCTCTAATGTGAAGTGGGCAGTTTGTTTTGTTCAGAAGAGAATAGAATGGAATTTGTTGTTTGCTAGTTTGAAACAAATACCACTGTGTCATGTCACCTTATATTCCAGCACTGAACAGTATATCCTGGAAAAATGCAACATGGGTTCTGTTTTGGCATCCAAGGGAAAATATTTTCTTCCAAGCTAAATATCTGCCTTTCATTTGTAATGGTTAAAGCTGATCAGATTCAACTGTAGAGTCAGGATCAATAATGACAACACAAATAAACATGTTTTCGGCTGATCAGCAGGTATTCTAATTCATCAGCTCTCTTAAGGATTTTTACTGAGCTTTGTTCAAATCTGTTTTCATAGGAGCGACATTTAATATTATTAAGAAAGATTGGTGCATAAAACATAACTACAGGAAATTGCTGTTAACAGCAGGTCTAGTAAGATGCAATATGGAAAATTCATACAATCAATTGCAAAGTCATGAAAGCAGGAAAACAGACATGGAATAGATTAGTAGGTTACTGAACTAAATCACAGATCACACAGGTAATTTCCTTTTTGTTTTTCTTTGTTTTCCTTTCAAAGAAATTTAGAAGGGTTTTAAAG
>VXAL01010039.1:483106-493859 GCA_013399475.1 Chauna torquata
AACAACACGAATGTTACAGAAATGTCATTAATCTCCAGAGGAGAGAGATCTATCACTAGGATAAGGATCTGACTGTTGCCCCATTTTAACACAGTTTAATGCAGGTATAATGTCATTATTTTAGTGGAATTACTTATGTTTTACAATAGGTCTGCCTTAAGATGTACTACATGGTTAAAATTTCATGATATCTCTTCGTATAATTCTTTTCTATCATGACCTCCACCATTAATAAGCTAAATTCTGAGGTTCTTAACTTAGACAAAAATCACAGCTGTTAATGGGCATTTCCCTGAATAACTTCACTCCCAAATTTGCCTTGTTAGGAATGTCAGTCTAGATAATTCCACATCATCTTTCTGTTGTAGAAGAACTCTGGTACTCAGAAATAGTGAAAGGCCAGTCTTTTTGATGGCAATACTGTCATCCATTTCAGTAGAGTGGAGACTGAGATCTGATATGCAAAAATAGAAAAACTTATTTCTTGTTTTAGAGGGTGGATAGACATTGGCTTACTTTTTGAACTAGAATTACTGTTTAATGTGGTTTTCATTACAAGAGTTACACCATTTAAAAACATATGTCATAGAAGACTGGCTGTTGAATCTTTAGTTTAAGTGGTTTCAGCAGGACATCCGTAGAAAGGAATGATAGGTGTGGAGGTCATCCCTGTGGAGGTCATCCCTCGGTGAGGAGCATGTGGATACAGCCTCCACAAGAAAATGTTAAGAAAACAAGCAGAAAACAAAAAAACACAAGATGGGACTACATTATTATACAGGATTCTTCATTTTTGATGGGAAATGTTTAAACAAACACCAAATACGACATTACTACAGAAGCGTATTTGGCAGACTTCAACATAGAAGCTTTTTGGACTAAAGAATGATAATGCCTTCTGGTTTTTTTTTTTTTTTTTTGTAAGTGTGAGATACCAGTTTGCATCATTTAAATCAATTTTAAGAGCTCTAAACACATTGAAAAGATTTTCAACTTAACTAGAACACTTTTTTTCTGTACTGTACCTCTTGATTAACTTGTATGTATTGGAAAAATAAAAGATTCTTTTCAAGTATATTTATTCCAAAAATAAAGTGTTAGCATTGAGGAATTATCTTTTTAACAGCTAAGGCAAAGTGAAGCATATAAAGCCTCAACTATTTGTTACACTGTTCAGAGACTTCTCTGAAAGACAGTGTAGTAGGCTGTTCCATATGAGAAGACTGTCAGAGTTTATTCTTTGTGGTTTTTTGCCACGAAGACGTCAGAGAATGACTTGGAGAGAACAACAGCAATATGGCCACTGACTTCGTTTGAACAAATAAGTCCCCTTCCACTTTGCTGGAGTTACGCACCATGCTGCATTTCAGGCAAGACCTCCTACTATTCCCAGGGTGATAAAAATACACGGAAACCTCACCGGCTACTGAAAAGAGTCTTGCAATAGCTTTTCCCTTGATGTGTCATTGCACTTGCTGTGCGTGCGAGACATTCTTGACCTGCCACTGTTGTGCAGTCGGTCCCTCCCACAGCCAGTTCCCTCACTAAGAAAGGTTTCCAAGGTACTCCCCCTTTATGTGACCAGGTGATCAGGCTATTAGAGGACCATCAGAAAATTATAATGCCAGTAGCCCAATCCCGAGCAAGAAGCTGATGTGCTTCTTGGAGAAAGCTGTGGCTGAATCTGTTCTCTTGGTGCTGCACTGACAATGATACAGAAGCACTAATATGAAAGGAAATCAGGCATATACCTCTTTTTATCTTACGGTCCCTGTTACAAAGAAGCAGCTATCCTTTAATATTTTTTTCTGCTCACACAATCAAGAGGAGGAATGCCAAAAGGTGCCATAAATTGTCGGCCAAAAAATATATTTTCAGTCCATTCATAATCTCAAAACCTCACAACCAGAAATGATAGGAAGCGTTAATCTAAATCATTGTCTTGGCTACTGATAGGTACCTTCCAAGCCATCTGCTCTGCTCTATAAGGATTAAAGAATATTGTCTCAAGATAAATCTATGACTAATTTGCTTCTTTGCTAACGAACTCTGAAGTCTATGAGGAGTAGCAGTACTCGAAAGTAATTTGACCAGGGTGTTGTTTAATGATTTTGCTGACAAAGAACTGTGTCACTGATACTCTTAATGCTTTTGTTAAAACTGCTGGCTTTCTGAGAGACTCTGTGTGCTATAAATCATCTATTGCCCAACAGATACTATTGCCCTTTATTTTTCTGTTGACTTCATGGCAGTAGAATTGGCAGATTTGTACAGGCAGACTCAGGATCAGGCTCTAGAGTCACCTTAGTGTCTGTCTGTAGGCATAGTCAGCTGCCCTGCTACGTATTAGCAAACAACTTGGGTATTCATAGTCAGTCCAGAACATCCTGACAGCTTGGTCTGCTTATAATTGTACCTGTGAATATTTCACAAGTTTGCGGTGAGCCTATTAGGAAAATACAAAATGGAGATACATTCTGTTTTGGACATAGCATCCAAAAAGAGGAGCTCTTAACAAGGAAGTTCATTTCTTTGATACTGCCTGAACAAGTTCTTCTGTTCTGAAGAGGAAATAGCTTGTTAAAGTACAGATTCTAAAAGGCAGTGATTTTGCTTGATTTTCACACAGAAATGGTCGTTAGTGGATCATGCTGGATGTATCAAGCACATCTCTTGTAAAATAGAAAATGATGAGCCCAGGTGAGTTTTTCTTTCCCAGGTACTTGGAGGTTTGCTGTACCATGTGATAGTTAAAATAAACACCATTGCTGGGAGAAAGGATAGCTGAATCATCAGGGCACTAGCCTATTTCTGCCCTTAGTAATATTTGTCCAGTGACCTTGATGAATCTACTTTTTTTTCATTCTTGCCAAGAATCATAAACTATAATTTAGTTTATGGATAGTCTGTATGCACAGGTTAGCTGTAATTTATAACTTAGTTGAAGTGATTCGCATTATTGCAACATCTGCCTCTCAGTGTATCTGTTCACCTGCTAGTGACTGGCAGAACTTAGATGACCAAAACGGGATTTACAATGGCCAGTTTGCTGGTGAAGTGAGCTACCACTAATCCAGTCCTACTTTATGCTTCCTGATGGAGGGATGGCTTGTGTATGTTATGTATGAATAAAATGCAGTGACAGAGAAGGGACTAGAAATATGAGGTCTGTATGCCAAATCTAAACTCTACAATGATCTCATATAGCTTCATGATGCCATGTGATTATGTTGGCAGTAGCTGAGAGACACCAGTTGTTAGGCTGCTAAAGGAAAAAGGAAAAATGTTCCCCTGCAACAGAGACTGTGTTCTTGAGATTCTTTCAGAATTCCTGTAGATTCTTGCCATAATTAGAATAACAAATGTAATAGCTCTCTTTTTAAGTATTATTTAATTTTAAACTGTGATCAACCAAGTGTCTTCTCTCAGTTCTTTTCCATCTATAAACTTTTTAGGCTGTGTCTAAAGCTTTTATTATGAAATTCCTTGCTCGGTAACACCACATTAAGTCTAGTGCAACTGTACTGAAATCATAGGAATCATTGTGGCCTTACACCATCATAGCTGAAATGAGAATACAGCTTCTAGTATCACGCGATATTATGAAGTTTGGTGAATAGTTCTCTTTCTCTTGAAAGATCCCTTTCTTCTTTCAGAAACCAGGTAATCAATGCAATGATACCGGTACAAAAAAGCATTTGAAATATAAAGCAGTAGTGCAGTGGACTGTGGCAGGTTCACCGAAATTCATATATTACATGACACTGTGCAATTTATATACAGGCTTCCAAAGGATAATCTGTCATTCTCTGTTAGCAGGAAGTAGTAATTTCTCTGCTCAGATTTTATTATGTCCAAATGAAAAGTCTGCTTGGAAACTTGTTTAGCTATCACATCTAAACTCAGACATCTATAGATATGTCTGTTGTTAAAATTAGAATTGTTGTATGTATAATTGCATTGTGTCATATCATCCCTTCTCCTACCCCACATCAGAATTATTTTTGTCACATTCTAGATTTAGACTGGTCTCTTCATTACCGTTGTTGGTCTGAAGAATTGTGAAACATTAGCAGTGGCTTCAGCCATTCAAATCAAAATCATCTTGGATTAAAATCATATCTTAATGTCCTACTAGCAGTGCTGGTGTTAAGTGCTGCAGTGCTTCAGAACATTAAAAGTTGCTGAGTGACTAATATATGTTCTCCTACCAGAAGCCTTCAGCTCCTTCATGTTGACAACCTATGTTTATATTGGTATGTGAAACATATTTTTTAGTTTTCAGTAAATCAAAGAAGCATCACTAGTTCAGTCTCTTTAACAAGGATGTATACACTTCTCTAGCAATTATTTATGCATTTTCCCCTTTGTGTGGCTGCCTCATATAATTTGCAGCTGTTACCTGAACAGGGTCAAAGAGAAATCTTTCTCCTTTGCGGACAGGTTGTGCTCATTTCACTGTGATGAAAAGACAGTATTCCCTATCTGATTTCATCTAAGACACTCTTGTTTATACTTGTAGGGTTCTGTTAGAGGTCTCTTGAATGTAGGTAAGACTGTACAGAGTATAATAACAAATATATGAAGAGCTTTCAAAGTATTTCAGGAGGTATTCTCTTCAAATGGATTTCTTCCTTTTGAAAGAATTTTAAGTAGCTTTAGAAGATTCCTGTGGTTCTTTGTGTTGCACTGCATGTTAAAGCTCTTTCCTTCCCATGGTCTCTGTGGTTTTATCTGGAAGGAGTCAAATGGGTAAGTGTTCAACTTCAGTTTGAAGCATATTATTTGCATTTGTTGTGTTGAGGTGGGCACAGCTCTCTTTTCTTGAACTGTTTGCCCAGCCATACACCAAAGTAGTTCAGTAAAACAATAGGCAAATTACATTTACATGATCCTCTGCTAAGTACAAACAAGAGTGACTAGGTTATCCAGAAGAATCTACTAAGGTAACAAACTGAAAGTTGGGACATACCCTTTAAAACTTCTGGGTGTATTTCAGTCTCAGGGGGTTGATTGTGATCCCTCCCTCATCGAGGGAAAAAGGCACTTCTGAAAGAAGACTCAGTCTGCCCCTCTTAAGATGGAATTGCCTTCCATCTTCTAGTGATGAGGGAGGTCTCAGGAGTTTTGATGAGGGGCTTAAACCAGGACTGTAATATTTAAGCAGTTAACAGTGTAAGAAATGAACTCTTTCTTACATTATAGATCAAGGCCACTGTAATACTTGTTGTATAAGCTTTATCTATTCCTTGTTCCATTACAACACTTTTGATACACTGTGTGGGGACCTTCCATCTGCCATGGGTCAGTGACCTTGTTTTGGTAAGGATCAGCCAGAGGTAGAGGCTGATGCAAATCTTTACTTAGAGTGCACAATAGATATATGCGTGAATTGTGAAGAAATCTATGCTACCAAAGCAGAGGCACTGGCAAGAAATGTGTCTGTCTGACATTTGCGTGTTCCAGAAATTCACCTTTACCACAAAATAAAATCACTTGAGATAATTTCCCTTCCCAGTAAACAACAACAACAGCAAAAAANAAAAAGAAAAAAAAAAAAAAAAAAAAAAAAAACAAGCTTGGCTTCTGTTAAAGTAACTGAGCAAATACAAGAGAGCTAGAGTATAGAGGGAGGGAAATTTTATCTTGTAATAGATTAAGTGATAATCATGGCTTCAAAAATCTAATTTGCATTTCTCTTCACTTAAAAAAGTGGAAATAAGCATGTGATGAGAGCTGCTTGTGGGATAGATAAGCATCAGCTGATTTTACTTCCGCTTCTGTGTTAGCATTTTAGGCACTAATCTATTGTGCTTCCTACTATTTTTAAGGAACTTGCAGCTTTTGGACAGTTCCTCATAGAGCTGGAGCCTTTTTTACAATGTGAAAAGTTCATTCTATTTCTGCAGTAACAAGAATTAGCCTTTATTATTATGAACTTTGAAATGTATGAATTATGAGCTTTAGAAATCTATTTTATTTTAGAGACTAACAACTGAGAGGTGATTACGTTTTCATTTTGTCACAGTCTGTGGCAGAGGGAAAATTTCCTGAAATATATAAAAATAATATCATAAAACTGATACTATAAGAAAGTATGATAGCATCATGCTGTTGCTTTCAGCAAGAAAGACACTTTTTTCTACTCTACTTCTACTCTTTTTTCTCTACTAAATGTGAGAGAATCCATTTTGAGAAAAAAGCACGTCCTTTCTTCCTCTCTGTCTTACCCAAACACATGCTAGAAACACCAGTCCCAAAACATAAATCCTACAGGTAATATTCAAGGAGCAAAACACAAGAGATTCATTGACTGGAAAAGAGCTGTAAGAATACTTACTGCAAGCCAGTGTGTCTAAACTGCAATTCATACTAATTAGCTCAGGTACTTTCGTCATCTCCTTGTAGGCACCTCTCCAGGATATAAGGCAGGGCTGTATGAAGGCAGCCACTCAGGTCCTGGGAATAGCATGGCTGTGCCAGTGTTGCTTTAGGCTTTGCAGTTAGCTTGTATTTTGGCAGTATGCTTGCTGCGCAGTTAAGACTTGATGCCAGTCTTCTGTCTCTGCCTACTCTGGGCCATGCACAGCCATTGGCATAATCATACTCGCTGGTATCCTGGTCATCGCTAGCCAGTCCTCCACCTTTTCATCAGGATAAGAAGAAGGAGCTCAGTCACAGCTTGCTATCTTATGTCGTGCATTTAGCAACTGTCACACTGTTCACCCCAAGTGAGACAAGGTACAGGCAGTCTTTCTGTTCACATCAGGATGAGGTAATGTGAAATAGGCTTACCTTTTTCTTGCCTATTACATTTTTAGCTTTGCCTGCTTTCTACCTCAAATCTCAGAGCATTTCAGATTGCCTTTTTTTTCCTGGGGAGTAGTCATGGTCCTTTAGACTCTGTTTCTCTTCTCTTGCTTTTTCTTCCTTGGAGGGAGAGAAAATATTTCTAGTAGTGTTTTATGCTGGAGAAGAAACAAAGCAGATACAAAAACTTTCTAGAAATTCTATCCAGTTTTCTGTTCTGGCTTGGAAAAATTTGTGTGGGGAAGATTTTTAGGAGTGTCTCATGAATCCAAGTGTGAGATTGAAGAAAAGTAAAAGTCTTCTGGGGTCTCAGTCTGACCCCAGAAAGTGCTGAAGTCTCACACTGTTCCTTTTTTTCTTTGGCTTGATATAATTTTCTTATCTTCCCTTTTTCAGATCCACATAAACTAAGAAAGTATATGTAAAATCCGAGTTACATGTTATATTTAAAGCAATGCAAATCTAGGTCTTTGCCTAAAAGCTTTTGGCAGGTACATGAGGCTCATGTAAGCTGAAGCTGTCAGTACAAAGCCTGCTTGCCAAAGCTAGAGTTTAGTTGCCAAAAACTGTTGAGTGAACAATGCTGGTATTGGATAGAACGGAAAGATCCATTTAAAACTTTGTTCCTCTGGCTGCTTGCCTGTTTTATATTCAAAAGTTTCTTTTGGGATGCTGAGGCCTCTGGCTGGGTGCTGAAATCCGACAGGTACTCAAGGATGCTGTAGTCTTATTGATTTCAGTAGATGGTAGAAAGTGCCTGTGAAGAGAGTGCCTATGTTGGCAGGCACAGATGGAAGTGAACAAGCTCTGCATGCCCTGCTCCTGCCAACTCTAGTTTGAAAAGCGTGTCAGGCCTTGCTGAGGAGTATTGTATCACTATGCCAAAAGCCATGAAGCTGCATTAACTCTCATCCAGGTGTCATGCAGGCTGACAGGCATGCATGTCTTTGTACATTCCTGCAGAGGTACCTTAAGAGACATATTTAATATCTATGCCTTTATGTATGTGTGAACATCCTTTTGTTTGAATTTGCTCTTTCCCTGCATACCCATACCACCACGGTGTTGTACTCTAGTGAAATTCCAGGTCTTTGTGAGTTTTGTCTTTCAGTCATCATGATATAAGGAGAGACCTGCTCAGTACTACAGGTATTGAGACACTAGAGAGACTAATGATCTCTTTCTTCTGCATTGTAAGTTCAGGATTCTATTGGGGCTTGGACCTCAGGAATTCTAGAATTCTTCAAGTTCTAGTTGTTCTATAAAATGATCAATACACTGTTTTCTTTATAAAATTAACATTTCACTGTGTTCTTCCAACACCAACAACAGACACATGCAGCATCTAGTTCGAGACTAGAAATCATTTATAATTGTTCCCACTTCTCGCTTGTTGATATTTCCAAGTATCTTACCTGCTTCATCCAATTATGTCTTTAATTGTTATCATTAACACTGTGTTGCAGCTGCAGTTTAATCTGTATTTCAGTGCTTTCCAGTTTATTAAGTCATCTACCATATCTTCTGAAGCATACAGGATGTGGTTTTTGCCTGTGGTACTAGGAAATTTTTTGCAGCTTTAGAGAAACTGCCAATTTTAGAAGACAGGCGATATTTTGCTTTAGACAACAAATAAATTAATAAATATATAGACAAAGTTGTGACATCTTATTAAAGTGTATTTACTACCATCAAGCATTTATAGGACTGACACCTACTGAAGGGTCTTATGCAATTTACAGAGCATCAGAATTCTACCTAAAGTCAGGATCTTAATGCTTTCTCTTGGCAGGCTTTAAGTATCTTCCCAACTGCCTTCTTTCAGCCCTTTGAATCATTCTTTAGGTGTGTCTTTTTCTCTCCTCTGGCTGGAAGCAGGAATATGAATGAAATCGAAGCCAACTGATTATACTTTTTCAAGTCAGAAGTATAACTTCACAATCATATATTTGCAAAAATATATTTACAGTATATCTAGGTGCAATATATTTCAAGAAAGAAATGCTAAGCACTGGATAACCCATCTAGAATAAGAAAAGGCAGCTTACCTGATTTTTTTTTCCCTAGTTTCATTTGTACTTTAGTCTCTTTCTGTTTCAGGCACAGGAGAACATACATAATACTCAGGGAATATTTCAAGGAACAAAATGAAATATTGGTGTAGAAATAGTCTGAGTCGTGAAGCTTGAATGCAAAGTGGGGTCTGAATGTGAGGAATGGTCAGAACAAAGTAACAGATCAAATGTGAAGACTTTTCCCTCTATTCAGATTTGTATTTGTTTGTTTAAATTCTTACACTGCTTCTTTGCTTTTTGCCTTTATTTAAGTCTCAAATTCTGTTTCCCAGAGAATTATTAGACCACTTGTGACTGCTTGGGTAAAATAAACCCTCTGCTACTTTGAAATTTCTGAGTACTCTGCGCTTTCCGCCCCAGGAGAAGAAAAAGCCGACTTGCTGACTGTAAAAAGCATATAGGAAGTGAGTCAACACCTGTTCAAGATTCTAGAGAGAAATAAAGGAGCTCCCATTTTTTTTAAGTTACAAATATTTGAAATGTGGATATTTTTCTAAATTGGAACCTAAGGTCTCTTGAAGCTGGCTCATCCCCTGCTGATTCTCCAGTTCCACTTCTCAAACTCACATTCTGTCTTGTGAGGATAGATAGCTTATCTACAAAATCAGGTGCTTCCATAGGAGAATGGCTGCTACTTAACAAAATTATCTTCTCCTATATTCCTTATGTCATGTTGACCTATAAAACATAAATGGCAAATGGCCATATAACAGATTGTGCTGGATACTTGCAAACCTGCCAAGATCACTGCAGTTGAATCTTCATTCATCATCAGGGCACGCGGTCTAGTAATTTTAATTTGCTTCTTTTAAGTGAAGCATTTTTCTGAGCCAACTTACTAAACCAGGCATAAATATTTTTTTCTCTACACTAGTGTATTAACACATCCACATAAAATGTTCTGTTCAAATGTGGCTTTGTGCTAGGCAGAACAAACCAATGCCTGAATTTATACATTCATGGTGGACCACTCCTTCAGGAAATTTTATGTGACTGCCAGCAATATTCAGAAAACTTTCACTGCAAAATCAGAACCTTATATTCAAATTGCTGTAGATTGCCACTGGAAATTTTGTCACCAGAAACAGTTCTATACCTGAAGTTGGTGTGAAAGCATGTATTTCCTAACCCCCTTACTTTTCAGTTGTCACTGTTTTAAAAAGTTAAAACGATTGCTTTTGGGCCTAACTAAAGGAGGAAAATTTTTGTGTTTTGAATTTTATTAGAATGGAAGAAAAGGAAGAAAACTACTATTCAGTACTGTGATCGTACAAAATACATATTTTCTTAGATCATTTTAATGTGCAAATATCTCAAAAAAGGGTTAAGATTCATACTACTCTAGGTAGTATGCTGAAGATACTTGTAGTATATATACTTGTCAGCATCTTCTGCAGCTTTACTTCTGTTTTTTGCACCATTTTTAGGGCTTGGTTTACTCTAGCTGTGATAAGTCTGCAGTAATCTACTTTGAATGTCTTCTCTGCCTGAAAAATAGCCTCCTATTCCCTTGAAGTGAAGAGTTTTTTTTTTTTTCTCTTGCCTTCAAATTTGAGGTCCTGGCACTTTTAATCTAATTTATTTCATATATGCAACATGGCTTTCTACTCTAAACGAAATGATTATTTTTTCTTTCCTAAACTGCCGGGGCCATTTCTGTTCCAATTACATTGAAGATGGATAATACAGTGGGGTGAGGAGGTTCAGATTACATGTTTTTTGTCTTGTGTAACTTAAGACCTTTTCAACTCGTGGTGGTTCCCCAATCCCTTTTAAACATGGAATGTTAAATATTTTTCATTGTGGGGGGCGGGGGAACGAGATGACAAAAACGGAAAATAAAATCGCTTTTACTTCACTTAGCCTGC
>VXAL01010039.1:494077-524255 GCA_013399475.1 Chauna torquata
AAGATTGCTTTAAAATTTCTCTTCTGATAGCAGTGGAGAAAAATCAGTCAACCAAACTCAGGTTTGTGAGAATACCTAAATACTGCTCCACTGAGCACTGCAGAGTTTTTCCATAGTCCATCTGACACTCCTTGTCCCTCAGTGAATGGGGACTTTAGACTTGTAAAGAAGTCCTATGAGGAACAAACTGCGAGCTGCCCAGGCTTGCTATGAAGTTCAAGGAAAGGGGCAAGTCTTAGTCCAGCAGTTCCCAGCTGGAAAAGTCACTGTCAAGTGGATTTGTAGCCAGATGGACAAACATCAGCTGAGGAGAGATTGTGGTTCTGGAAGTAAAACTGGAAATGAGGTTACCAACAGAGAAGTTGTCTTATAGCTAAGTCAGCTCAATTTCCTTGTCACAAAGAGCAGAGAGAAACAAGAGAAAAGCTGGTAATCAGGATCTGTGCTTCAATAGACCAATGCAGTACAAAAATACAGCTCTCAGAGGAGAGACTGAGAGATACCCAGCTCAGAAAAACGTGACTGTTAGGAAACAAACCCCTAAGTGTGCAGGTCTCTGTTCTGCCTAGCTGGAAAAAAGATTATAACATTCTTAATGAATATCTTGACTCCTTATGCAGGAGATCTGTACATGCTAGTGCCCAGCTGTCATTTGAGAAGACTATATGTAATGAAAGTGTATTCGGAGTATTTTCTGTAGTGGAGTTGTCTAGCAAGCCAGAGTTAAAAAAACACGTCTGCCGAGGGTCCTGCTCAAAAACTTCAGAGTTTGTCTTCTGCTAGGTCTTTGAGCAACCTGTTAAGTATGAAACTGAATCAGTGTAAAGTGTTTTTATGCACCCTGGCCAAAAGAAATAGAAGGTTGTTGAACAGTGTTTGCATGACCATCACTGATACTCAGCTTGTGAGTAGATACGTAAGTAGTATGTTAGTGTTAGCATCTTTCTTAGATATTACTAAGACACAGAGAACTACCTGGACTGTATTCCTGCAAAGGAGAAGTGAAGGGAAATAGAAATTAAGAGCCTAGATACAGAATAAAAATACAGAACACCTTGGAGTTTTGAAACAGTCACCACTGAAGAGAAAAGCAGTTTCCTGTAATCTGAACTTTTCCAGCTCAGAAGGCAATTCCCTTAACTTGGACTTTCTGAAGGGACAAAAAATGGGACAGACGTCATGTTCCCTCTTTCCTATTTCCTTGCTCTATATGGAAGAGTGGGTTAATGTCATTCATTTTACCCCTTGTTGAGACAAATTATCCTGATGTTAATAGTCCTATGGTTGAGCTATCGTACAAATCCATTGTAAGTACAGATTCACAAAGTCTCACCCTCTGAATGGAAAGCAATGAATAGAAATGCATCCAGAACAGTAAACAGTGACTTCATCATGCAGTACATAGTGATTCAGATGGGTCTAACACTGGGAGTTAGGAGCCACGTTAAAATGTAGTTTGAGGCAACTTGTGCTAAACCAGTCATAACACAGTCAAACAGGGTGAAGGGTGCAAAGCCGAATTGCTTTAACATCATTCTGTAGCCTGTATGATGCAGAGTTTATGGAAGCACATTGCTACGGTTATTGTCAACCTCGGAAAGGCCAGAGACTGAAAACAAAAACTTTCATTACTCTTTTACACCAGAGACTGTTCCGCAAGGGTAAGGTTGAGGCATGTTTGAACAATGGAGTCAAGTTAGAACTGGCTGTCCCATGGATGAATAAAGATTTCTAGTTTTTGTGTTGTTGGTCTGGTTTATTTCATCAGCAATAAATGTATTTAAAAGAAAAAGAAGAAATAAAAGGTAACTGCAATGCTAGTTTGGTTCAAAATAATTTTACTTCCTGTCTACTTTTGTGTCCTGCTTGCTGATACTGCATGACAAGAAACAGATTTTAAAAAGAGAAACATCACTTTGTGTATTCAAAAAGGGAGCTACATGCTCTACCTATTAATCAAATCGGTATTTTTTTCTGTGTGTTGCGAGACAAAGAAAGTTATGATTTAAAACTTTAGCTAGTAAAATACAGCAATACATAGAGCACTCTACTTAAGGGCTTTTATCAACAAATGCATTCCATGCATAATATTGCCCCTTAATAAGTAATAGTCTTATGACCAGTCTGTACTTTCACATGACTGTAGTTGTTCATCATTGGACTTAGCATCAGATTTTTAAATTGTTTAATAAATAAAACAACAACAATAGTAATAGCCAATCAAAGTGGAGGTTTGTTAATACAGAGCTAATAAGGAAGATGCTTTCTTTTTGATACGTATTTCTCGTGCTTTTCTGACAAGTATTTCAGCTCTCCTTTAGAAAATACAAGTGTTGGCATAATCAACAAGGGTGACTTTTAGGCCTTTGAAGGACTATGTTTCATTTGAGATTGGAATTCAAATAATATTTGCAGTATGTGGTAGTGTATCCTGAAAACTCCTAAGTAGCATCTGAGAGGGAAATGCAGTTGTTTGAGGTTGAGGGATTTTAGAAAGAAAAAAGGTTTTAATTCCTTTTTTTTTTTCTTGCAGCTGAGGGAGCTTTCAGATATTGCACAAATGAAAACATTGTCAAGTGCTTGACTCAAAAAATCTCCAAAGTACTCCCCAAATCAAACTAAATACGAAATGGTAGACCAAAATTGAAAATAGATATGAAATTTCATCATCTGACTCAAATTATATTCTGGGATGGAAGCTATATCAAATGAAGAAAGCCCAGCAAAGGAACAAATGGAAAAAATAATCTAGAAGCATTTAGTCAAAAACACCCTGTAGAAACGGCAATATACTTACTGATTTGGGACGTTTACATAATTTTGCAGAATACTCACCCAAATGTTCATGCATCTCTCTAAACCTAAAGAGTGTTTGATCCAGATTCACAGCAAATCTATACAGTTTTTGCATTGCACGTATCATTGTGATTTTTTTTAAATCAGATTATGTTGTCAGGATGACCTTTCCTTGATAATATTTTGCAAAATGAGCTATTATTAGGTCACAGTGTATCTCAGTACATTTTCTCAGCTGGATTAAAGATCGAATGCTTGTTAATACAGGGCAGATTTTCAGAAGTGAGCAGTCTTCACTTCTCTGCCAAGTTTTTAAGGAGGATCTTAGCAACTACCTAGGCTCTGACATAAGTGGTTAGATCTTTACAGCGTTCCTACTGTACTGTGAGATATTCCATAATCTGACTCAAAATGTGACAGTGGGAATACTTGAAATCTTTAAAACTCTGGCATTGTTTACAAACATTGAGCTATTTTGAAAATCTGGTCCCAGATTTTGTTGTCATGCTTTCATGGAGGGTGAGTACTCTGTTGAAGCTCAGTTTGCTGGCTTTGGTAGATGGATAATGGAAATAGGTTGGAATATGCTCTTTTTATGTGGGGCAAGATCCCTCACAAATCATCGAGGGACCGTCGTATAGAAGTGTGCTCACTACTGTAATTAATATTTACAGAACACTTGGAAATCAGTGGATCAAAGTAGTTCAAAGCATTATCATTTGTGCTTAAGGCATGAACATGTTTGCATATCTCTCTAACCTACTCAGAGTTATACTACAGTCATGATGGGTTGGGGATGTAGGCATGAGAAGACTCCCTTTGGTAGAACACACAGCATGGATTAATCTTGCCTCCGCATTGCACCTTCTCTCATGCGTGAACAGTTATCACAGCAAAGGTGAAACTACTGCAGTCCCTTGTCTAGTAAGCACACAATTTCTCTGAGGCTTGCTCTTAATGATCAGGTAGACAATTTAGAAAAGTGGGAGTAAACCCCCTCACTTTTGCCTGGGTAATTACTGAAAACACTCTTAAATTGTTGGGAAAAAAATAGAGTGCAGAAATTCCCTCTTCAAGGGAAAGTGCAATTTATACTTTGCAGTGGCGGAGCAGAACACAGTAACACTAAACATGGAATACATGAAGACACAAAGATCCTTACTAACCATGTTTTTAAACAGTGGAATTATATTCAGGTTGGCTGCATTTCCAGCAAAATACTTCAGTGGTTTCTGGCTAGACAGGTATTATAAATCAGCCTTATGCTGGATGGGCTAATAGAGGTACTGTGATTTCACTTAATGTAGCAACTTGTTAATGAAATTGGAGATCGTGATCTATATGCCAAAGCTCCACAAAGATCTTGGGAAATAGCTTCATCTTTTTATCTTCTTTTTTTTTTTTTTTTTTCCCCCAAGAGCCTAATATGTTTTTGCTTTGACACAGAAGAAAAAGTAGGCTAAATTATGGAAGAAGCTGCATATAATCATTTTGACCTCTCGTTATCTCCATTCTTTTTCAGGTAAGTGGGCACTGCTAAACTTGATGGACTGAGGTGAGATATTAATTTAAATGTTTTTTTTGGTAAGTATTCCAAATTATTTTTTCTTTTGTGTAAATTAATGCCTATCTAGATCTGTAAATGAATAAGCAGGAAACCAGGCACCCCATGTGCTATATCAGAAGTAATAATTCTGTTAGAATTTCTAACTTATTTCCCTCTGGAGGTCTACAGTGTCTATGCATATTTGTCACAGAAAACTTAGTGCTTCATCTCCAGTTTGGCTTTGTGTTTGGTTTTCAACTTTTTTTTATGGCAGCTGACATTTCCTTTTTTGGTACTGATTTCTGAAGTCTTTTAAGGGCAACTAACTGGTTGCCTGGGTGGACTTCTTCCAGGTGCCCTTGGGGGCAGGGTCAGATTTCTGATCTTCAAATTCAGCTACTGATAATGTTTCACCTCGTGCTCCGTGTGTCAAATGCCCCCAACGTTGTTAGATGTCGGATGTCCCCGTGGGTTACAGGAGTGTGAGGCTGTCTTTTAGATACCTTGGCCTTGGTTCCATTAGCGGTTACACTAAGCAGTAACTAGGCTTTAAACTGGATCAGGCAGTTAGTGGGGGAGGGTTGCAGAGCCAAATTAGCAGCTTCCTTTTGGCTTCCCATGTTCAGGAGAAGTAGGATTTCTTGTTTTATTGAGAACATTTTGTTAGGAAGCAATTTCATCTAGCCCTCATCTTCTTGGAGGTCCATCTTGAAGAGTGAACTGACAAGCCCCTTCTATGCACTTTTTAAGCCATTTATCAGCATTCACCCTTTCTTGACTGAAGAGAGACCCAGGTGGGAAGGGCTCTGATTACTATCGCACCTGAAACCAGAATCAAAAATGGCTTTACTTGATCTAATGTGTGTGCTTGTACATTTCAAAATCACTTTCCCAGCTGTCCACATAAGAATATTTCATGTTCCAAGCCTAAATATTTTAAAAATCACCTTGTTGACAAGTTCTCTACTTTTCTAACCCCAAATCAGTAGCTTGCCCCCATTGGCTAACTGAAAAAAGCTGATCCTTATCTTGTGGTCAGCCCTATTCTAATTGCTAAACCAGGAAATGAAGAGAGTTGCTGTGGTCCCCAGGTAGACTAGGCAAGGCAAGGAGGCAGAGTATCCCTGCACTCAGTCTCACATCTACAAGCATTTGTACAGGTTCACTCACAGTCATGGTTTAATCTACAGTATCTAGACTGTGACAGAGATAACGGAATTTTATAGACCCTCACTCCATGATAAATCTCATTGAAATCATTTGGGAGCACTTATAACGCAGGGGACATATAAAAGACCTTAAAAATGCTCAAGACCTAATGCATCACTTTTCTGACTCTGTGCCAGTGCTGTGGTTCTTGGACTCCATTAACATACCTGTGTTGTGAGGTCACTTTAATTGCCTACCTTTTACTGACTTTAGACTAATGAGGTCACTACTCCATTGACTTACCTCCTAATTCCAGTCAGCTTTTTAATTGAGGCAAACCAGGTTGGCAGGAGACAACATAGTGTGCTTTTTTTTTTTNGGAGGAAGAGACAGTCCTCACCCTATGTACAGCCCAGAACCCCATTTCATCCCAGCCTGGGGCCATCAATCCCTGCCCCAGCACTGCTGTAGGTGGTCCTGGGTCCTGGTCCTGGTCCTCTCTCCTGCTGTCTTGGCTCATGGGCTGGATTTGCATGGTGGACTCTGGGCCGCCCTGTAGGCAGCTTTGTTTCTAGCTCTGTTTCCAGTGCTCTCCCCTGGACGGACCGCAAACCTGTGTTCCAGCTGTGTCCCCATCTCTGGTCTCTCATGAAACTAGAGACTGTTGCTGAAAGCGTTCCTCAAGCATTGTACTCCACAGTGTTTTCAGTTTTCAATGTACCTGGTGGGACCACTATCAGAACTGACAGAAGGTGTTGTTTGCACTGACGTTTCATAAACAACCCATCAGGAAATGATACACAGTCAGTATGGAAATGTTGCTTTCTGACAGTACAACATGCATTAGAATGTGTATTATCTGATGTAAAGGTGCTATGTCACCAGCTGAGTCCTCCTATTGCTGAAATCATTTATATGAACAACACAAAATGAATCAGATGTATATTGTTACGTTCTTAGTAAAGGACATATATAGAGAAGGAAAAAGATCTCAGATTCTAAAGAAACTATTGTTGCTAGGGGATTTGAGAATTGCTGTTGTGTCAGCAAGGCTATGGTGTATAGCACCACTATTAAGTTAATACATTACATTAAGAACTCCTTTTCACATGCTGTGCTGTGTCAAAAAAAGCAGTATGGGTAAGCTCTGGTATTAGGCATGTAAGAGGTGCAAGGTCAATAATCAAGCAGAACAGTAAGAAAAAAATGAAGAACTGATGTGTTCTACCTCAGGTTATGATCACACAATTACAGACAGCATCATATGAATTTTCATCTGAGGTGGTGTAAGAAGAGATAATTCTTATATGTAACAAAATTTGGGTCTCACCAAGATGCTCCAGAATCACTGTTAGATTATTCCTTAATTTTAGAAGGGACAAAAACAAGTAAAAATCTCCACAGAGCAGAAAAAATACATCCTCTCCCTACCAACTCTCTGATATATAAATCCAGAAAGTGCCCAATAAAGAAACTAATTCTTTTACACATTTTCTGATGCCTACCTCCATTACATTTCTAGGTTTTTAAAATGGAGTTGCTTATAGAAAGAGTACCAAGTAAATTAGTAAAAAATAGATTTTTTTTTTCACCCACCTGCCAAAGTAAGCACAGTCTGTGAAACTGAATTTGAGAGTACCTGAGTTTTGACAAATGCAAGTTACACTTTCTTATTCCTCCCCTCTCCCCAGCAATTTTGCCAACTTAATTTATCTAAGGTTTTGAAATGGGGGTGGGGGGGTGGATGGACAACAAACCTTCCAGCTAGCAGGATGTTAAGTTTTTGCAGTTCTATTTTTATTTTTAATAGAATTTTAATTGATTAGTGGAAGTGCAATAGAAATAGAAGTTCCCTCAATAAAACAAGTACAGAACTACATCAGCAAGGAAAAAACATCAAAGTATGTTTTTTATGCCAGTGTGTGTGTCTGCAGTGACCAGTGGCAGACTAAACATGTAATTCATTCTCTGGTTTCTTTATCAAGGCTGTCAACAGTGATAGTAATTAGGCCTAATTGTAATAGTGAGTTTAATTATTGGGATACCTGTGCACCATGAAGGGGATGATGTGCTTAATGACCTTAGTGACCCAATGTTTTGTATTACTCACAGATCTAGTTTTTATCTGTCTACCATTTTTGAGTGTGTTGAGCCCATTTAAGCCATTTTGTCTTTCACTGGCATAATCTATGCCAAAAATTTCAGCAAATGATTTCTCTCTCGTGTATAATTCTTGGGTGAGAACACATCTTCTGGAAAGACATCACACTTTGGTCTTCAAGTGACAGACAATCCCTTGTGTCTGTTGGGAAGGTTTTCATGTGATTAATTATCATTACCTTCTCTGAATTATAAGTATCATCTTTTATTGTATTTTAAGACAGCCTGATACACTTAATAGTCTGAGGACCAGATTTGAGAAACTAAAGAGACGAAATAGTTCAGCTTCTTCTTCTTTTTTTTTTTTTTTTGAAAGTTAAGGGGTCAAAANCGAAATAGTTCAGCTTCTTCTTCTTTTTTTTTTTTTGAAAGTGTAAGGTGTCAAGATCAAGACAGAGCCTTAACTGTTGAGGCAGACACACTGTTGCTCCAGGATAATGATCTCCTACCACCACAGGAATATGTAAAGCCTGAACTGAAGACATTTCAAAGCAGGAGATACTGAGGTTCAAATGTTTTAGTTTAAGGATTTTCTTTTCTGCCGTGTAAGTTAAAGATGATGACTTTGTGTGACAAATGCTAGTGCAGAAGAGGGAACAATGTCTTTATACACTGCTAATTATCCTTGCAGTCTCTATGGGCAAGAACAAATGAATGAGTATTTTTCCTGTTCATTTTCACCATGCTACTCCGTTATCGTCGTATACAATTACTGCAACTTTCATTAGTAGGAAAGGGAAATCAGAGATCAGCACACCACAGATACTCTAAACATCTGTAACAAAGGTGCTTGTGCATGATAAAGTGGATGATATGTTTGTTTGCTAGTGGTCGTTACTGACCAAACCTGCACGATACAACAGAAAATCCATATAACGCAGAGACTCAACATAAAAGGAGATGATGCCTAATTCAGACAAGTTCTTTTCAAAGCAATCATTGAATGATGATATCAAGTGAATGAGTAGACGTGGGCAGAGGGGAAAGGAACTGAAAGTCACAGCCAGCTAAGTGATTTAGGATTAGTTGTGTCATCACAGTTTGAATATATATTTGTAGAATCTTTTTCCTCCTTCTGGAAAGAGCCATAAGCAGATCAGAAGGTCTTTAATTATATCCATGGTTTTAATTTAGTGTTAAAAGATCTTTTCTTAATGTTCTATAGCTGGGAACTGTATTAACTCTCCTGTACTTGTCAAAAATGTGACACAAAGTAGTTTCTGTTCTGTGACTGAATGAGTATACATGTATTTCTTGCAAAAAACGTTGCCTGCCATGAACAATAAAAGAAAAGCTGTTTCATTAATGTTTTCTGGGAAGAGAACTTAAAAAATATACCTTTCACAGAAAGCAAGCACAAGACCTATACAGCTACATTTAAATGCTGGACAGTTATTTTTTGTTACTCACCCAAATGTGATTATACATTTCAGCCTTTGGAGAATGAATAGACCTCTAAAACAAGGTGACTATGTGTGTATATAAATGCACTACTGAGGGATATATTCACCTTTTAATATAAGTAACAGGCCTGATATTCAAGGAGATGTAGAACTAGCCACTTTCAGTTTTGCTGTCTTAAGCTGTTTATAGAGGTGCAGTTAAGTACAAATTCTATGTATTTGTGGCAGTCAGTGTGGGAGCAGAGAGCATTCAGTCTTGTGTCACACAAGCTAATGCTAAAGATGAGGCATGCAGGGGGAGCTGGCCCTTTATCTGACTCCGTAGGAAGTCCATCTTTTCTGCCAAGTGCTTATTATCTCCATGAGGCTCATTAGCTTAGGAATAACACTGTATAAAAGCAGATAGAGTCTGTTTGGATCTAAGTTAGTGCATCTGTGAGTTCAGTTGAACTGACTGGGAACTGTAGTGGCTCAGGAACCTCCCCTTCAAGATCCTTTGCCTCAAACGATGTTTGGAAATGACTGGACCTACAAAACTGCCAGCATCTGGGCAAAAACTCTTCAATTTGGTACCTTGCTTTGGACCTAATATAGCTTGGAGGTCAGTGCAGATATACCAAATTTTTCAAAACTGGGACAGGATTTAGACCCAACTTTGTAAAGATTAATCAATCTGATTTTAATATCTGAAGTTTATCTTTTAGATTTTTATTCCATCTAGCTTCTTTTTGATGTATTACCTTATCAGTTCTTCCACAGGCAAAATTTCTGTAAGTTTAAGGAAGAGATTTTTCTGATAAGGATACGTTAAACCAAAAATGCTTGTCCATCCAACAGACTGCTGGGTGGGTTTAAATTCTGATCAATATGTATAGCGAGATACACGTTTATTTGCAAGCAAGCCATCTTTGTATGCTCGGGCTGCTATGAAACCTTACAGTTTAAACAGAAGCTGGGCCCTGAGCCCAGCAAAACTAAACCATTGCTGCCAAAAAACAATATACTGAAACATACGTAACACCAAGTAGTCTCGTTAGCTTTGTGCTTGCAGAATCTTTTCTTAGCAATGGTATCTCTTAAGCCTCCTCAGACTGATTCTGCGTGTAAGAAAGCATATAAGCCTCTCCTGTGTGTTGTCCTGTGTTCTTCCAGTGTCCAGGCTTGCAAAACCAGCGCATTACACTTGGACCTTTGGTTATTAAATATGTCTAAAGTCATATCTTTGTCATTGAAAATGACTTTGTTTCAATGCCCACTCTGCAGTCCCTCAGAGGAGAATCAGAGTCCCTCACAGCAGGCACTACACATAGTTCAGCCCCTTCTCCCAAAGGGAAAATCCAAAATGTGTGTTATCTTTTCTTGAGGTGCAAAGGGTTTCTTAGTTCTATAGTGGGTAAGGCCAGCTGCAGGCAATGCCAAGGTTGTTCAGGGAAGATCACGCTATGAGTTTTGTTCATTACATAATTATGCTTTTTTTGCATGGTCTCTTTGATGCCTTTGATCACAAAAATGAAGCATGTGGTTGTCTCTATTCATTTGTTGTTTTTTCCTCCTGTTTACAAATGACTGACTCACCACTGTGTGATCCTGAGGGGTGCACAATCTAACAATTGAGTGAATCAGCCAAAACAGTCATGTCCTGCTTTAAAAGAGCAGACAACACATATTCATAAACACCTCAGCTTCAAAAAGCAAAATGCTTCCATTGCTGAATGTTAGAGCCACAGGGAAAGGAGTCTGCCTTGTGATAAAAAGCTGGTGGTATATTTTAGTAAGGATTTTGGTATTTGTACCCTATGTTATCTGCAAGCTACTGAGAAGTCTTGCAGGAAGAAGATATCTTCAGGTACATTTGAATATATGGAAACTTGGCATGGTCTATCACACCCTGTGAAATAAGATCAAATGCAAAAAATGAGCTATGGTGCAGCGGTAGAGGAGGATACTAAACACAGAACAACATTATTTAACGAGTGTTGGCAGTAGGTGGGTAGGTAGGCCATGTTTAACATTATTTGGCTTTACAGAAAGGAAATGTAGTTTTACTTGTGACAATGCAGTTTTATTTTTGTTTCATCTCATCTGTACATCACGCAGGATTCTGAAATCTCTGCACAGTCAAAACATAACAGTGAATGTGTAAACCTGAAATTTCGCAGTCTGGTCTCAGCACAGGATTTCACACAGTTCTAATTTTAAGTTCTCCTTCTCCTTTCTTTTGGTCTGGTAGTAACACTTGCACAAGTTTCGCCTTCAATGTATACATTTTTTCAGTGGCATAGAGTGGATGGATCAGGTATGAATCAGATGATCAGTGGTTTATTAGCATTTCAAGATAATACCAGCTGGAATGTGATGCAAATAGCATTCAAACAGGATGTCAAAACCAGATAGGATAGAGGCACAACACCAATTAAATATATCATAGACCTAATTTCCCCAGTTTCTGGCACCTTGTCAATTTGTATGTGAATGTTAAGTGAACACAAACTGCTGTAAAATGCTTCCTATCAGAATATGAATGTTTTACAGAAATTTTAAACAAACAGAAGTGTTAAAAGTGATCCCAGTTTGAGGAACTGAATGAACAAGCCAATTTAAAACGATTACTTTCAGAATCCTTATAGCTTTTTGAATTAATGTTATACGTAGGCCAATAAGCATGTATTCAATAGAGAATGTCCATGCAGGCTGAACAAAGAAAATTTAATTGTTTAAAGCAAGAAGAAGAAACTCTTCTGCTGCTTAGGAATTTGCAGAATAATTCCAATTCAAAGTCCATATTCACACTTAGAAATTATTGCTTTTATATACAAGCTTTTATGAAAATACTGGGAAGATAACGTCTGAAAATGAATCCCTGAATATTTATGGTAAAGTATAACGAAGTTCAGTGACTTAAACTAATGTTACCATAATTCTTTAGGACATAAAACAGCGAAAAACTGTTCACTTGAAGACTCTGGGTGAGCTAGCTCCAGTTAAATCCACTGACAAATACAAAAATTATCATTCAACTTTGTATCTTGACATTTCAGGCACTCTAATTGCCTTTTTTATCCTCTGGTTCTCCTTTTACAATCAAAAGAGTGAAGTACGGTCATTCAAAGAGAGACTTGAAAGAGCAGAAACCGCATTAAAACAGATGTTTTTACAGTGACATCTACACCAAATCAACTTAGTGAAGCCATAGGACATTTATTTAGTACTACATTTCTAGAACTCTGCCTTCACTGTGCCTGCTGGCACTTGGAGACTGTCATTCACAGTCAGTCATCTGCCTTTTCTGCATCACCTAGGCTTTATTTCTTTATTTATTTAGGAATATGAAGAATTCATTCACTCAGTATTTAAAAGAAAAAATTAAAAATCCTATGCAATGAATTAGTAAGGGTGTTCTGCTGTTAATATTATTATTTCATTTTTTCATTAGCATCCAGGAGCCTCAGTCAGGCAGTATGATATGCACAAGCAAAACTAGACCCTGTTATGAAGAACTTATGCTCACAGCAGCAGAAAGATACTGCGGACAAACAGGTGAAGAAGTTGTGAAATGATCTTGGCTAACACAAGTGCAGCCCCAATTACATGGAAACCACAAAACACTAGCAGCAGTTGTCATTTATTAGGCCATTTCTATGTGAAGGTGTGAGCAAGGCTTCTCTGGAGTGAGTTCAATCTGCTTTGGTTAAACTGTCTGTGGGAGTCATATGCTGTTTCTGACTTGCTACTGAAAACCTACTTCCAGCGAGTCCTGTGTTCTCCATCGTCTCCTCCCATGATCCCCTCACCTCTGAACTGAGCTGCAGCTCTTGGTGGGTCTCGTAGCCTCTCCTGATTCAAACCTCTATCCAGAAGGCTTGCTTTGGTCCTTGCCATGCCCACATGTTCCCCCTGGGTAACAAGATGAGACCAAGATGTTTCACATGCACACAAGTTCTGTTTTGCAAGTCATTTGTTTCAACAGAATAATATTGTGTTATTTAATTACAATTAAGCAGTCAGTTATTATTCTGAGTTTCCAAATCTCTTTTAAGTTTGGTTAAGCAGAGAAAATACTTTAGGATGAGCTGCAAAGTCTTTCTGTCAAGGTCGCAAAGGCTATCTGATGATGTCATATACTATGACAGCAGATACTTTAAACACAGCTTTTAACCATTAACAATTAGTTTGTGAGGTCATATTTACTTATTTGGGATACAATGATAAGACTGCCTTTCCGCAGATTTAGCTACCAAGTAGCACAATACAGCTAGATGTACTAAGAGAGCAGCCAGGGATTCCAGACTCTAATGACTCCAGAACTGTTGCATGAGAACTGCCCCCCCCAAAAAAATGTGTTTTGATTGAATTTGTTTTTGTTATTGGCCAACTGCTTACAGGTATCTCCTGCTTAGCGCTTTCTGCTTTTTCATTCTAGTGTGGTGATGCCTTTCTTTTCTAATTGTTAGTCCCAATTTGTGACAAACCAGCTCAGAGAAGGATTTACCAGTAGGTTTGTTTCATTGTACACACTAAAGTCACAAGCAGTCTTAAAAACTTGAACAGTTCCTTTCTTTATCTTACAAGTAGACATTCTGGTTTGTCTTTGTGAAACTGTCTTCTGCAAGAATTTTCTGGCAGCAGATGTAGAATCCCTCCTGTGAATCCTACCTTGCAAATCTGTATTTCTGGCTACTGGATTATGTATCATAGTCTAACATTTAAATTCCCAAACCCTTGTGGAAGTGCAGGAATTTGTCTTGCATAGAATGCATCAGTTTCTCTTTGCCTTTCTGTATTTAACTTGATTCCTGTCATTTTACAGCATTTTATACAACGGTAGAAAAGTGAATGTGGAGAAGTACAGTATTTTGGGGTCCTCCCCAAAAAAGACAGATAGGATATCTCCTCGTTGTTTTACCACAAAGGCAAGAGGCTTGAAGAGAAAGAATAAGTTCCAGTTCTGAAGTAGCCTGGCCCACTCATTGGCCTGGTTTGCTGCTCTACCTGTGCCTCCTCCATCTGCTCTGTACGAACGTTTCTTCCTTTAAGAAAGGATAGTCACACTTTAAAAAAAAATATTTTTTTAGCCCAGTCCAGTGACAAATACTCTGTGTGAGCTGAAAAGATTCATAGCCCTTTTTCTTTTGAACAGTGTAGATGGGGCCACCTCTCAGCCAAATCCCTCAAGCACTTCTGGCAGCAACCTGAGTTGCATAGTCTCACTGCCTCTGGCCAATGTATTGCATTCATTCCGTACATCTCTTTGGCTTTCTTGATATGGCTCTGTCTCTGAAGAGGCATAATTTAGCCACAATTCTGTCACTATGCTTTGTAACATTTATCTAGATTGAATTAGTTTCTCTGTAGGTGGTCTGTCTCCAGCTACACTGTAATGAAATGGAAAGGGGCTGAAAGCAACTGAGTGCACTAATGATTTTTCAAGGCAACGAGCAAGGCCAAAGTACTCTCTAAATAGTAGAGCTGGCTCCAAAAATTGCAGACGAAAAAGCATTATTTTTCTATATCAAACTCTTTCACCCTACTGTTTGATGAACTACTGTTAGCAATCTGTGTGTATCAGGTTAGCTCTACTCATTCTCATCTTGGAGTGCATAAGAAATGAATAACTGAATTTTAATCAAGATCGGGAAGAAACAACATTTTGGGATATCTTACTGCCCCATAGCGTAGGTTTTTTTCTTTTCTTCCTTCCTTCCTTCCTTCCTTCCTTCCTTCCTTTCTTTCTTTCTTTCTTTCTTTCTTTAACAGCTTTTACCAGCTTTAATAGCTCATTAAGCTGTTGTAAATACTTGAGCAGATCTTTTATTGAGGCTAAGAATGAATTCCAGCCACTTTTGCAAAAAGTGAAAAAAAAGTGAAAAAAAGTGATTTTACAGCCCTTTGAACACATTTATTTGCAGCAGTTTAAAGTGAATTTAAACTTCATTAAGTCAATTTTTAAAGTTAAAAGATCCATTGTGGCAGAAAAATAAACACTTCTACCAATATTCTATGGGACGAGTGAAACCTTAAACATAAAGAGTTTGGCTTGACTTTGAACAGAAGTGCACCAGTTACACTAATTAAATGGGATAGGTCAATGAGTCTTCCTCTCGGCGGTGTATGACCTGTATTCCAGAAGGTGAATTGGTAGATCTTCAGTGTTTTCTTTATTTCCCCACTGAATGCATTAACCTGTGGTAAATTTTTTTAAGCACTGAACAAAAAATTATTAGATTCTTCAGAAGCATTTCTGTTACCTTAAACATTGAACTATCTGAAAGTTTCAGGAACATGAAGTTTTATAATAAACTTTTGCAATAATTTGTCATCTCTGTTTTGCAGATAACTTCCTAGAGTAGAGAGGAAATTAAGGGCTTGGTTCTGTTTCCTGAATATGGGCGTTTAGAGCAATCCATAGGTACCCAAGACATCCACATTAGGGGAGCAAGAACAACGTTTTCCTGTCTGGACTTGCTGTTGAGGCCTCAGATATTTTAAGAAGCATTAAATACATATTGGCAACTGAGCTCCATGTGTCCTTTAATTTGGGCTGCCAACCTGAGAAGCACCTATGACCCAGTTTTTGCAGAGCAGTTTGAATCCTATTGGCACTTACTTTGTTTGGTCACAGCTTTTTTTGATTCTGGTGGCAGAAATGGGTACTGGGTACTGAGAGCCAGGTCCTAGAGGCTTCCAGGTGAGCATCCAGAAATGGTCACCCGGTCTCTGAGCTAGACCCCAGCTCCTTTGACACCAGCAGCCTGCAAGACTTGTTCCTCAGGACTCTGAGGAGCCCAGACCCAGAAACCCAAACCCAGAAACACCTGAGGTTTACAGGCTAGGCTTTGTGAGGCACATCCAGGAACCAAAGGCAGCTCAACCCCTCTTAAGCCTCAGCCTATGTTTCGGTTAGGATGTGAGCACTGCTCTTGCCTATTTGCAAAGGTGGGTTTCTTAGGTCTTCTCACAAATCCTCATAACAGTTACCGTCATGGCCCTGAGGACCACCAGCCCTGCCTGTCTGCCCAGGGCTGAGGACCCCATGTCAGCCCCGGGGCCATCAGCCCCTGTCCCAGTGAGGCCACAGTAGGTTTGGGCTCCAGTTCCCCACAGCCCTGCACTGTCTATTTGGGTCTGTTTAAGCTCAAGACCGTAATTACTCCATTTTCTTTCTATATAAATGCCATCCAGAATCATCCAGAAAACTGAGGCATGCACAATAAACATACAAAAAGCTAGTATCTCCTATATACTAAGACTGGGCTCAGATGCTTTCTGGTGTGGTTGTGCCCTGCCAAAACCACCAGCCTCTCTAGGGCAATGTTGGTAGTGGAGTAGTTAAACAGTGAAGGAGTGTGTGTGTACAGCTCTGGGATAAGCATGATCTGAGACATTGATTTCTAATTCTCTACAAAGAATAATGAATTTAAGCTGGCTCTGTATCTTCAGTGTGTATTCTCTCACCACCAAGCTATGTATGAGAAGTACGTGCGTGGAGGGAATTGCCTTTTCTAGTCATTCGGTGAAAGAATCCAGAACCCAGCACTTTTCACTTTTCTTTTTAAAGGGAAAGACTTAGACTTCCATGCCAAAAAAAGCCCCAAGGCTATGAAACCCACAGGAGATCCTGAAAGATACTTCTTTACAGTTCAGAATAAAATGTCTATTTTGTAAAAAGATGTGAGATTAAAGAAATACAGCTGTCCCTACTAACTTCCATTTGCTGCCTGCTCGATGTACTTCCTTTCTGTAGCATCCCTTTAAAGTTTTAGTTCCCTCCTTGTACAGGGAAGTGGATGCATGTGTCTAGCATGCTGTGATATTGCACTGGAGGCAGGATGTTAGGTGATACAAAATGATATTGTGATGTTTAAATTTCACCTGTAAATTTAGCTGACAGTGGTGCACTTTTTCCTTTCTGAGACCCAAACAGGCCAGTTGAACACCTCAGTGAGCCTCAGAGTAAATAAAACACGCTGTAATGCAGTCCAATCATTAGGCAGTATTTGTACCCAAGCAGCTTAATTTAGGTTGCGGAAATCATGTGCACAGTCAGACATCCTTACATTATCTAACTTTAAAAAAATGATAATCCTTGAAAGAATATTTCACGGAAAAAATTTATATGAATGTCAGGTGATAATTGATGGAGAAGTACCAGGCACTGAAAATACCATCTTAGTCAAGAGAGTGGAGACAATTACTTCACGGACCTCATGTTTTTGTGTCTGATTATTGGTAGGCATACACGTGGTGTGGAGTTTAGGACCTTTTCCCAAGATGCGATGTTGTGCTTTTATTGAAGTCTTTCTTGAAAGATTTGTCTTCTCTACAGCAACCGTTTGTGTTGTTGGTGTTAAAAATTTGTGTTATTTGCACAAATGGCTGTAAAGATTGATGTGCTACCCCTATTAGTGTAAACTATATGATGGTGAAGTCTCTGGGGGTAAGGACAAACACGGCTTGCATGTCAGGGCTGAAGATGGCTACTAAGCTTGTGGGGACCCTCTCAAGGCAGAGTGTGTCCAATGCTGCATCACACAGAGCACAGGCTGCTTCGGATGCTGCTAATGAGGAGAGGATGGGGCAGGAGGGGTTACAGTCCACATTTTCATTGCTTGCACATTATGCTTGTGTGTATGCTTGATGCTTGTGTAACTCTCATTGCAAGACTGTAGTTAATCACTGGGCCTCATTACAAATGTTTTCTTAATTCAAAATGTCTCCATTTTGCAGAGAGAGATGTCAAATTTCACCTCCAAGGTTCTCTCTCAGGGTAGGAAACTGTGTTTGATCAGTAATCATTTTGAGGCTGTCAGTTCTGTGCTCCCTGGATGTCAGTTCTGTTTTCAGTATTTTATTTTTATTTTTATTTTCTGCTCAAGCTCCCTATGGCATTGTCTTCCTTTTCTTTTTGTTTTTTGTTTTTGTTTTTTCTTTCTTTCTTTCTTTCTTTTTTTCCAGTAGCTTTTTTCATGTTTCTTGCCTGCATCTCTAAGGCTTCCAGAGCACCAACAGAGAGTCTAACAACTGAATGACAAATGACATCCAGGGCAGTGTGTGTGTTTAGAGTGAGAGTGAGGATGTCTGATAACGCTTGATACAAAGGGATTTTTCATTTCACAGGATGGTAGGACACACTGCACATATCTTCCTCTGGGAGAAGCAGGCTTCAGAGAGATATTTTAATGCTGGTAAAAATGCTTGTATAGCTAAAACCTTACATTTTCTTTGCAATAGTAACAATTTGCTCTAAAATAAAAACCTGCTTTTAAGCATGCCAGTTTCTTTGTGCTGAAGCTCTTACAGGATGAACTGCAGCAGCGATTGCTTTCGTGCTAATGATTGCTACAAGGAAGGACTTAATTTTGTGATTCATAAATATCATTAAACTCTAATTTATAAACACGATCCTTTCAAGATATAAAGTACCCAATCAGGCCAAAGCAATTAGAATTTCTACGTCGTGGTGTTTTTAGTATAAATTCATTATGTCTGTCTGCACATTTTCAATCTTATGGTTGCCATTAGGCTGTATTAATGAGAAAACGACACTGAGCCAATCTTAGCAACAGCAGCTGTACCAACAAAATGCTCTCCTGAGGAATATTGATTTCCTTTCTTGGATATACTTAAACAAAGGCTAGTACTGCAGACATAACCTGTATGTGCTTTAGTCTTCTGCATATTACTACACCATTGCCTTTTATTTAAGAGAGAGAATTATTCTGCACTTTGACGGAGGTGTTGTCTGAGATGCATAGCCTTAATAGGTTACTTTATAGTACCTAACGTGTAGATAAGCAAGATTAACCATTTTTAAGAAATATGCTTTTCCAAACAGACTGTTTCAACAATTATGTTTTTGACATTTTCTCCCCACTCCCCCCAAACAAAAACTAGTAATGGTGGGGAAAAACAAAGGATAGCACAGAACAGAATATTACTGAGCTCCTGGTAGTGGAAATTGATCTTTTTCCCATTAAAAATGTGTGGCATTTCTGTAAAAGCTTCAGAGAGGAGACCAAAATGGCTGTTTGGGCTTCTCAGTGCCTGCTGCCTTTGGTGCAGGAGACACTCTGTCAACTGTGCCGATGTTTAAAGATTACTGGAGAGCTGGGCAAATATAGGACAGCAAAAATTGATAACTCTTCTTGAGAATGCAGTCCATGCATTTGTCTTGCTGGCATTTGTAACACTCCATCCTCTGCATACACTGTGAGCATGTACTGTTTTATTTGATAACAACTTTGAGAGACTGAAAAGTGCCTTGAATTTCAATATGAATTAAATATCTGTTCTTGAGAAACATGATGTGCTTCTGCACAAGTATTGACAGATAAGATCTGTGTTACTGAACAAATGAAAAGCATTTCTGCAGATGTGCTGAAGGGGACATTGTCTGAAGGGGACATACGTGTGCCCATTCTGATACCTATATATTAAAAGTTAGAAAAAAAAGTTGGTTCTTCTTGCAGAACTAAAATAGAACCAAAGTCCAATCTGTAGCAAAGATCAGACTGAGAAGTGGCTGCTAAGACAAACAGCTAGGATGATACTCTTGGGCTAAGTTTCTCAGTGTCGGCAGGGGCATTCTTGTTGCATTTCAAGTGCTGAACTGTTGTTGTCCAAAAAGGGCCGCTTGAGCTCTCAGATGGCAGGTTAAATAGATGGTCAGTAGGAACACCACTGCCAGAGCGAGGGCATGAAGGGAGTTGTGGCCTCTGCCACATGCAGTGCTGGAAAGGGTGGAGATGGAGAGGACAAAATGCAGGACAAATATCTTTGCATCTGGTTGAAGTTACATGCTCAGGACTTCAGCACAGGTAGCAAGGATCAAAGGGGCTACTCAAGTGATGGAAGCTTAGGGTAAGGTTCCACAGTGGATGCTGTTCATTTTATATCTTTGCCTTTTATTTTGTTAAAGAATGCATGCTTCTAGCCAGAAGCAGTGTTTAATTGCTGGGGAGAGAGGCTGAGGGTTTCTTGCCCTGGCTGCTGCATGCTGGGTCGTGTGGAGCCTGCTGGAGGAAAGGGGAGACTGACCCTCCACAGGGAGCAACTGTGAGTAGCTGGGGGGGTACCCTTACTGAGCGTGGAGTAGGACTGGCAGAGCATGTGAAAGACAGCAAAGAGCCCAGGAGCCTAGAGCAGAGCAGCCAGTGGAAGACAGCTGGGAAAAATAGGGAGCAGAAAAATCCAGGCCCCAGGGGTCATCAGATTTTCTTCCTCCAAGAGACCCAGAGGGGACTGTACAAACCTCAGTACTGTGCAAATCTCAGTCTTGTCCAAAAAGCAGCTGAGTTACTGAGCTAAAATCTGGCGTAGGACCAAAGGATTTCACTACAAGGACACAGTGGACAGGGGAGACTTGTTTATAAAACATTTTTATTTCTAGTCCGTCTCATTCTGAGCTTTCTCTGTTTTATAAAGTTTATTTTGCTCATGGTGTGATGCAGCCTGCCTCTATAGCTTGCAAAACACAGCATGGCTCTGGGGGCACTTGCTCTGAGAAACAGGTGCTGACAGACCCACCTCAGGGCACTGGCAAACCTGGGGTCCCTTCACAGATATGCAGCTCTTGGTCACATCTAGACAGGCTGGCTGCAGCTTCAGAAGGAGCAGGATATCAGATGAGGAAGAAAACCATGAATTTTATTAAGGTATTATGTGTATGTTATTGGGCTTACCAATCATTACTAATTGAGGCATATGATTATTTGGATTTGATTCAAGACATTACAGCTTTTTGTTCCTCATGTGTCTCCTCCCCAGTCTCTTCTGCACAAATTTCTCAATCTCCAATCAATACATGATATCTATATCTGTTTAAAATAGAGATTCATGTTTGAATTTTAAATAGTTGCTTCTGGGGATGATTTGGGTCTGGGCCTGTTTTTACTTTCTATTAATATCTGGGCCAAGGTCTATTGACTCCACTGTGCATTCATTGAGGACATAGAAGTTTATTGTTCTGTAAATTCAACAATGGAAGGCAGTATATGATAATTTTACAGATTTTTCTTTTTTTATTATTAAAGAATAAAATATTGGCTCTGATATTTTATATTGAGTTGTCAAGAGTTAGCTCATGTTGCAGGAGTCTTCTGAGTTTTTTCCAGTGAAGTACTTTTAAAGTTAAACACTGATTCCAGAACCTTTTATTTAAAATTAGCTACAACAGAAACTTGTGTGATGCCTTTTGTTTTCCTGCCTGTTTGGTTGTGACATAGCTTTGGGCATTCTTTCTTTGCAGTTTTCGGTGCATGATTTTTCTTCAGTTTTCCTAAGTTTGGTTTAGTTGCTTGTTCCCTGAGTCACACAGGCAATTAAATGGGGTGGACACACCACTTTCAGTTTCAAGAACAGTGTGAAGAGCTGGGTCTGCTTAGAGGACTAATGAGGCGAATGTGGGTAGGAGTAAAAGTAGTTGGTGGATCTGTAACGTTTCATCAGCTGGAAGTAAAGTCCTATAAATTATAGAGCTGATTCTTCTGTAATTCCAAAGAGGAAAATATGTTTTTGCTAGCCTGTTTGTCCAAATATCTTTGCAAACAAACAAACAAATGAACAAACTCCAAATGAAACAAAATCCCCTAATAATGCCAACAATCCTTATGAGATCATTATCTCCACAGCAAGCATACACGCTGAGCATTGGATGGGGTTAGGATGACCTAGGCCATAAATGATACATCCTAGGCCATAAAATTATTCCAACAGTTAATGGATGTTAGTGAGTTGTGCTTTCCAAGGGAGAAAATCTGGGCTCCATCTCTGATAGTGTGGTGAATGCAGAGGTAGAAGTGATGTATGGCAGTGACATCTGTGACACCCGACAAGTGCATCACGATTTGTTAAAACATTTTCCTTGCTGGTTTATCCACACTCCCAGATTCAAAACTAGGCCCAGCTGGGGAAGGGCTGAAAACTCTGCACTGTTCTGTCTGAATTAATATTTCCATAAAGTTTAGGAGCCTGAAATATTCCAGTGACTAGTTTTCCCTGTGCTACAAACCTTTAGGTCTTTTAATTCTCCTGGCTTATCAGGTAGATGAGTCTTTATGAGATCAGCAGTCTAAAAACAACAGGTAAATCTGTGTCATCTGGAGTAGTTGCTATATCTTTTCAAGGACATCCCGTGTAACACAGTGTGGGAACAGTGCCTGAAATAGGTTCTACTTTGCAGCCATAACAAAATTCCTGAACAGTCCATTTCTGTACTTGTAATCTGTGGTCTTCAAGGAATCAATAATTTTCATTAAAGAGGAGTCATTAATTCATTTTATATAGAAACCTTCTCAGATAGGTTATAAGGTTTTACTTGAAGAAAATTAAAATGTGTCATTGCATCCCCTTAGATCTTTGTGAATCCAGTTTGCTAGTCCCATGATGGATTTTTTTAACAACTCTGAGAGCTGACACTGTTATTCATTTCACTAAAATAATTGTATCTGTTCCAGCTTTTACCTTTTCCAGCATTTAAATCATACAGTAAAATATGAAGTAAAGATGAAGAAAAGTGTTGTGATGCTGTTATTTTCATTAGAGTACTTTGTGTCCTGAAGCATGTTTTGGATGTTTCTACACATAACATCAAAAGCATGAACTCAGCAGTAACTCTATTGTACTTTGGAAAAATGTGAATTCAATCTTATGAAACATTGAAAGGGTTGTCTGTTCTGGAGACTATTTATACTCATAATCAACTCTCTGTATCATTCCACAGTCAGTTCATTTTTTCTCTTCTTTCTTGTCCTAATCCTTTCTTGTTCTCCACTCAAATACAGCCAATCTGCCCGAGAATAATCTCAGCTCTGTAGGCTGCTAAACTGTTTGTTTCTTCTCCCGTTATAACTGCATATATCTATAAATACTTTTTTCTGTTTCTGTGCTTAGGAGTTGCTGTACTGGACCAGATATGTGTGAATGGCCTGTTTTAGATAGCTACCAGTATTAGATGCTTCAGAAGATAGAATCCTTCCGTTTATAGGCAGAGCATAGCTCATCTGCCCCTACCCTCCACATTAACATTTGGCAGACCTTTTCTACTGGTTAGAAAAGGGCGTTAAGTCCAGTGGCAAAATCTAATAACTCTTTCTACATTTCACATATACTCATTCTAGTAAGCAAACACCTTCAATGTCTGAAATCATATGTGGTATTCGTCTCATTTCCTTTTCCTTTTGCAAATATATGTATGTATATATACACTATTTTTTTTAGTACTTCTGCAGGTCTATGGTCAAAACTATAGACTGGAATGCTTCTGGCACATGGAATTTTCACATATTTTTAGACATGCGATGACAACAGTTAATTTGTTTTTCACAGGAATATGTCATTGATCCTCTTCAAATCAAGCTCAAAGCTTTCTTCCCAGGTCTGGTAAGTCAGTATATTGGGATGTTCTTCTTCCGACCTCTAGTCATAAGTCTTTTGTCATAAACATGATCGCATGCTAAAGGAAGATAAAGATGTCTATATGTATGTATGTATGGGAGAAATATTTTTTTCTGGGGGTTAGTGAAATGGAATTTCCTGTATTTTCCACTGTTTATATGTATATAACTGATCTGGCTGTGTCTCTAATTCCTTGCAGTTTCTATATTAATAATATTTCTTTTATAAAGGCTTGGCTGCAGGTAGAGGGGGAAGGGTGATGTTTCGAGGGAGTGTTGATTACTGCTTCTGTGGGAGGGACCGGGTGTAGTCTTGTGAAGAGCATCTCGGAGGGCAGGGTGGAAGGAGTGAAAATTGAGCCAGGGATTTACCCTGCAGCACAGCAGTGAATGGGAGACTGCTAAGAAAAATAGGGACCAGACATGCAAATACACACACACACACTCGAGCTTCAAGACAATGGAAAGGAAGGCATTTCCTATGCATCCAAAGGTGTAGACTTGTTTACAAAAACTTTTATTTCTGTTCTGGCTTCTTGTGCATTTTCTCCATTTCTTTCTTTATTTTCAGTTGTTAATAGCTGCTATAGTCTTTGCAAGGTATTCATTTTAAAGAAGATGCAGATAGACGCATGTAAAATATTTGACCAGTTTGTGGTCATGTCACAAAAGCATATTCAATGTTTCTGATAACAATTACAAATAGCTCTGATAAATCAGTGGCTTTCTACTTCTTGTGATTTGTAGACCACTGGATATTTTCAAAGATTTCTTTTTTCATCTTTTCTAAGAGAATACTTTAAAAACATCAGAAATGTAGATTAATGTATAGCATCTGTGACTTTCACTTTGTTACTCATGTCTCATGGTCTTTTAGTCAGTCATGCTTGGATCCCCAGACCACAGATTAGACCATAATGTGGAGACAGAGCTCTAGACCTGATCTGACTTTTGTTCCAAGCAATTATATTTCTTCTCTTCAGGATTTCATGTACAGGTGATTGAGGCCTTGGCAGAAATGTATCTGTCCAAAAGGAGACTGAGGCTGGACTAAAGTTTATAACTCCCAAGGAATAAAGGTGTAGCAATTTATCCCGTTATTGAGAATATTAAGAATAATCTTGATCAATTGATGGATCACATCTAACCTCCACACTAATGAGTTTTCTCAATTTCTTCTTGGTTTGCATTTACAGATTGACAACAATATGACTGAGAAATTTTGTATTGATGTAAGTGTACTTAAGAGTACATGAGTGTAAACTTACACTTTTCTGTGTAATTGGATAGAGAAGTGGTTATTCTGAATGTTGGACCGATGGGTTTCCATAATTCAAAGAATGAATAAAACAGTCTGTGTACATAATCACGGAATTGGCCATTGTCCTTATGTATGGCCTTAAGGCCTCTGTCCTTGTGTATATAAAGGAAAAAGATTTAAGTATTAAAATTTATTAATAAATTGCATGCTGTTGTTCATGGCCAAAACGGACTGATCTCTGTATAGACAGACCATATGGAGTTGCTCCTGTATTGAGCTGAGGCTGATCAGAGATTTTTTTTTTTTCCTTGGGAAGATATACAGGCTAAAATTGGAGATGTTTTTCTTGTTGTTGTGCTTTTAATAGTTAAAGACTGTGAAAATATACAACTAACTTCTGATTTAAATTCATTATCCTTTTGATTTTGCAGATTCAAAAGCTTGTTAGTTCACCAAGTTTCTTCTTGTAAAGATATTTATGCACTGTAGTTCAGTTGCCTATCAGACTTTATGAAGGAAGCGTGTTAAAATGCTTAATTTCTAAGGATATTTTTATATTTCCAACTCCTAAAGGCAAAGCAGAAGAGTGATTTAGTTGGTTTTACTTTGGTCATGCTTTGGGGAGATAAATATATACAAATAGGTGTCTATCATCTCATATGTGTAACCGTTCATTATTGGTTTGTCTTACACAACATTTTGATATTTCAATATTACAGTTTTTGAACTTAGAATGATTTCTTCCCCATTTTTTTCTTTATTGTTTCATCTTCTCTTTCCTCTGGTTTTAATTCTTTTTTTTTGTTTTTGTCTTTTTCAGTGTCTTAAGTTTTTTGGTCTGTTTCTGCTAATACAGATTCTTTACTCTCCCTATTTTTACCCAGCTTTCTGCAGTGCATTATCTCTTTCATTTTTCTCTATCTTGTCTTGTTTTTCAGTCATCATGACTGATATACCTTTTCTCTCAGCCAACTTTTGCTTTTGTATGTCCTTTTTTATGGTTTCTTGGGAGAGTTTGCCATGACTGTTTAATGCTCCCTTCACCTGGCATTCAACTGTGGCATCATGATGCCGAATTACCATATGTGAGAGAGAGTCAAGCTAGGCTGAGTGTCAGCTGTTACTTTACTCATCGGCCAAGATGCATTCCAAAATTGCTTTTTTCTCTACTTTCTTAGTTCCAAATTCTTGGGCTAAAGTGTTCCCTAGAGCTTGCAATGCAACCATCTTAAACTAATGCATGGCTTCTTTACTTTATTTCTCAAGGGAAAGAAATAGAAGTTAAAATTGAGAAGACTCCTGGTTTAATTAATGTCCTTTTTTTTGGTAAGGAGATGACACTGAGACTTGCCCAAGAGCTGGGAGTTGTGTCTATTGACTGCTGTTGTTCCTCGGGTCTCAGCCAAGGAATCCGAACCAGCTGTAGTGCTTGTGCGTCTGTTGCATACTCCTGAAAGTATATGGTTCAAATGCTGTCAGCTCTCAAACCTTGATCCAGGTGCTGGACGTGAAATTTCAGCCATAGTTTTTAATGAAAACCTTCACCTTCATAGCTCAGCCCTGCACCATGCTTAGCATACTCCTCTTGTCAGATTACCAGAGGCGCTGTTTTCTCCAGAGAATCTGAATTCGGATGGAAATACTAGAGGAAAAGGCACCTATCGCATAATTCTGAGATAAATTTGCAAGTTCAGTCAGTTCAGTGAAACCATCTATAGACTATGCTGGTAAAATAGCTCACTAACAGGCTCATGAGGGAAATCTGTTTATGTAGTTTGACATCATTGTTTTTCATAGAGATGGTACAAGTAAAAGAAAAAAAAAAGATTAACTGATTTATACATAGCAGATCTGCTTTTCATGTAAATGGGGTTGTTGGTACTTATTTTACCTAGGCTAATGTGTTTTTCCTATGGAGTTTTTTTTTTTTTTTTCCTGAGAACAAAACAAAACAAAAAGTCGTTGGGATTCTGAATAGCATTTGTCGTGTAGTTTTTCTCTTGCTACTAGGTATTAGGCAAAATGTTTAGCTATCTTTCAAAGCTGGTAGAGTAAGCTAGCTGAGGATGCTTGTCCATTTGTTTGTAAGAAATAAGAGCAGCCTCCTCTCCTGCTGGTTGGAACCATTGTGGAACGGTGACTACCGCAATGAGCCAAGTGTCGAAGAAAGCAAAGAAGTAGCAAGGTCTTCTTCTGAAAGTTGTCACTGAAATGTCATCTGTAAGGTGAGTATTTCTACCATTTGCATTGGTAGCTGTGGGGAGGGTACCTCATCTTGCTGATGTTGTCTTTGATCCTTCTCATCAATGATTATATGTAAAAGGCAGAGCATAACTCTTTTGGTGTATTTTAGTAATAGACATGGAAAACATTGTTTTACTTGATGTTGATATTGGATCTGACAAAGGAAAGAGAGTTCTTCCCTTGCTATTCTTAGCTGTGGCAGAACTGAAGGAAGACTGCTCACTTCTGGATGGTAATCCTAACTCTTGGTCTAGCAAGGTGGTTGACAGCGGTGAAAAGGGCTGAAGGTCAGAGAATGGAAAGGTAGCTGGAACCACAGCTTTGCTTGTACCTTTAACCGATATATTTTGCTTATCCTAGAAACAGTGAATGGTAAAGAACCTATGAGCGAAAGTACAGTTTCAATGCGATCATGTTCATGGTATTCTTCAAAAAAAAGTTCAGGAAGGAGTTCCCACAACAATAAAATGTCCCATATTCATATTTTTAAATGGCTTAGAAGTACTTCAAAACAAACTACTATGTAGTACACTAAGCTTAAGTAAAAATGTGATTTTTGTTGAAATTGTTTTATTTGACTTAGAATTAAAATTTGGAGTTTTATTTTGGAGAATGTCAAAATTTTTTTACAAACAGGGTTGAAAATCAGGTTTTGTTTTTCTCCTGGCAGTTATCATCAGAAGTTTTTTTGTCTCCATCTTTTTTTCAGAAAGAACAAACAGAAATGTTTCCTAGCCAGCTGTGGATAAGGCTTTCAAAACCTGTGACATTTACAGCATTTCCTAATACAAGTTAAAAGGATGCACCAAACCTTCCCTCAACACTGTGGAGTCTTTGACAAAATCAAAGAAAAACACTGAAGAACAAAACAAAAAATCTAGGTGCTGGAATTGCCGAGTGTACTGGCTTTGTAGCAAGGAATTGGCTTGCTCTCTTGTTTCTGTCCTCTTTCTAAAAGCTAGCTATCTGAACCCTAAAGAGAGAAAGAAGTAAGGAAGAGGCAAGCCAAGGATTAGGTGACACAAGCAACCTTGCCTGTGGAGAGAGTGGCACCATGCTAATCTTCCAGTACAGAGTTCTATTCTGAAATCTTAAAAAAAATTACCTTTTTCTTAAAATAAAAATTATTATTTTTTTTTGCTTCACAGTATAAGAAAGGAAAAATCTTTAATGCAGGTGGTAGTAATAGAGAAGAAATCTGGAAAAATCTGGAATCAAATATACTAAAACTTTCTCTGTTTTGTATTTTTTAACATCTCTTCCACAATTAAAAATATTGCAGTTCATATGTACACTATTACTAGTGTCTGGCATGCTTAAATGTGCATTCTAGAAAATAAATTTATTGTCCAAGATGACCTGACAAGGATATTAAAAGAAAAAGGTTGTGCCTTTTTTTTTTTTTCCAAAGTATTCCAGGATCATTTTACTGTTTAATAACTTAATGGTTAGGTAAGGTTCACTGAGTTTTACACAGTCAGCTTACAAATAAACACAGTGGGATTGCTATTGCTTGTGGATTGAGTCTATCTATTGTTTGTATCTATCTATTGAGTCTATATGAGTCTATCTATTGAGTCTATATGAGTTTATCTATTTTTTATGAGTATTGGAAGACTACTGGTTCCTTTTTGTTTATTTGTTTGTATGTAGACCTGAAAGATTTTTTTGTTGTAGAAATGTGAAGATTATTCTACAATTCTTTTGGTTGACACATATTCATGCAATGAGACAGCATATAAGTCATCATAGTTCATGAATAAGTAGTAGTTTTCATTACAGTATATTTGTGTATTTTTGAGTAACCTGATGTATCTGTAGAAGTACGTTCCTGTGGTCATCTGGATGGTTGTAAAGTTTGCTGTAAACTGTGCAGATATGTACAGGATTGTTGCTGAAGTGTTGCCGCTAACTGACTTCAGTTCTAAGAAAAGTGTCTTTTTGTGTAGTGACTTAAGGAGTGGCATTGAATTAAGTAGTTAAATATCTTCGACCTTATATATCTGTAAGGACAAATGGGTTTTGGTTTGGTGTTCCCCCCCCGGCCCACCAGTGATTTATTTTAAGGTTTTCTTGAAGCTTCTTGCTATTTTCTGTTATAGATACAGTTGGTGCTTGTTTAAAAAGTCTGGAGTAGAAAGAAGTTGATGATTAATATTCAAAAGTAAGATAAGGACATTAAATAAATTATAATTCTTGACACACTCTACAGAATGCTACGAATACTTACATCCCCTCCCAGTTCCACATTTTATGAAAGGACAGCATTTTTTTACACCCTTCTAAAGCCTAAATTTGACTCTTGGGATGGAGGAACTAAATAGACAAAGTTGAGATCTTTTGTTTTTAAAACATGAAAACAAAGTATTTCAGACTTTTTCTGAGGATAAAATCTTGCCAAAATTAGACCCATCTTTATTGAACTGCAATTAGTCTGCACTTACATGTATATTGCCCTTTTCTTCCCCCCCTCTGGTATAACATTACTTAACCCTAGAGAGGAGGACCCCTGAAAAATGCACAAATTAAATCCAAAAGGGTGTGGGAATGAAGAAATTAGGAATTTCTTAGAAACTTGCGAGGAAGGCACAGTTAAGGATATTTAAGACTGCTCTGAGGTATTCATAAGTGTAAAAGAATCTCTGCATGAAATCTCTATGTTAATTATGCTGTAGTTCAGCAGGGGAGATGTAAAATTGAGTGGTCACAGTACTAGTGCAGGTGCTTTAGGGTTACTGAGCAGCCATTTCAAGGGCAAGGCAAGTGAGTTGTAAGGTCCTCAAAAGCAACAGAAGTAGTACTGTTAGTAGCTTTGTCTTTCTTGGCCATAGTGAGCTGAGAATATGTGGATCCAGTACAGCATCCTGTTTATGTATATTTTAGTGTAGTGTGACTCAAGGGGCAAGGCTGAACTGTGGATTGTGTTAGGACCTTAAGACCCTTCTGACCTCCCTCTTGTCGAAAAGATGTGAAAGTGAGTGATGTTGATTGTCTATCTTTTTAAGTCTTTGGAGCCTCCAAAATTAACTGAAATAAAGAGAACAGCTCAAGATGAGCACTAAAGTCGATGTCAGCACTGGTGGTATTTGTTTTGTTTCCAAAATAATGAATGTTTTTACAAAAGAATGCTGCAAAGGCAGTTGTATTTGCCAGCTAGTAGCAACTTCTTTTTACTAATGTTTTCCCTTTCTCTTCCATGGTTAATAAGGTAGAGTTGCTTTGGCTTTTT
>VXAL01010039.1:524308-577264 GCA_013399475.1 Chauna torquata
TTTTGTGTCAGTATTTTTGCATCATTAATGGTCACCTAGGTTTTGCAGGATATCTGCCTCTTGCCTGTACCTCATCTGTACGTGCATATAGTGCTACTGTTGTTAAATAATAGAGCTCACCAAAACAGAGGAAAATCATGCTGGATTTTCTTCCAGTACTTATTACAACATTAAGGGCCAGGTATGACGTGTTTAGCACCATCTCCAGATTTAAGTTGATTTGGAACTTAAGTTTAGTAAATGATCAGGAGAAGGAGGGTCATTGATCTAGACTGTTCAACTTGCTCCATAATTTATTGAAATTTATGGTTACTGGTGGGATTTCTTTTTTCAAAACAAATTTGGAAGTCCCACTGATTTTACATAAAGGGCACAGAAAATAGCTACAGGCATCCACACCTATAAGTGTGCCTACCATTTAACTCTGCAGGTGACCTCTTGTTTGCAAAGGATCTATGATTACTGTTCTTGTTAAGCACGCTTGAAGTATCTTTTGGGCGACTTTTACCCATAGACTTATTTCACTCTGCTTGCAGAGTGCACTTTTGCTTTTTATTGCTGAATTACATGAGGATGCCTACATGAACCTGCTCACAGTTGAAACAATAAATAAAAGGGGTATATAAGAGCAATGTATTCAACAGTGTTGGTCACTAGATCCTTGAGTGCTGTTACTTCCTAATTTAGTAATAAGGGACAAAAGCTTTTAAGAGGTGTGCCGTTTAAAAGATGTGGCTGATAATTGTCTTTTAACTGGAGATTTTATTATCATTGTTTTAAAGTATTAGTTATCTATCTCCATATGCCTGTGCACTTTACACAGGAGTTATTGGTGAAATAATTTTGGCTAGACAAGACAGGCTGCATTAGAATAGTCCCTTTGGATCTCAAACTCTATGACATTTTTCTACTGACCTTCTAACTGAGGTCAGTCTGATTTCTGACACTGACCTCAGTGAAAGAAAGAGATCTGGCCTTTCATGAATCACTCCAGCCTCTACTGAGATAGTCACATTTGGGATAAAAAGCTACCATATTCTTAGACTCAATGAACACTTGCTAATTTAGAGTAGAGGAGTACTCTAAATTACAGTAAAGGAGTTCAGACTAAAACAGGAATACAGAGATCTTTAGAATGGAGCAGACAAGCCCCAGAGGCTAATGAGAAGGCGTGATTGCTAAAATTGCAGTATCAGTTTAACTAAAAGGAATTTCCGTTTGTATTTATCTGAAAGTCTGTGCTGTAATATATGATATTACAAGGCCATTCATAAAAGGCTGCTGCTAAACTAAAAATTCTCAGTTAAAATGACTAGGAAGCAACATTTCTGTGACAAAATATCTACTAAAATATTGACAAGAATAAATCCACACTATTCTTCTGGAGCACTCAGACTTCATCTTCTTGGAATTTAACATTCATTGAAGAAAATGAGAGGCAAATGAAACTGTGAAAAATGTTTTCCAAATATATATCATTTAAGATAAAACTCCTCTTCTGTTGAAGTAGTTCTTTTTTTATCAGCTTTGAAACAGTGCTCGGCATAACTATCAGCAATGAAATAGTAAGTATTTACAACCACAACCCTTTAACTGTGAACTTCAGTGATAAATAAATTTCAGAATCTTCAGTTATTTTTAAAGGGTTACACATGTTAAAAGATTTTTTTAATTCTCAAATTTTGCAAAAGTGGACCAGTGAAGTGTAATAGTCATTTGTTTCTCCAAATTACAATACTTTCTCTATTTTTTTTTTTTTTATCAGAGGTTTAAGCAGCCTATTTGGTATTTCTGTGGTTTCTCTTTTGTTGTCTCATCCAAAGACAGAAAAAGTATAAGCCTCCATCTATGAGATGCACTTTGAAATCCATAACAATTAAGTGTCTTTTTTGATCTACTTAGCTTCCTTCCTCCTTCTATTGATTTACAAGCTGACAGTGTTATATATCCTTAGAAAAACTAGGCTACATGTTTTAGTAACATTTCTGCCTGTCTGCTCCCCTTTGCATTGCTTAGTCGATATTTTTTCACTTCCTGCAGCAAGCCATTGCAGACTGTTAACATCGGCCATGTTTACTTTAGAGACAGCAATAATTCAGAGTAGGACAAGGTGTTTAATCTTTGTGTTATCTGTAGAAGCTTGTAAAATACTTTTAGGCACACTTTTTTTGGAAACCATTAGGCAAATGTCCTACCAAATATTTAAGTACAGGTATCTTAAAGCATTTTCAAGGTGAGCCCACATGAAGAATGTGGGTTATGCACTTCAAGAAGCCAAAATGTAATACACAGGAATAAAATAAGAGCTTCTCTAGCTGGAGTTTAATGTTGCAGTTTTCTGATAGCCAACAGGCATTGGTGGGGAGATAGCGATGGGGGGGCTGTTTTCTTAAGAGGAGAAGATGAGGATGATAGTCAGATAAATTTCTTTCATTTCTCTTTTCATAGGGAACACACACGGTTTTGGCTTTCCTCAAGAGCTTCCTTGGTAGATAGTTCAAATTTCTTTTTCAATCTATCCAGTATCCCAGGATATCTGCTTATTCTCCCTCCAGCTGCAGCTGAATCTCTGGTTTTCTGTCAATACTTGCATGAAGTCAAGTTTACCTGGCTACTGGTAACCTGGATTAACGAATTATTACCCTCTGCTATTCATGAGGCCATTCTCCAGTCAGTTGGTTTAATTCCTCCTTAACCTGGTTCAGTGGAATGAGTTTGAGCTAAAGAGTATTCAGAAATATATTTATATGGCAGGCTGGAGGACAATAACCCCAGAAAGCATGGAGATGGCCCAGAGCTGTGAGCAGGAGAGGTAAACACTTAATCCAGATCAGCTCATAGCTGAGGAGGACATAAGCTTTCTGGTTTTGTCAGCCTGTAACATTCATCTCAATCAACCAGTGAACCATTGAAGCCTCTATTTTCTCTGTGTAATTAGCATTTGTTCAGGCCTTCACATGTGGTCCAGTGACTGAACAATGAAATCTTTTGTTCCAGCTCTTCTCTCTTGTAAAGAAGGCTTAATTACTTCTCCCAGTTACCCAACATGCCATTTAGTTTTAGAGAAGTTTGCAATTGCCCATAGATTCAAGGATAGCCTTACTGGCAGATACCTTTCAGCATAAGAATGCTTAATAGACTGGCATATATTATAGCCGAAACTGTGAGATTTGTGAAAATTGATTATAGGCTATTCAGTCTCTTATGCCCAGTGAAGTGTTTAATAGCTGGAGGGTTAGCAGAATTCAGTTTATTTTTGTCTTTCTTAAAATACAGTTTCAGAAAAACTGTGCCAAGACTTCTCCTGGAGTGCTACATGTATTAATGTGGAATAAAAGTGTTACTGTTGTGCCTCAAGAGTTAAATTTTTATTTTGCAGTAACACAGCCATAAACTCTACATATTAACGGTTAATTTTTAGAAGTACATTAAAAAAATGTTGTGTCTAGTAGGAATTTTGGTTTTGTTTTTCAATCTTTAAAAGAAGACATCAGTCCTAGGGTCAGAATTCCTGGGGTATATGCTCTGACAGAATATGTCATCAGTCCTCCTCAAAATGGCTGGAGAAGGCTTACGCAAATTTACTATCCCCTGGTTTCCTAAAATTACTTTTATAGTTTGCCAGCAGTGAAAGAAATGGATCAGACAACTGAGGTTCTGAAAGGGCGGTAATATTTTACACCCTCTTACCTTTGAGAAAGGTCTTAACACGGCTGGGATAATTAGGGCCAGTTGGATCTTATGAGTAATCTGAATACAAGCAGCATTTAAGGTGTTTATGTTTTTTATTAAATTCATTCCTTTTCACAAGTGTCAAAATAAGGAAGAATTAAACAGCTGTATGTTTGTAAGTAATGTCTTTAATCATGACACATTCTTTTAATAACGTTGGGCTTCTGCACAAGTTTTATGCATTGCAGCTATCTGTAAGAGTACACATCAGACCTGAAATGAAAAATAAAATCCTTACTCATAACTGCAGTTCTGCTTGTTTACCAGCAAAACTGAAAAAAAAGTAAAAGCCAGCATTTGATGGGACAAAAAAGAACAGATCTCAGTGTAAAATATTTTGGAATGATCATTATTTTTAAGTGCTTACCTCAGACTCATGTTACAATACTACCAAGAGGCAAGAAGAGCATGATAGCACTGTTTCTATCGTAAATGAGTAACAAGCCTGCAGCTGTGTAGCTCATTAAAAACTGTATCATTTAGGGATATTTTGAAAACACAGAGGTCCATTAAAAAGACTGGCTGTGTACGGTTGTCAAACAGACATGCAATTATTGTCATAATATTGCCATCAATTGGATGGGAGAAATTACACGATGAACTGAGAAGCTGTTTTGTATCCTTTTGAGATTTCCCAGCACAGTTTTCCCTTTGTTCAGACCAGCCATCAGCCATCTTTGAATCTTTGAATGTGAGGACTCAGAGTGTTTGTTATAAACCTCCACGAGTACCAGTTACAACTTCTTTAGCCCCGTTTCTGAGGGTGACAGTATTTTGCTCCTACTTTCATTCTGGCATTCTACAGTCATTTACGTTACCTTGTCCAGCCACAGTGATTAGCTTCTGGTTGTCAATTAAAAATCCAGGAACACCTTTCCTTGACATCCACTCCTTTCTCTGGAGATATTCTCCTCTTTCCATGCTGAAATTGCTGGGGATAACCTAAGATGGGAATCTCACTTTTTCCCTCTGTGAGGGCAGTGAAACACCTGCAGTGTCTGACTCCTCATAACACAGCCCCCATATAGCTACAGTGCACATTGTGCATATGTTTTAGCTCTGTACAGACGTGATTATTTCCAAGAATGAGTAATATCCAAGCTTGTTAGCTCTGCTCAGGCACCAGACTACAGCTGCCTGAGCTGCTGCTCACCTCCTGTTGCCCACTTGGCAGTGCTGCTGCGGTTTGTGTACATGGCTTGAAGACAGGCCTTCTTCTGGGGCCTATCCCGGGTTCCCTTTGCTGCCCAACTTCTGCCTCGCTGGATGCTGGGATGTGCTTTATGCACCTTCAGCTGTCTCTGTTCCTTATTGTCATAAAATGAGACCCAAGGCAAGCAAAACCTCCACTGGTGCCCAACTGACTTCTAGCTCCTGCTTAGCAGCATTAAGAGGCGGCTTGTAACTGAGGAGGCTGGGATGTGTCACAGAGGGGAGCAGGGCAGAGGAAAAGTTGCTGTTCTGGTGGCTGTAGGAAGCATTAGGAAACAGTAGGCAAAGTGGCAACATCTCTCTTAAAACCTTAGGTCATCTGCCCTTCCTCTCACCTGGGATCTCCTTCACTTTCCTGCTCATTCTTGGTGTACAGGACTTCTATGCATGGCCGCAATATCCTTCGCCCACCAGGACTCAGCCTTACATATCCATCAGCCGCAACAAACACTAGAACCATCCTTCTCACCTGTCCCAAGGGCAGCTGCTTCTTACTGTTATCTTGCTGTTACCGCCTACTCTTAGTAGCTGGCAAAAGCTATTAAAAATACAGGGGATGGGGCCAAAGCCAGACCCTGCTGTATAGGAAGAAAAAGAAGGGGGTAGAGTTAAGACCTACAGAAATATATTTTGTTCCCGTTGTAACTGGAATGAGTCATTTGCTCCTGGTAAAAAATACCACTCCCTATTCTCCCCTCTCAATCAATTTACATTCACCAGCAGCATCAGGGAAGAGGCAAAAATGGGCTTATATTCTAGTAGATCTGGCCTCTTTCATTAGCCAAAATGGATATCTGCCTTGTTTGCTCATGCACCTTGGTCTGGCTGTGCTTGAACATCTGTTCATGCAGAGGTAAAAGAGTCAAGGTCTTGTATCAGTGAATGGTATTTCATGTAGCCAAAATTTTTCTGGAAAGGAAAGAAAGAAAGGAAGTTTTCTACTGTGTGTCATTGAAACAAAGTTTGTATTTCTTCAGGTAGGATCAGCTAGATAAGAGTAGTAGACAGACTAAGGATATGCAACCCAATTTATTTTTGTTGTAGCCATTGACATGTTTTTTATCTGTATCATGTGAATACAAAATTGGTTGCCAAACTGGAGAAAAACGCTCTGTGATATCCACAAATCAGGTGCTTCTTGTTACATAACAATTATAGCTACAGTGATTTTTCATGTATTTTCAGAAGTTCATGTGTGGAGTTGCAAGATATGTTTCTAAATATAACTGCTATGATGTAGTTATTGTGTATATATTTCTGCTTAGAAAACATTGTTTGCAGTTTGTGATTTTCTGAGAATCATAGATTCGATGTTGAAATACTGTTTGTGGACTTTGTGACCTCCTTAATGACAGGAACTTGTAGTGTTGATATTGCAGAAGATCTCCACAAAATGGTCATGAGAAGCTCCTTCTTTTCGGTTAAAATCATTTGCCACTTCTGTATATACAAATTGGCTAAGCTCTCAATAGCAAAGTTACTAGCACTCAGTTCCTGTCTTCATTCTTGCTTTGTCCTTTTCTGAGGTGCTGTGGGGGACTGGCAGCTGAGAGGAAAACAAGCGATCCTTTTTATTAAGCACTACTCATTTCAGTAGCTCACCCGTTCAACATTGTGCTATGAATAGGCTTTTATTTCAAGTTATTATTAGTATTTTTTTTTTCTAGAGGATTTATTTTCTAAAAGCAATGAACTTACTAAAATGTGCTATCTTGTCTTGCAAGCTTTGCTTCTGCTATTTTGGAGTAGCAGAGTTCACAAATGAAAGATATAGATACAACAAAAATACGCCGAGTAACCAACTGTAGCCTTATTTTCAAGTAGAAATAGATTGTATGGGCTGCTTTTGTTTTTGAATAAGAAAAAAAAGTGAAGGAGCATTTTCACTGTCTTGAGGGTCCTTTGAGATTTGAAGGACTAGTCTTCCTGTTGGTGAACGCAAGCGTCTAGGAGTTAACCCAGAGAAAGAAAGAAGGGTGCTGGGCAGCACTAAGGAGATGCGTTAGATGGGTGCACATTTTAAGAGATGCAAGAAGCATGGGTAGGAGAAGAGCAGAAAATAGATGGACAGGGTAAGGACTGAAATCCTTTCAGCAGGAAGCAGGACTGCAACCTTACATCACACCTAATGGTCCTGGGTAGGTTTCAACAGCTGTGGGTCTGTCCAGGTTGCAGTGCAAATCAGAGATCCGCAATATGCCTGCTCCCCTAACCTTATTTTCTGTTATGTTAAAGGTGTGGAATTTTTGGAGATTCTTGGGAAAAGATGTTGTCAGGACTTGTGTAGGTAAATATTGTCCGTATAGTCAGTTCCTGCATGATTCACAAGCCACATGCACTTTAAGAAGCAGGATGGAGATGTAAAGTAGAAGGATACTAAAGCTGCCTGCAGGGCTTGCTTTGATGTTTTTTTTTTGTGCATTTTCCATAGCACTGCTTTTAACAGTTTAAAAATTTGACTGAAACTGGTACAGATCTCTAGCTGTCTGCTGGTCCAACTGCAAAGGTTTTGTTTTTCCTCCAGAAATATACTAGTAAGTTAAATTAAAACTCTCTGTTGTATTAGATTCCTAAAGACTCAGGTGTTCACGTCATGGGATTTTAAAAAGAGGAAGCAGAGCTTCAGTCATAGAATCATAGAATCACAGAATCATTTAGGCTGGAAAAGACCTTCAAGATTATCCAGTCCAACCTTTAACCTAGCACTGCCAAGTCCGCCATTAAACCATGTGGACTTCAGTGGACATGGTTTAATGTCCAGTTAATTCCATTGAACAACTGGTTTCCTGAAAGTCCTATTAGAGATGGACCCTCAAGACAGTGAAAAAGCTCCTCCACTTTTTTTTTTTTTCTTATTATCACAGTCATATTGTAATGGCAAAAATATCAGGCCTAAAAAATCCAGGATATTGCTTCCAATATTGCATCTAAATTAACAGCTGATACTGGCAATTCACTGTTAATAGTTAAATGGTTAACCTTAAATGGTTCTGATGGCTCCTCCTTTAAAATCCTGTCTTTTAAAGAGGGTTCTCCTCCCCCTCTTCTCTAAGCATCACCAGTATTCATTGTATGTGTGATGATTTTTTTGTTTGTTTTTGTTTTTATTTTTAACACCTGCCTCCAGCAAATTTCACCATTACGAGGTCTGGAGAAAAGAGAAAATTTCTGCAGATCCTACACTTTTCAGATGCTTTCCTGTATCTTTAGCATAAGTATACATCTATCTTTCTTCTTTACATGTTAGTATACTTTAGTAAGTATTTTTAAAGTAATGCAGGAGATCTAGCACTACACTCTTGTAAAAATTAACTACACCAACAAAATGATGTAATCTTGTTAACTTTCCATATACTTATCAGAAAAAGTTTTTCTTTTGTGTTGTTTTTGTTATGTTCCAATGGATTGTATTTGCGTGTGGATTTTTTTTTTTTTTTGATTAAAGCATTTTTACAGTATAAGTAAAACAACAGAAAAAGTTAAATTTTAATAGAAGGAAAATGTAATACATATTTTTAGGTGTTATATATGAAGCATAATATGCAATTACTATGCCATCACTTTTCTTTTTTTTTTTAAGGATATGGATAATTTCAGCCACTATAGTGTTAAGCCAGCCTTTTACTGGAGCCTTTTTTGCCTCCCCTCTACCTCCTTTTTTTTGTCACATACTGTAAGTATGGTGGTGCCCGGGTGATAATTTTGTCTCCTGGATAAAAACACTAATGAAGTTTTGTTTTTGATGTTATGTTAGTCTTTAGTTTAAGTTCTGTGTACCTGAGTTCAGAGATGCAAAAAAATTGTAGTTTAAACCATGTGGATTCTAGTGTAAAACTACATCCACTGCATCACTGCAGTATTAATACTGAGATGCAAAACTATGCTTATGTGTTTGTGCAGGTGGTAGTAATGATTTATATTATATACTAGTACACAGAGGTCTTCTAGGTACTGTAAACTCTCATGTCATGACTTGTCCTTACTGTTCAGTGTAGTTTGAAATGGTGAGTCGTTGCCATGTTTTGCTGAAAATGGTTCTAATTTGCTCCCAAAACACACGCACATTTTTTAAGAAAGACTTCTTTATACTGGGCCTAATTCTGTCCTCTTTAACAAATAGGATTTTTTTGTTGAGTCTTCTGGGAAGATCAGACATGATGACCACATTAGAGTTTCTAGCGTGGCCGTGGTGCAATAGCCATTCTTCATCTGACAGTTCTTGTTAAATGTAAAGGAAATCTATAGATTAGACATAATAACGTGATCTTCCGTGTTCTGGGGATTAACCAGTTCTGGTGAACATCACATTCAAAGATACAGTTTCATCTTCACTTTATTGATAGAGTATAAGTTTCCAGCACAGCATTTTGGGAAGGATCAACAGCAAAATGATGCTGTTCTGTGTGCTCGGACCCAAGATTGAAAAGGCTGAGGTTTGAGCTTCAGGACTCCTTCCTACTTGTGCTTTGCTTGCACACAGTCAGATGGTTTGGGGGCTGCAAGGTCTGGTAATTCTCAGTGGGCCTAACTGCAAGCACATCTTTCAAAATTGCTTACCCTCCAAAGCTGTAGCAAGATTCAACAACAGGTAAATTTAAACAGAAGAGCTCTGTGGTGTTGAGCAGTGACCACGCCTTGGGTTAGAACATTGAGGTTAGACAAAAATATACCCACCAACTTTCAAAATTATGACTTGTGACACATTTGTCGCTTGTCAGGCTCATACCATCAATCAAATCTTGCAGCCAGTGACTGGAGTAATTATCTCGTCCACTGCTGTCCTATCTAATTATTTTAAGAGACATTTTCAGGGCACAAAAGATGTAAAATGTTTTAAATCACAATTATATGAAAACAAATGCATTCAGCAGAGAACATCTTTGAGGTTTTGTGCTTTTTATTCGTAACACATTGAATTGCACTAACCATTCTCCTACAGAGTCGCTGATTACTAATGCACACATACTTGTCTCTGTCATTACCACTTTGGCCACAAGTCTTTCTCTCTTTCCCTCTATTTGTTCTTCCATTTTCTGCCGGTTATATGTATTGTGTGAACACAGATTTTAAATTCCCAGGAGGAAGCCTGCTTTGTATGTTGCCTGCTCTACTCAGTCTGCCATCCTTTACCAGTCTCCATACTCTAGTATTTGTGTGTAACATTTTGCATCTGAGCAAGACTGTAGTGCAAGGGTTTGAGGGCAAATAGGATTATAATGTCTCTTTGCTGAAAAGCTTCTAGCACCTTTCAGAAGGCATAAAGTTAATCTGCCTTATACAGCAAGCAAAAATAGCAAATGTCTACCATTCATTTCTATTTAGTAAGCATCAGAGTAGAAACAGCGTTTGACTAAGGTGTGGATGGTTGAGGGGAAAAAAGAAAAAAGAGGAAAGATGGTTATAGCTGGGGCATCATGTTAGTGGAACTGCTGGAATTTTCTACCATGTGGAAGAGAAGCCTGAAGCAGGAAGGAAATAGAAATCTGATTTCAGCATGTTGGCATTTGACTCTGTGCTCATTTGCCAGAAGGAAGAGGAAATGTTTTCAGGTGTATTTTCAGAGCGCAGAAGCTAATAGTACCCTATTGAGTAAGAGGATCCTGATCCTCCCAGCCCTACCACGTTAGGGAAAGAGAAGAAAAGGGAGGAATGTTGGAAAACTTGCACTTCACGGGGACAGGTTAGGCTCTGTAAATGAAGACCAAACCAAGAACAGCTTGTGTACAGGTGGGGTTGTGGCTGGGGGGCTCTGGTTTGTAAAGGGTAAAGTAGGTGTAGAAATAAAATGAAGTGGAATTTGTTTTTTAGCAATCTTTTACAATGTTAATATGAACAAAGCAGATGAGGAGGTATCTAGCTTTAACTTTTGAGGAGAAAAGGGAGAAAATATTGCTGAATTACAGATTATGGCCTGTGATTTGAATTCCTACTGGGATCAGTTCCGACATAATTAGGCATTTTTTTTGTTAAGATTACTGAGCTGCTGCTAGAGTTGGTGTTGTAAGTTTAGAGTCAGTAGTTTGTCTGAGTACTCAGTACAGAGGTACATTTAACACAATAAGATCTGACATAGGCGAAATTAATGTACAGAGTAGGAGCTCAAAGACAAAACTTTGATGATGGCTGACTTACAAATTAGCTTTTGGAGGAAAAAAAAAAGGAGATTAGCCGCAGCAGACTTCTGACTCTTGACCCAAGACTGATCCTATTTGGATATGTCAGGAGAGGAATTAAAAGTGCTGGGTTGCCTTCGTGTAGATGATTAAACAGTGACATGATCTCTTAGGTTAGAATGGTTTTTAGCTTGAGTGAACTTTAGCATTAATAAAGTGGGATTTAATTATGCAATGATAGCTTGTACTGTAAGAATTTATGATCCTCCTCATTCCTTTCTCTTTTGGTTTTCATACCCATTTGTCTCCTCCATTTTCTTCTCACCTTCCCCACTATCGGATAGAATTATTGGGACCTTAATCTTTCTCCACATCTTTTACAGGTCTTGGTCAGCTTACTTGGCTAAAGGGAAAAATACTGCTTTGGGTCTGTTTTTACTTTAAGAGAGTAAGTTAATTACCTCTGTCCATTTATGTTTATTTTCCAAGCTTAATAAAGCATATATTCTCAAGGAGAATTACTCACATATAAAGACTACTACTCTGATACCATACCTGTTTCTACTTACCTTGAAATCATGTGTGGTGCTAATTTCATTTGATCATATAATTTTGATTTCTAAATGTCATTTGAGTGGTTCCCAGAGTGATTGATTTAAGAGATAAGAACCTGATTTAAAAAACACAATTCTCTTCATACTTACCTTATAATTAATTATATGTTCTTGAAGAATCTTCATGCTGGCATTTTAAATACATAAAACATTTTACATAAGAGACTAATTAGGGTGCTGAAAACTGCATTTTCGTAATGGTCATGTTCCCAGAAGCTGACCATTTGGAAACAGAGATTTAACATGAGAAATATTTTGCAGCCTTAATATAGTGACTAGTACCAGCAGGAAAACAACAAATGACACTTTTTGATTCCATTGCCCATCCTTGCTAGAGCAAGACTTCATAAAGCCACTTCAGAATATTCAGTGGCTATAATCTAGCCTCAGTCTCATCCTAAGTATTAGCTGCAAACGTATAGAAACAGGAGATCGCATCTTTCACACATTTCAAGGCCAAACCAGCCCAGTCTTTGTGCACCTACCAAGGAAAACACTCACATTGCTGGCATTGATAATGACAACAGAAAGCAAGCATTAATTTCTTTGAGCGGCATTAGAGTACAGGACTCCTGCAGTGCTCACCAGTTACTTGCTCTGCACAGCTGCCTTCTCAGCTGGGGGCTCTAAATCAGTGCTGTGAGAACAGACAGAGATGACCATAATGTATTTGCTCATGACAGCAATTCTCTTCATAATGGTAGAAAGGTACTGTTCAGATCGTACTCCAGACTTCTGTTTTCCAATTGAGTAGTTCTTATTTTTCCCTGCATAAATCACTGCATAAATTCAGTCAACTGAAGGTGTCTTGGTGGTGTTAAGGGTTTGATCTTTGATTAGCTTTACAGAAAACAATAAAAGGATAGAGCCACTCATCACAAACCAGGTGTGTTTTGTTTTTACTCAGATGTGTTTCCTCCTTCCCTCCCATCCTCCATACAATGCATTTAAAGTTGTGCTTGGTCAAATTCTGCTCAGATGCCATATGTAAGGCAAGGGAGGAAAGCATCTTTTAAACTCACAGTTATCTATCCTTGGCTAGAAATTTTTTGGGCAGGGTAGGTTGCCACTCTAGACGTTTGCTAAGATCCTCTACCCTGAGAGATCAAACAGGGACATGGGAAATGGAATTTGTCTCAACAAATATTAGGCATTTACAGAGCAGCTCTATCCCTCTGAAGTAGTTACCTATATTCTTTGCAGTCAGTGGAGAGAAAAGTCTTTCCAGGAGTTATTTATCTGTCTTCTGAACTTCAGAAATCTACCTTCGGGTGAAATGAGTTGTGCCTAATAAGGTCCCCTTTTCTAACACTGACTACAATAAAAGGAGTTAGTGGCTAGCTCAGATGTAAATCTCTCGGTTAGAGGACACAAATCCTTCCTGAGGTTCTGTTACTTGGAGATTCTTCCTGGCCAGAGAAATCTTTATAATCTAAATTTCTGCTCTTTGAATGAATAAGGTGTGATGCGGGGGGTTGATAGATACTCCTTTGGAAATACAACAGCAGCATTCCATAATGCCACTCACAGACGTTGGTTGTATGCAAGTTAATGAGCAATGGGGCACTACTGAATAAATCTCCAACTTGGCTACAAAGTCTGTAGACAAAATATCTTGGGTCAAGTCAAGACATTTAAATAGTTAGGATAACAGTTCTAGCTTTGCTTCAATGCCTTGAAGTGTATGATGATGACAGTGAGTTTGGTGGTATGGATCTGTTGGATGTGGTCGCAGGTTTTGAGGGGATGTGGGTATATGTCTTTTAACCTACCGCATTTTAAAAATAATTGTTATTGAAGTTTTCTTTCTAGATGCATCATTTTCAAATATACATAAGTATTATCTACCAGTATTTATTTATTTATTTAGAGATTTGCTTGGAAGATGTTTCCATTTTCCCGTTAAAGCAGCATGAAAGTAGAACAGCCCACACTGGAAAAGATGGCTTGAAGACTACCCATGCTGCTTCTACTGATATCATTTGAGGGAAGAGACTCTACTGAATTTCAGTATTTCTATTTNCAACTTACATTGGTTACCTTATTACACAAGTAGTGTTATGTTGTGATGTGCTCTGCAGATGGGATTTTTGGTGGATACCTGCCGTTTATTTTTAAAATACATTGCTTAATCAGATGCATATTATAACATACTTGGAAACCACTTGCTCTGCTTCTAGGGGCTCAGATTTTGCATAATATGGATAGCAAAATAATTAACTGGTCTTCTAGATATAATTAAAGCATCCCATTAACACATTTTTCCCCCAAACAGTGGTAAGAGCAACTCCTATGAGCTATACTTAGGAAGAATTTCTACTCCCTGACAATGTGTACTGCGATGTGTACCTTCCTGAGCAAGAACTGTGGAAGCTAACTAATGCTCCTGCCAGTAAAGTTCTCTGTGTTTTTCTGTCGCTAATAGTGAAAAGGGATGAAAAGTGTAAACGTGTATCAGCAAGATGGGAGAAGTAGTAGCGAGGGCATTAATCAGAGTCTCAGGAGACTCTGGTTAAGTTCCTTGCTCCAGTATTTATTTCTTGTGTGTTTCTGGATGTCTCCTTTTGGCCCAGGTTCACTCAATACGTTCACTTTGGTAAATCCTTAAAAAAAAGTGGGCAGAACTTGGCCCTACTTTCACCTGGAGTTTCAGTTTCATTACAAGATCATTGCACAGTTCTGGTTTCTGATTTCTAGCCAAATCTTAGGTAATATGCTACACCTCACTGATACAGCTTATTAGTACAGCACAAGGGGCTATTATAAATGTTACAAATCACCCCAAACAAGATATATCAATAATCTTGTAGGGCCCATCCTCTTGACACCAAACATACTCACGAAAAAGGAAAAACAAACCCAAGAAACTTTCTAGCCTTTTGTGGCTTATCTGCTGTGGTTTGTATGTCAGTATTTTCACTGTGATTTGCTTTTCCACAGGGCTTAAACTGATCATTTGTTCTGTGCCTCAGTTTTCCTTAAGCCCCTTTGATCTTCTCAGTATCTGGAGTCCTTCACTTCCAGCCTGATGCAGGTAGATGAGAAGTGCCTCGCTGTGTAAAAGACCTGTACTGCCTGGGATTAAAACGCGCTGTTATGTGCCAGCAGTGAACTTCATCAGGAGGCTGGGAAAAAGGAGGAGAGAAACCATGACTGTGTCAAGGTTATAAAGCCATTTTGGGATACGGGTGCACCTGGTGTGAGAGGACAGTCCCCGCAGCATTTCTTCCTGAGGGCTACAGTACAGAAGCGGTACAGTAACTGTATCTCTGCCAGCCCATGGCTAGTAATTTTTGTCAGATGTCTCTTTTAATTGGTTATATGGGACTAGATTGTTACATTATAAAGAAATTAAGCGTGATTCTACACTTCAATAATATGAAGTGATTCTGAAGCACAATCTATGCAGGACTCTCCTCCGTGTGTGACACTTTCGTGTGCCCCGCTGATGTCAAACACACAGTGGGCTCTGAATTCCTGTTGTTCCCTGGGGCTGGCTAAAGCCAACCTGGAGGTCCTGCAAAATTAAATGCTTTGGGATTGTGCTTGTAAGAGCTGGAAGCTGGTATGTGATCTGCATCCAAATGGCTCCAAATTCTTGCGTTGGGGCTGAATCCTCACAGCAGGGACTGAGGGGAATATAAAACACGTTCAGATTTGTCACATCTATGAGGGAAGTGTGAGGAAACGGTGGAATTTCACTTTAAATCAGGAGCGAGGGCTTTGGAAGTGGTACGGAAAGGGTCACGCAAGAGAGCTCCAGCACCTGCTGGGATCAGGAGAGCATCACAGCAGATCACGCTACCCGCAGGAGGCAGCTCCTAAGCCCCAGCAGGGATGCGAGAGCACTCACCACAGCCCTCGCCTCCTCCCCGCCGCGACTGCAGGTCCAGGAGGGCTGCGGGGAAGGAGCCCCGCTCCCTCCCACCCTGCCTCCCTGCAGCATCTCCACCGCTTCGGGGGGGGGCACGAAGCTGCGTTACCCAGACGCTAGTTATTTTGCAAAACGTTGAAGATAAATGCGTTCATATATAAGGACACAGATAGATTTTGTGTATGCGTTCGTGTGTGCATGTGTAATATTTTAAGCTGTCTGGCACATTCATCCAGCCACCTGTTCCAGCCTCTTTCTGCTGCACAAATTAGATCGTCTCAAGGGAGCCTGCGCAGCTGATCGGGTCTGCCTGGTTACTAAGGCAACCCTTTTCCTCTCTGCTCTGTGCTTTATAACTCAGACTCACCAGGCAAAAAATGGAAGGAAAAAAAAATTGCTTCAGACCCTGGGGATACCAGGACTTAATAGATGCTCTTAGCAGACTTATTTATTCAGACAAGAATACAGTTTCTAAATGTGGAAGAGTGTTGAAGCAAGCAAAGTCAAATATAACAGTACTATATGAAGGGGATGATAAAGACTGAATTAAGGCTTGTGCAAACACCGTATGAGTCTTAAATTAGCAATGCTGCATGTAGTTGATGTAAGGGTATCTTGACTGTATATATCAGCGTTTGTCCCTTTGAAGGTCATCTCTGATTGTGAACAACAACAACAAAAACTCTTTATGCAAAAAAAGCCACAAATGTAGGGAGGAGTCCTTGTGTCAGATTGCCTACAGCCCTAATGATATTTTATGTTCATTTCTGAGATCAAAATTATTAGTGTGTTCCCGCTTCCTGCTTTCAGGTGATTTGTACTGATTGAATACACCACAGATGTGGTATACATTTTATGCTGAAGCAAGGCATGATTTAGTCTTTAAAGAAGGGCTACTTTTTCTTATTAGTTCTTCGACAACGAATCCAGCAAAAATTCTGAAATAAAATAAAGATGATTATACTCAGGGACGGATAACTGATTAAGGTAATCATATATGCAAATGAGAAGCATTGATGGACCTTTAAACGTTATGTCCCAACCTTTCTTTCGAGGAGTCATGTGTTCTAATGTGTGCATTTGTGTTTACATTGGCCCAGGTAATGTGCATTTAGGTATAGTGTATGATTTACGTGTTTATCTCTTCATCTTGTGGCCGGTTCATTACTTGTAGGTAATGGTCTCTGTAATTTTATGCTGAGAGGATTGGGTGGTGCTTTGTTTGGACGTTCAAAAATCTGTGTGTAGATTGGATTGCAGTGAAGCTTTTCCAAGGGGGTAGAGTCATTTATAGGTGGATTTAGACACTTATGTCTCTTGGAAAGGTTCATACACTCTAGCTGTTCACCAAAAAAAGAAAGAAAAAAAAAAAAGTAGTGAAGAAGTGCTCAAGGAATCATACCTGGGTGGATTTTGGGGGCAAAGGGCTTGTTTCGCAGCCTGTCAAATAGCCAAATCCACCCTCTGTTGCCAGATGTGCTAATATTACAGGCAACAGCCAGCTGAAAGCAGAAGCCCTGACAAACCCCACTGCATTTCTGTTTGGTGAGGGGGAACATAATCTATCTTGCATGAGTCTGACCCTAATAAACTGAGGTTGCTACTAACAGTGCTCACCTGCACAGTGCTTTGGAGTGGTCACCCCTCCCTTACCACGTGTTCGCTAGGAACCAATGTATAGGACAAATGATACGTACCTCCTAGTGATTCCCTGAAACACAAAGTAATCTTTTTATTTCATTTGCAGTAATGCAAGTGGCACTGATCATAAGCAAATCAAGTCTTGTTAAAATTTAGACAGGGTATTTGATGCATTATCCTTTCCATGCTAGGCGGCACAGCGAAATGTCTTTTTACTTGTTCAGAAGACATTATGAGTTAATTTTAATAGAACCTTTCACTTCCAATATAAGCCAAAATAAATAAAATGTTGTTAGTGTATTCAAACTACTCTAATACTCCTCTCTCAATTCTCCATGCATGTAAATTTGACTTCTGCTGCTCACTTCTGCTTTTATTTATTTTGGATTAAAGGGTTTATTAAAACAGTAAGAAGAAAATAATTTGCCCATGGGTGTTATTCTGCAACATCCCAATTTTTCGTGCATTTATCGCAGTGTTAGCATTTGTGGATTTCTTTATCCTTCGCTGTAGCTCTGACAATTTGAGAGACTCAGACCTTGAACACACTAATTGAAGGCTTGCTATCTTTTGGTATTAATGGATTTTTATAATCTTGAATTAGTTTGCTCATTCTGTTTTCAAAAGTTCATTTGTACATAGGATGAGTATCTTCATTCATGCTACAAACTATTGTTAGTGCCAACAGGTGAGGTAAAACAGTAAAATCTAAAACTGAATTTAAAAATGTTAGTTTTGCATGAAGGAGTAGGATCCTATACCACTTGATATTCCACCAGCATAGCCTGAAATTTAATTTAATTGTCATTCTCAAGCACTTACATTTTGCTAATTAAAGGTGCATCTTGTAGGTGGTTGTAATAGTTAAATTTGTTGGTTAGATCAGAGCAGAAAATACTTATTATAAAGTTGCCTTGTGAGGTTTCACTTGTGCCTGACCAGAAGTCCTTCTAGAAGATCCAGTTGTTATCCACTCAAATCAATAGTTTAAGGCCATCTATAACAGATGACATTACATTTCTAAATGCTATTTGGCATGAATATCATAATGGTGTTATCTTACATGGATTCATACGCACTTTCAAATTTCTGAGGAGCTGTTAGTTTAGATGCCCTTTGCGTTTCACAGTGTCCGTTGGCCTACGTACTTTCAATGTTCCACGTGTTCCATAAAATACAGGATTTTCTGTAATACACGCTTCCATCCCACATCCGTTATTAGAAGCAGATGGGATATTTCTTTCTCCGTCTTTTCTGGTCTTGCCAGCTGCTGCTGCCTGTGTGACTGTTACTGTTCTGGTGGTGGGCTGTGAGTTGTTGCTATCCATCCCCTTCCTGCCCAGTTCCTTACACCTTACTCACTACATAGCTGGATGAGGCCTTGAAGCCCACATGTGCAAGCTGAGCTGGTATCTAGGGATCTGCAGAGATCCTTGAAAGCCCTGCAGCAGCCTTCACTTCCTTTTGTCTTTGTCCTCCTGCTTCCTCTCACTGACTGGAGCTGCCTCCTTCTTTTCCCTTCCTCTCCTTCCTTCCCTACACCTTTTACCAAATCCAACCAGCAATTTTTCAGACATTTAGTCTGAAATCCAGAAACCTCATATAAGGCCGATATCTTTGTGGCAAGTTTATTGTTTCAGTGTCATTTCTCAGGCACTATAGATAGGTGTGCTTGCTCTTTGCTCAATTATTTCAGCAAATTCCTTGCATAGCCTTAGACAACCTCCATCAAAAATTAAATAAAATTAAATAAATAAATACATAAATGACAGTCTACCAGAGTATCATAATGTTCTCCTCTGCTTCTGTGGGGCAGTAGGAGGAACACAGTGTTGGTAGCAGTGACAGATATATTATCTGCAGTGGAGTTGACACTTTCAAGATCAAAAAGAGCACAACTCTGAGGAAAATTAACTCCCTTTGAAATTTCCAGTAAGTAGCTTTGGGTGGCTGGAAATAGGAAATTATTTGCTTTCCAGCAGAAGTATTTGCTGCAGAACTAAAACCACATACCATGCTAAAATATAGACTTAAAGCATTTAGGTGCTGGCTACCTTTTTCCTGAGATCTAGCATGCTTGCATTCCTGATGACGAAGTAGCTTGCCTTTTCAGTATTCTACTGTCAGTAGAATTTGATATTTTTTTTTCTGTGAACTAACATACAATGTGTAGGTCATCCTGCTTTTTTATCCACTTAGCCACATATGCGTTAGCAAAATGAGTGGGTTCCTACAGCTATACTTTTTTGCCTAATGAAGTAGTATATGTCAAATCTGTGTTTGCTCAGCTTTGAATTACCTGAATCTCAGAAACTTGTCCTATTAACATCAGAAGAATAAAGAAATGACCTTACTACACAGAATTTTTATTTTCAGGCTGAACTTAAAATTTAATTCTGCTTTGAAGGTGCAGCAAAAATAGTTTTAGAAAGTGTTACAGGTGACTGAAGTTTACCATGGGTTAGAACTGAGCGTCATGTGGTGGTAACTGTAATGACTGATGCTGTCTTCCTAACAGGGACACTATGTATCATTTTTAGTCTGAAATCTTCATTAGGAGAAAAAGCTGACAGTTACTTTCAAGCATTGAAAGTGGACCAGTGCAAGATATTTTGGGAGGCTAATGCAGAAAATGATGACTATTAGGCCATTCCTCTTTATATTTACTGGAGGAGAGTTTATCCACTACACTAATGAAGTTTGTAAAAGGCATGTTTGTTACACAAATGTATGTGTATTACACCACCACTTAATCTGTCCATGCTAGAAGAGGCCTTGGAATCTGATTCTCTGCCTGATTCCTTGGCAAATACGTTTATCACTGGGTGAAATACTATTCTGATTGCTTTGCAAAGTGCGGATTATTAGTACAAGTCTAAAGGAGAGCTGGAACAGTTGAGCAGTAGATGTGAAGTGCTTATGAAGGTGATTCAGCAGAACAGTGTGGAAGAGCTCGCTATGGTATCTGCGGCTCCACAAAGGTGGGGAAAAGTAACACAAGGAACCTGAATCTGGAGAAAAGTCTCCTGGGAGACGGTTGTTCTAGGACAGTAGTGGGAAGCAGGGCCCACTGTGAAGTTATGTGATCCTGGGAGATATATACGAGGAAATAATTAGCAGGAGAAGACTTTAACCTCTGTAGACAGTGCTACTTGGAGATACCAAAACACAAAGTCCTATTTTATTGTCCATCTTTTACAAGGGGTATCGAATGATTGACAGGTCGTAGAGAGAACTGCAGAAACATTTTCAGTGTTAAATATAGAGTTCCAAAGAGCTCAGTCAGCCTAATTTAGTCACAAGAGAATGTAAAGGTTTAGAGTTAGGTTAGGAACCTTGGGCTAAGCTTGCAGATTCATCTCAGAAAATGAGAAAGAAATCTGTATCTTTAAACTGAAAACAGTTATTAAAAATCAGCACGTATAGGTAACAGCATGGCTAGTCTGCACTCAGAACAACTATTCTGTCTCTTAAGTTCATCAAGGCATGTTTTTGAAGAGAACTCTGTGCTTTAGTCAGTTATATCAGGCCCTGTTTAGTGCTAAGTGATACGTACAGCCCTGCTATATACAAAAGAGAAAGTTAGGTATATTGTTCCTTTCAGACTTTCCATTCTATGAATATTAATTCCCTGCCATAAAGGTAAACTGGAAATCTTCATTTTATGTGGTAATGAAGGTGCAAATTATCCAAGTTCCACTTCCAGTGATCTTAAATGAAATCTAGTTTAGCATTAGCAAGTCTGTGATTTTTATCAGAAAATTAATGAGTCACCTTGCAGAAATCGCTCTTTTTCAGAAAGTAGTGTGCCCCAAGGAATAAAAAGATGCCTGAAATATCAGAAGCCCTTTTTCTCCTTCTGTGCACAGTGTTTTCATGTAGCAAACCTTCAGTATTCTGTATTGTGTAAAATGTCTATTTTTTATCAGAGACACTGTTTAGCAACATAAAAGTGTAAAGAGGCAGGGCCAGAGCACCTGGGTCAGAGTCCAGTTACCATAATGGGAAAACAGTACCTTGAAATCTGTGGGGTTTCTTGCCGAACCATCCCACCCCAGTCCCATGGGGAAACCACCGTACATCTTCATTGTTCTGCTGTGTAGAAGCCATCCAATTCCTGGTTTGTAACCATTTCTTTTGGTGTCAACATAGTCATCTAACTTCTCTCTTCCTTCTACTTGATCACTGGATGGATCTGTAGAAACCAGTCAAAGCTCTCAGCCTGGTCTGTAAAGTGGGTTATCCACTCTCTTAAACATCCTGATAGCCTTTTCCTGAGTTACCTGAATATGTCTTGTACATGGGCGATCAGAAGCATACACAACACAGCCGGGTCTTAGTAATGTACAGTATATTTACGTAAACACCCTAATAAATCTGCTGAGAAATACTCCATTTAATTTCTGTTAAGGTGCTGAAGTCATATTTGCTCTCTACTGGCCTTGTTACAGTCATCTTTGAATTTATGTTCTTCAGATCTTATTAGCTGATGACCTCCAGCTGACAGGTTCCCATAACTACTATGTGACATGGCATTTGGTATAAGTGCATTCTATTTCTTATTGCACTCTTGCTAAGGAAAGTTTCTTTTTGTTTTTCACCTGTTAGTTTCAGTAGCAAAATCTTACTTTAAAAATGTAGGTCAAGAGTAAAAATATTAATGAAGCTTGGGTTGTGGCACTGAAAATATGAGGATCTCTGTGAGCAGGACTGAACACTGTGGAAGTCATCAAGAGAGACCTGACAGCCTTCTGCAGCACTTCCTTCCTTGTAAAACTAAATGTCTTTGTTGGTAAATCTGGGCTTAGTAATTCACTTTCAGAAGATGCTGCTGTGGTTTCCCCCCTTCATTTAGGTCCTTGCCAACCTTAAAAATTATATATCTGTCCCATAATCCATTGTTACTAACTGATTCTTTCCCATACATTGAAATGTTAAAACCCTTAATGAATTTTAAATGAAATCTTACCTCCCATACCTCCTATAAACACACACTCACATGCTCTAGCATATTTCATCATATTCTCTGTTCCATAAAATGCTCTTTTTCTTCAAAACTTGCTTTAAACCCTACACACTAGGGAAGCTACAATAGTGGTCCTATATTTGCAAGTTTATTATACTTACCAATGGGGGGCTTTACCAAAATGTAATAATCTTTGCTTAATCCTAGTCCTATAGTGCTGCTTCCCTTCTCCATTTGATGGTCATTAAAAATTCTGGTTTCCCAATTTGCAGGAATATGTACCAGTTCTTCCCAGAATTCTAGAAAGAAGATTTTCATTTCGATCTGTCTCAATTTTAGCACACAAAAATTCTCAGCTTTGTTTCCTCCTCAGCTTTGATAATTTCTATGTTGAGGCATATATTCTCATGAACCATTTGCTTTGTGCCCCAGGTTCAGAATTGGTCTTGTTTAAAAGCTGAGATAAAATATTCGTTTACAGACACACATATATTGTCTTTAACCTCATTCTTACTGCATAATGTCCTGTCTTCCCTTCATCCTTCTTTATTCATTTTAATTATGGCCATTTTTCTAATTGTTTTTAATATTGTTAGCATGATTTAGTTCAGGCTAACTTCTACTGATTCATACTTTCCTCATATTCTTTCTGACCTGCAGTGTACAAGTATTGTTATTTGCCATTTCTTTGTATATTTGCCTACTTTTTTTTGTGGTAGTTATCCATCCAATATTCAGCTCCTTCTTGAAATAGTTTTTTTTTTTTTCTGTAGGCAGCTTCCAGAAAAAAAATGTTTGTACTTTCTATTAAAAGAATGACAAACCTGAAGTTTAAATCCCTGAAATTTTTAGTCTCCTTAATTTCTCAGTGTGCTTTTCCCCAATAAAGGAAACTGAGTTGTAGACTTGATTAATTTTTTTCATGATTCCCTATAAGGTAAGCGAAGTTCATTTCATGACCACTGGATCCATAATTATTTTTCTATGCCTGACTCTTCAGAAACATATTCCTTCATTAACTTTTTTTGAAACTTAAAATAGATTCATATTTTTTGAGGAGTGGGTAGGGAGTATGGGTGAGAGGGTGTTGCTATTATCATACTGGTGTTTTTTGTCTTCTGTAGTTTTGCAAAACCAGTTTCTTAACCTCATGTAATTCTTGGCACTATTTGTATTGTCAGCTCTATCCCTACTTACATTTCTAGACCATGGATTCTAGATCAGATATCATCTGCTATTCCAGAATGATGGATCCATTATGTTACTACTTATTGCTTTAGTTTACAATACCGTTATTATAGTGCTGCTTCCGTTGCCATCACTTTTTATATATTTTTCCTGAATATCATGTAGCTTTCAAGAGTTTTAGGATAGCCTCGTATGCTGTTCTGCCACATCTCTTTCCACCCTGCAGTACTTATGGGACAGGTGTATATTTCTAGCCATTCCCTTCTATTGCTTAATTTTCCTGCACTGGTATATCAACATCATAACTTGGTTTTGACATCATCCAGATTTTTAAGTGGATTAAGCACAGTATTTCATTGTCTATATAACTGACTGTAAACATGTTAAAATGCTTTTCAAAGAAACATAAATGTATTATAGGGAAGTGGTCTTGCTTTGCCAAAGCCATTACTTGGAGTTACATCAATTCATTATTTCTCTTGTTATCCGAAGAAGCTGTGGAAAAATTCTCTGCACTGTATGCACATCTAATAGAGTCCAGTTTGCTGTCTCAGATATAATCAAGAATATCTTTTCTATCAAACTAGGAAACATCTCTCTCCTTTTATGACTAATCTTCAGAAGCACAGGGCCACAGTCAGACGGTGACCTGTTCATCAGGAGCAGTCCTGTTTACTCCCTAAAGCTTGTGTTTGGGTACAGAACTCTTGTTCATATGAATGAACTTAGACCTTGGATAAGGAATAAATCCAAAGACCATCTTTGACTGGGCTTTTTCTAAATTTCTGCCATATTTTTTGCCTATCTTTTAGTTGTATTTAAATGTCACTTTTGTGGTTTTTTTTTGGATCTGACTGATGTTTGGATGCTACTGTTCAATATAAACACCGAGACAAAGCAATGGACACAGACTGTAATTTAATATTGATACACTGTAAGAGTTAGGCAGAGTGACTTAATTAAATTCCAGTGGAAAGGTACTTAACCTTTCTTATTAAACAGAAATTCATGCATAAAATGCAAAGACAAAGGCAGTTTGCATTAAACATTAACTTCTTCTAGCTAAAGAGCCATGGAGAGATTGATTGCATTTGCTTAAGAGGAAGCAGTGCTGAAAATGTCTTAATTCAAGTGGATTCCATTTAATTGTCAAGTGGCTCCAGAGAAGGAACCACTAGCTGAGCAAAAATAAGGGTCCTGCAATCCCTGTGTGCTGCAACAATTCCAAAGAAACCTTTGTTTCTGCTGCTTTCCAAGGACCCATGTTTGTAATTGCAGTGTGCAGGAGATTTGTATCTTGCAAGTAAATTGGTCTGATGTCTAAATATCCGTATCTATATTGAGAGACACAGAGAGAGAGGGAGATACATGTATCCCTATCCAGCATTCCCTGGACCACAGAGGGATAACATCTTAGCTGTGGGAAGAGGTTTTGCTTCTCAGAAGCCCAGTGTAAGCTTACCTGTCAGGCACACTTTCTTTGGCCACTGTTACTAAGGAAACCATCTCTTTTGTGGGAGTGCATTGTAGGTGCCTCTTTTCGGGGCCTGAATCTGGGATTACAGCCAGATACAGCTTGCCAATTCAAGACTCTACTGTGGTTTATTTAACCCGTGACGTGACCAGAGATGTATTACATAGTATAATTAGTTTCCTTTCCCTCTGCACTAGAGAAGCTGCTGAAGGATGAGTTCTTCAGCGAGGCAGTGCCAAGAAAAGCTCCTTTCTTCCCAGCTCTGAAAGGGTGGCTAGCAATGCAAGTCACACCCTGTGGCACACTGGGAAGAGACTGACTTAAGTACACTTGGAAAATCTCTGATGCTACAGCTACAGAGAAGTGCATAAAAGCATCAGATGTTAATCATCTAAAGTATAAAGACATTAATTATAAAAAGAACCTCATAATTGGTGAAGTTATCTATAATTTTGTGATATGAGATGAGCTAGCATCTTCAGATAAGATTATATATGAACTTCAACTATCTCTGGTATATTCATTCAAGTCACGTCTCCAAGCTACAAGCTCCATGATTCAAAATGGGGTGCCTTAGGAAATCACTGTTGCTGCTGCACATAGCTATTGATTTAAAATCCCTCTGTCCTCACATGAACAGAAAAGACGCTCGTTTCTGGTGAAATACATCCTTTAAACATTACAGATGAATGTACAGATATGTGGCCCGGTACACTCTTAATAAAAACGTTAAATATTAAATATAGAAAATTTGCATCTGTGAGTACCTGAAACACTGACATCACTGTCTAAAGGCATTGAAATATTGATTAATTAGTCAATGGGTAGCTCTGAGGACTGTGTAGCAGAACTCAGGTTCTACCTTAAGCTCCACGGAAGTAAGCAACGTGGGCTGCAGGCTACAAATATTGTTGGTACTGGTAGAGGCAAAAGGCTGGGCTTAGAGTTAGGGTGTGCTAATGGGACACCCATCTCAGGAGTGCTAGAGTTAGCTCGCTTTGCCTTACTACTACCTAATTTTGGAGACAAAGTCCACAAACATTTTTGGACTCCAACTCCCATACAGGTATGGAGTTTCTCAAGGATTTCAGTGGAAGTTCAATATTCAGTAGCTTCATGGACCTGGCACTGGCTCCTTTATGCTTTTTTTCCACCTTACAGGGAGGCCAAGGAAAGATTTAACAACTCTAATTAATGTAGGTAGTTAATGCCTGCTTTGGCAATGGTGTTTTGTTAGAATCCAGGAAATTCCTATCTTCATAATATCCTGTTAGCTAAAATACAAATTATTCCAACTTAATTTTGCTTTAGATTTTTGAAAGGCATAAGACAGAGACATATGATGCTGGCTATATTCTTACAGAAATGCAGGATGTTAGGAGAAGTCTTTTGGGATAGGTAGCAAAATAGGTAGGTATAGACAGTACTGGGATTTACTGCAATTGTGAAATAGGAAGGAATGATGGTATACTTGGCTCTTAAGCCAACTTTGTAAATGTTCACACTGATACTCGAGCTATAGTCAAAATGGGACTTAGTCCTCAGCAAATCAAAGCTCCTAATGGTTGGCATAAGCGTAGTCCCCTTGGGGAACCTGCAACATCTGCTTATATGTATAAAGAAAAATAAATATATATGAAATCCCTTCCTCCTACCTTCTGTCTAATTAGATGGTCACTCTCGAGGGAAGGGTTTGACTCACGTGTGCTCGTACAGTGACTAGTACAATAGGTCACTGATCTCAGCTGTGGCCTCTCTCTGCACCACAGGACAGCAGTCCTCATGAAAATCAGTAATTCAGACTGAGCTTCCTGTGCAAATGGAAAAGAATTTTAATGACTGTTAGCAGATTACATGTTTACATTCTCCTTTCTGCATTCAAACCCAGCAGTATTTGATATGTCAGCTATTTCTAAAACATACACGGCTTACATGTAAGGAGCAGGGCACAGAGCATGCTGGTAGAATGCTGGACCGAAATTCCTCTTTGGGCTCTGAATTTCCTTACCACTTTCAAAAGTAAAATCCAGCGGTCAAAGTCTCACCTGACTGAAGAGAAGATGTAGCTGAATGAGCTGTACAGCCAGATGGCCACTGTTTACTTACGTCTTTCCTTCATTCCCCATGGCTATGAGATTTACAGACATAAATAACAAAAACGATTTCATTTGAATTTTGCTGTTCATAGGACTTGCATCCAGAACTTAATATATTCCCTTTATGGTAGATGCATGTGATTATAATCCCTTCCAGCTCTTCCTTTTATGTTTGCTGTCTTGCTTGTTGTGTGGATATATTTTAGATGGATCACTTGGAGCTAAATGTACAAGAGTGCAGATGCATTTATGGGCACATGATGGAGGAAGGGAAGGGCAGTGCACAGCCAGAGCAGATCCTCAGCTTTTAGGAACAGATGAGTTGTTGCAAATACTTCTGATGCCTGCAATATGTGCTCAGTGTAAACAAGCAGTTCTGTGAGCAGCTAATGAACTAATGAAGCCAGATTTCCTACAGATTTCTGTCTCTTGATTGACTTTTTAACTGAAGCAGCTTCACATTATGCCTAAAATGTTCTAACTGTAGAGCATGCCAAAAGGGGCAGTCCTGCTTTCTTTACTCACTTTCAACTGCACATTACCACCCCATCAGATCTAGCAATCACATGGCCTCAAGGTGAAATTGAAAACTAATTCAGTTGTGTGTGTGTGTGTGTGTGTGTGTGTGTGTTTGTGGTGTTATTTGAGCTGGATCAATGAGCTGATTATCTCTGAGATCAGCACCCCTCTGTCAAGTTTGAAATTTAGTCAATAAACACTAGAGATTTTAGACAAGAATGTATTTGTGCTGGTGTATGCATGTTGGGGATGTTTAAGTGTTGGGGATGTTTAAGTGGCATGTGCTGCAGCCTAAGGTTTAAAGCAGAGTTGAATGTAGGGTTGTATAGTAAATGTGTCTTTGAAATGTCTCTAGCTTCCACTCTGCAACAATTTATGCTGGAGAAGTACAACATGTAACACTTCAGGAAAGTAAATACACAGTTAAATGTGCTGAGATTGAAGATGGTGATATGTAACACATCAAACCTGGTTGCTGGCATCCCTGTCATTTTCAAGGAAGTAAGTGTGTGCATTCTCTGCACTTTGATGGAACGAATTTGTAAATGCCACTTGTGGGATGTGTCAAGATGGTATTTCACTTGATGTGGATGTGCAACAGGAGCTGCTGAAAAGAGATAGTATTTATTGTTGTGCCCACAGTAAAATCAGTACTAGTGCCTATGCTGACCAGTAATATGCAGTCAAGGTGACTAACCAAAACATCTTCAGGGCAATCATAGCACAGGAATTATCAGCTGCTCTAAGGGTGATAAATGACCTTTGAATCAGCTATGGAGCTCACTAAACAGGCAAGCAGACAAGTGTCTAAACTTTGATGGATTTGTTTGAATTATCTGCATGTGGATCAATGAACTATCACACTGGTTTCAGCAACTGCCCTCAGAAATGATGCGGTGTGCGTGATTCATGATGTTGACCTAAGGTAGTTTGGAAGACATTGCTTTAAGGGCATTTGGTTTGCATTTGGAGATGAAGCAGAAAGGGTGTCTGAACAATATGCACACTGATGTGTTAACATCTGGCACTTTATTGGTTCTGGTATTTATTCTCTGGCCCCTGTCTATGTTCTTGCCACGTTTGTGTCATGGCTTATCACTTGCTTTGACAACCATTAGACCAGCTCGGTGTTGTACTGATCATTTTAGGTAGGTGTTAATCTGGAGAGCTGTTGCCTTGTTTCTTCTTTGGCTCCTGCTCGAGACGTGCAGCTCGGCCATCATATGAATGAAGGCCATGTGCCTTCTCCAGTCACTCCCGTTATCCCTCATGGACTGCACATCCATGTGCCGATGTGTACCTCGTGTTCTGTTGCCCGGCACAGGCTTTGGGGAGCTGAATGCAAAACCATTGTCCGAAGTTGAAGGTCTGTGGGCCTGACTCAGCCCTCAGTTTTCACCTTGGCAGCTTGAGCCCTTTTGACTCCAGGATTTCGGTGCTGAGCTGATGTGCTGAGCATCAGGGTTCTCATCTCTGCTTGGCTGGCGGGCTGCTTCACAGCCTTAGCAGAATCGCACTGGCTCTATTTCAGCATCTGCAAAATGAATGCGGTAGATCACAGCATTCTTCCTAAAGCACCTTGGTCTATGCATTACGTGGGCTGTAAAACAGCTGAACCAAACCACTGTGACACTTACACTAGTTCTGATCTACCCTCCAACTTTTCTGGCATAGCTTTGTAGGGAAACAGGCATTTTGCTGGCTTGACTAATTGTACAAAGACATTTGCCGTTTTGCTAATGTAGTTTAAATTTAATTTATTGAACTGATTTAAGCAGTGGCACAAAAAACCAACCAAACAAAAACTTCTGATAGTATAAACAATATCTGCACTATAAGTATTTGACAGAGTTAAGCTAGATAACCCTTTCTAAACTACATACAGACACAGGCATGCTTGTCTGTCTGCGGGTCTTCACCTTCCACAAACTCCTGTTTGAAAGAGAACACTGGTACTTGTTGCAGGTTACTCTTTCAGTATCATATTTGGGTCTGTATTTTATGCCCATTTTCATCTTGATAAACAGAGCTGCCCCCTTCCGGCCCCCCTCCCATCCCCTCTCTCCAGCAAGGTCAAACAACAGAACTGTAAGCACTGGAAGGGATTTTAGCAGGGCCAGGGGCCGGGGAGGGGTACTGCCTGCTGGAGTTCTCCACTGCTCTTCTCTTCACGTCCCTGTGGAGGTACACCATACAGCAAACATTAAGTAATATTTTAATACTGGATTACTCACTTTTTGCTTCTTGTGGCAGTCATCTCAAAGATAGTTCTTAGGTATTATTTTATGGAATAAATTTGCTTTAGCATCTTTGTGTGTAATCTGGGGGTGGATGCTTTGGGTAGTCTTGCTAGCTTGGGAAATAAAAGCACACTGGTACATATATCTGTGCTGGTTTTTTTGCCTTGCTGAGAAAAGCGCTGTATAGATCTACCCAGAGGAATATTGAATGATAACCAGGTTTCCAACCCTTTACTTATATAAGGAATTACATGTAAAAAAAAAAAAATGCCATAGGATTTGGCTGGGTATATTATAAATACAGGGCAATGACTTTCAGTGGCTCTTGTTTTCCCAGTCAAGATTTACAGAGAATCATTTTGGATTTTTCTCTTATTGATATTAGTTTCTAATTTTACTTTAAAATGTCATTTGATTGTGGAGCAATAAGTGGCACCATAATATTGATGCCCTGAGGAGACTGCTTTAAAGGGAAACTAGAAAACAGCGCTTTAAAATGTGGCTGACTGAGAGAAATGCTTTCGATATCTCCTAGTTTGCAAAATAAACCTAAAACATCCACATGCGTAGAGCATCCTGGTGATATACTGCTGTCGTACATTACTGCCTAGATGCCAGTGTCCAAGGGTGTCAGGGCAGCACTTAAAATGGAAAACAAAAAACTACATTCATGTAACCTCACAGAAAGAGCATTCAGTTCTCTCTCAATATTCATGAACAATGTCAGTTGTAGAGTTAACATTTCTGTGGTTAAATAATCATCTTACTCTTTTAAAACCAAAAGTCCTCACCCAGTTCCATCCCAAGTACATGGTCTAAACTACGGATTTCTAGAACAAATAAAATTTTACATGTTTCTACTGTGTATAAACACATTATAACAGGAAAACAGTGGGCATTTCTATGTTAGCTGGATTGTGATGGTACCTTATCACTCGTCAGCTCTGACTGCACATGCAGAATATCATCTTCTGTTTTTGGCAGTGGATTCTAGCCTTTTGCTTCTGAAGAGATCCTTATTTTTGTTTCAATTGTAAGATTTTCAGTTTTACAGACACCAGTATATCTTTTTAGCTGTTATTGATATAACAAGTTTTCTTCCGACAAGGAGGTGTCCTGCTTTAGTTTTAGGAGTCCAGATAAGTTAGCTTACGCAGGCTTTCTAAAATCAAATTCCACATATGAAAGAAAAAAGTCTAGGGGTCATTTTGCTTCTGTCAGGTGAAAAACAGCTGTCTAATAGCACACAGCAGCTTTACACAGCAGTTTTGGGACAGGAAGTTACTGATCTGAAATTAATGGGCAGGAGACAGATTGATTCTTTTTGCATAAGCAAACCAAAAGGATAATCATAATAAAAAAGAGAGGTCTATACATTTTGCTGACCCATGCAGAAAAGGGTTTTGGCACTCAGACAGAGTTTCTTTGGGAATCAATTAGAAAGATCTTTTTAACTTCTGCATAGGAAAGCAGATGAGGTGATTTGGCCACTTGATCTTCCTTGTCAGGGTGTTTCCATGACACATTGGTGATTACCTGTCTGGTGGCATTATTGGCTACAACCACTTTGCTACATTTCACTGTTTCACCCTAAAACTGGCTTAGAATGTCTATATTATTGTTTATGTGCTTGCATGCAGGGAGAAGATTGTTTATTGATGTCTAATAACTTTCTGCTGCTTTAGAGGCTTTTGAAAATTTTCCTTTTCTCATTCCAGCTTGCTGCCTCTCATGCGATCACACTATAAAGTGTGGAATTATAAAACTTCAGTTAATATTGCTTTTACGCATAAAATGCAGTACTATTGGCTACATGATGCATAAATGTGCATATGCTGTTAGCATATATAAATCAGCAGATGCAGATTATGGATAGTATGCTACTGAGAATTTAATTGCCAGGAAAATATGATACCCAAAGGCATGGATTAGAAAATGGATTATATCAATCCCATTTCTGTACAAGCACAGAAGATGTTTTAGATGTTTTGGTTATGTTAGGTTACATATATTTAAGGTTAGCAAGGTATATCATTTCACTGTCTCAAGGTTGAGATGCCAGTATGTTTTGAGGAAACCATGTGTCACATTTACTAGTAACCTGCTTAAATCTGTACATGCCAGAAAACTGCCTGGTGAATTCAGTAACTGCATGTATACTGTGAGATTTTGTTAGCATTAAATTTGAAATGATTTTTGCAAGTTGTTACCGACTCTTTCATACTTACTTGTAACTTATTGCAATCATCCTGGAAGAACCCACCTGCAGGAGCGCAACAGTCCCAGATATTGCTGGTTCGGTGCCATGAACTGGAAAGCTGGAGGGTTGGTAGGGACATTACCTTAGCTCAGGTTCTAGAGAAATGTGCTGTACATTGACTAAGGCCACAAATAATGTACCCAAGAACCTTAAAAATTAGACCATGTTTAGCTTAATTATCAATTCATGTAATCCCCATTTTTTTTCTCTTCAGAGTGAAAACAGACAAAAATAAGTGTTCACAATCCTAGATTGCTCTCATTTCCAGTTCTGTTGTTTGATCAAGTCTGTATAGCACTATGATCTGTATGAATTTTGCTGTCGAAATTTTCGGACTTTCAAACACTGACAGCAGCACAGTGGCGTATCAGCTGCTTCTGGCAACAAACAAAAAATCAGGAGCTGAAAGAAGTTCCATCACGTCCTTTGCTGATGCCCCAGCAAAAGGCACTAAAAACTCTGCAGAAAATTAGCAGTATGGCAAGGTATGCTATGCAAAATATCTGTGTTCCCATGCTGTGCCGGTTTTACCATTTGATTAGCATGCTTCTCAAGCAATAATATTTTCAGCAATACTGTAGTTCACAGCTGAGATGATGGTTCAGTTCTCCCTTACATCCTTTGTTATAGATGGTGTCCCTAAAATTTTCTTCTCTGTGAAAATTTCTCTAATTCCTTCATTGCCCCAAGTGGAATATCTCAGAAAGCTTGAAATGAATGCATTCCACCATTTTGTAGCCAGCCAAGCATTTGAAATGAGCATTGTTCAGCAGTTGTCATTTTTCAAATGCCTTGTTTGTTCTTCGTTGTTGAGAAATCCAAGTAATTTTAATTTAGAGCTTCTGTCTTGAGACAAGGCATTGGTGGGGATGAGGCACATCTATTCTGCTACATCTGTGTAAATAATGAAATGATGTGCGTGATCTGCTTGGTTTTGTTGCTGTCTTAATTAATGTATGGTACATTTTGTAGCGGTCCTAATGTGACATTTGTGTATCTCATTTTACTTTTGACATGATTTAAGAATTGATTTAAAAAACCTGCCAGATTTTAATTGAGTGTTGGCACTTGAAAGCACAAACTCTGTGCTGGTTACCTAGGGCTTAACATTTGTATCAGCAACAGTCCAATGCTCAAAGGTAAAATAATATTCAGCACTGGGAAATGGAAGTGATTATGGTCTATATGTGCCAATAGTAAGAGGATCAAGATTAATTAATTGCCACTTGCAGATACATATCTTCATAGCATTCTAATTTCCAAATTACACACCGGAGTTAATTTCTGTATCTATATGAGACACGTGCTCATCAGCCAACGTGGCTTGAGATGTTATATTTAATGGCTCTAGAGAGCTAAATTGTTTCAAGTGCACAGAAAGAGGCCACAGAACAAGCACGCAGAGTAGTTGTGTTCACAGACAATTAGTTCTGCTGACTCTGAGGAATTAGACTGCTGTTACAGATTTCAGGAAGGATGCTGAAATGCCTTCAGACGACTTTGGGTTTCTACCAACTTTGGCCGGAATCAATATATTTCATCAGCACGGTAAGCTATGTTGGTTGAAATATTTACCACTATATCCCCAGCTGTGATTGTCTGTTTAGGTCTAATTCCTGTAGCCATGAAAATTTCCGATGTGGATGAGAAATACAGCTAAGGCTTATGGTTGCTTTAATATGCTCGGGTAATCTCCTGCTGAATGTGCATGAACACCCCAGCCACGCAGTTTGTGCTGAAGGAACTGAAACCTACCATTTGCTGAACGTGCCAGTGAAGCAGTGCAGGTGTCAAATGCTGAACACTTGTGACAAGCTGCCCTGAAGGGGCTACTGACTGGCATCTACCTGAGTAATTTAGGTGCTGGGTAGCTCAGCCTGTGCAGGTGTATGCGTGTAGGTAATTTGTGTCCAGTCTGCCCAGGCTGAGCTCACTAGAGCCAGCTTGAGTCTGCAGTCTTCGCTACAGTAATGTAACCAGGAACTGAAACTAATAAGCTTTGTTTGTAACTGTTTGTGTAGGCATAGTATGAAAAATTGTGTGATTATGTGGAAACATGTTTTTCTCAAATTGCTTACTGATTTACTGCATAAATTACAGGGAATACTGACACAGTAATTTAACATCAGTTAATTTAACAGAGGAATTTTTTTTTTCTGCTAACAGTTTCAAAAGATCTAAAGCCAACTAACTCTTAGCTACTTCTCTTCAAGTCATTGCCATCAGATTGACACCAAATTCAAACATCTGAAATGGAAAACAATTCAATGCACAGATTTCTTAAATATTGAAAGTCACCTTTTGAAAAAAAAAACTTTGAATTGAAAGGAAGGGAAATTGAAATGTAAACGGTTCCCGTCAACAAGAGTATGTCCTATCATTTTTTTGGTTAACCCAGAGAAATAGGCAAGAAATTGTGAGCCTGATCTGAGATGACTGAAGTCAGCTTAAGTCTTTCTAGTGAAATCAGTATTACGTAGTACCTTCGTGCTTTTTGGAGGGCAGTGATATTTTTCTTTCTTACAGAACTGTGATTATGATTCCATGCTCTCGAGAAGGCAATTAAGATTTTTTGACTGGTCCTTTCTGGGCACAGTCTCTTCGGGAAGCATCATTTTTTGGTGCCCCACCTAACAAATTTCAGGGAAATGTTATTGAAACAAAGATTCCTCTGATTTCCGAAAGAGCAAAAATCAATACACGAATCACAAGCAGAAGCACCAAATCTCTTAATTTTACTATAAAACTAAGGAAGTTTTTGGCATGGGTGCATTTAAATTTACTGTTATGAATGTTAGATCAAAAATACTCAATTGAATTACAGAAAGTTTTTTCCTCCCTATATAAATGTGTTTTAATTTAATACTCTTGTATTAATCATTAAGATCAAAAAGTCCTAGTAACAGAGCCAGGCAATCAAGCTACCTTACAAGGAATTAAAATACTGTGGATTCTTTTGGCACATTGGAGAAAACGATCTCTCCTCCAGACTCCATCTCCATGTGGGAGGAGTTGAAGGTGAGGGCAACTGTGAAATGTTGTGAGATTTGTAAGCAGTGACTGGAGCAAAGCCACCTGGCTTAATAAAAAGGAGAAACAAAGCTCTGAGTGGCCTATATGTTTAAAAATAGGGGATGGGTTTAACTGAGGACAGAAATGTGTGCAGAAATGTAGTTTCAGTTTTCCCTGTCCTCTGCCACTCTTTGCTTCTCCCAGGAAAAGAACTATAAAAAAAGATGTGAAAATGATTGACAAAACCTCATTTCATATCCCTGAAAAGTGCAAACTTCTTTTAAACCTGAGGACTGTCTAAATTTTCCAAATATTTTCTGAACACTGACTGAAACTGCAATATCTGCCCATAAATTGGCAGTGTCATAGCACCCAGCTTACTGCAGTCTGAGAGGGTTCGGGACAGTCAAGAGGGATCCTCTGATTTACAACATCTGATCAGTCTCAGTTTCATGGAGTCAGCTTTCTTTCCTGAGTTGAGGAGCATTTCAGAAATGGTGAAGAGCAATGAAGATGATTAAGAGACTGGAGCTATGAGGAAAGATTGAGAGAGTTGGGACTGTTCATCCTGGAGAAGAGAAGGCTCAAGGGGGATCTCATCAACGTGTACAAATACCTGAAGGGAGGTCATGGAGAGGACAGAGCCGGGCTCTTTTCAGTGGTGCCCAGTGACAGGACAAGAGGCATTGGGCACAAACTGAAACAAAAGAAATTTCACTTAAGCAAACAAAAAATTACTATGAGGGTTGTCAAACACTAGAATAGGTTTCTCAGGGAGGCTGTGAAGTCTCCATCCTTGGAGATAATTAAAAAACTGACTGGACACAGTCCTGGGCAGCCTGCTCTAGTTGACCCTCATTTGAGCAGCACAATGGTTGGGCTAGATGATCTCGAGAGGTCACTTCCAACCTCAACTATTCTGTGATTATGTGAGAGCAACCTTATGGAATGCTGTTGAACACAGAAATATTGAAGTGAACTTTTTAGACCATATGTTATGACTAAATGACCAAGGTTGTTTTTTTTCTCTCCCTCAGTTGCCCAGTAAGTCTGGTTACCTGGGCTTGTGGCTGTCCTCATGGTGAGCTCCTCCACACTGGCTGATGCTTAGCACTGATCCTTCATTTCAGCTTTGTATTCATAACACAACTTCTGTCTTGTGATGTCTGTGAGGGCCTTTGCTCTCAGAGAGATGTGATATTTCTTGTCTTGTTATCCTAGAAATATACATTTGTAGATAAATAGATATCATATGTATATGCATAACATATTACTTTTATATCTATATAGATAAACATATTTTAAAGTGTCTATGAAGAGATTATGAATACCAGATCTCCCTCAAATATTTACATAGAAGGTATTCAATTAATGCATAGCATGCGTCGGTGTTACCTGCAGATACACCATGTAAGTATTAATAGTGATGTAGCAGGAGCTGGGTAGTTATTTTTATTTTCATCTTTTCTGTATTATTTATAATAAACACTTGGTATTAAGATGTCTTTATCTGAAACCAAGACAGCTGAATATCCTTTGCCAGCGGAAGTTTTGTGAAAAAAACATTTTGACAAAGGTTGTATGAAATAGAGCCAATACTACATTAGTACCACATATTACATCAGTAGTATTTGCACTGTGATTCTGCTTTCTGATCCAAGCACAAGTCAAAATGTTACTTTCAGGAAACTCTGTTTACTGAGACAAAACAGCAGACATGTCACAAATAAATGCACGAAACGAGGTGCAACACAAAATATTGTGCAATCCAACCTGTTTTTCTTGTTGTTTAGTTAATTTTTTTTTTTTCTTTTCTGCCACATGGGAGCTAATACTGAAGATTTAGCAAATTAATAGCTTCTTGTCTGTTGACTGGAATTAATGGACCTGATTTCTGCAGTTTTTTCTTTTATAAGCACAGGGAATGTTTTTATAGAAGTTAACACCTGAAAATTTGAGCAAGTGNTGAAAATGATTGACAAAACCTCATTTCATATCCCTGAAAAGTGCAAACTTCTTTTAAACCTGAGGACTGTCTAAATTTTCCAAATATTTTCTGAACACTGACTGAAACTGCAATATCTGCCCATAAATTGGCAGTGTCATAGCACCCAGCTTACTGCAGTCTGAGAGGGTTCGGGACAGTCAAGAGGGATCCTCTGATTTACAACATCTGATCAGTCTCAGTTTCATGGAGTCAGCTTTCTTTCCTGAGTTGAGGAGCATTTCAGAAATGGTGAAGAGCAATGAAGATGATTAAGAGACTGGAGCTATGAGGAAAGATTGAGAGAGTTGGGACTGTTCATCCTGGAGAAGAGAAGGCTCAAGGGGGATCTCATCAACGTGTACAAATACCTGAAGGGAGGTCATGGAGAGGACAGAGCCGGGCTCTTTTCAGTGGTGCCCAGTGACAGGACAAGAGGCATTGGGCACAAACTGAAACAAAAGAAATTTCACTTAAGCAAACAAAAAATTACTATGAGGGTTGTCAAACACTAGAATAGGTTTCTCAGGGAGGCTGTGAAGTCTCCATCCTTGGAGATAATTAAAAAACTGACTGGACACAGTCCTGGGCAGCCTGCTCTAGTTGACCCTCATTTGAGCAGCACAATGGTTGGGCTAGATGATCTCGAGAGGTCACTTCCAACCTCAACTATTCTGTGATTATGTGAGAGCAACCTTATGGAATGCTGTTGAACACAGAAATATTGAAGTGAACTTTTTAGACCATATGTTATGACTAAATGACCAAGGTTGTTTTTTTTCTCTCCCTCAGTTGCCCAGTAAGTCTGGTTACCTGGGCTTGTGGCTGTCCTCATGGTGAGCTCCTCCACACTGGCTGATGCTTAGCACTGATCCTTCATTTCAGCTTTGTATTCATAACACAACTTCTGTCTTGTGATGTCTGTGAGGGCCTTTGCTCTCAGAGAGATGTGATATTTCTTGTCTTGTTATCCTAGAAATATACATTTGTAGATAAATAGATATCATATGTATATGCATAACATATTACTTTTATATCTATATAGATAAACATATTTTAAAGTGTCTATGAAGAGATTATGAATACCAGATCTCCCTCAAATATTTACATAGAAGGTATTCAATTAATGCATAGCATGCGTCGGTGTTACCTGCAGATACACCATGTAAGTATTAATAGTGATGTAGCAGGAGCTGGGTAGTTATTTTTATTTTCATCTTTTCTGTATTATTTATAATAAACACTTGGTATTAAGATGTCTTTATCTGAAACCAAGACAGCTGAATATCCTTTGCCAGCGGAAGTTTTGTGAAAAAAACATTTTGACAAAGGTTGTATGAAATAGAGCCAATACTACATTAGTACCACATATTACATCAGTAGTATTTGCACTGTGATTCTGCTTTCTGATCCAAGCACAAGTCAAAATGTTACTTTCAGGAAACTCTGTTTACTGAGACAAAACAGCAGACATGTCACAAATAAATGCACGAAACGAGGTGCAACACAAAATATTGTGCAATCCAACCTGTTTTTCTTGTTGTTTAGTTAATTTTTTTTTTTTCTTTTCTGCCACATGGGAGCTAATACTGAAGATTTAGCAAATTAATAGCTTCTTGTCTGTTGACTGGAATTAATGGACCTGATTTCTGCAGTTTTTTCTTTTATAAGCACAGGGAATGTTTTTATAGAAGTTAACACCTGAAAATTTGAGCAAGTGCTTATACCTGTTAGAGAGAACATGCAGAAAGAATATTTCTGCTTGTTTATCTGCTCAATAACAATGGGAACTGCTCTCTAACTGTTAGGTATAGAGCTATTTTGATCTACTGAAATTTGACAGGACAATGGCATCAGAAGTTTTCACAGAGGCTAGGAATACAAGCTGGTAGTCTCCATACAGAGAAAAATTTGAACAACAGTCAGATTGATGTTGTTTATAAAAGCAGACAGCAGCTTGTCTCTTGCTTTTTTATGATGACATTTGATATTTCTCATCAGGATTTCCTCTATTTACTGATTAAATCTCAGAAAATGAAGATAGTGTACCAGAATGTTGTTAGATCTGTTAAAACATGAATCATCTAATTCAAATAGACTTGACAACACTATAACAAGAAATACCATCACTAAAACTCTAGCAGTTTAATCTAACAGTTCCTCTAAAATCACGTCTGCAGCATCTATTTCCAGACAGGTATGTAAAGTTGATTACAAAAAAAGTCAATCATTGAAAAAACAGCTGTTAACTGATCTGTTTCACTGAAACTTAGAATAGGAGAAAATGGACAAGGCAGATGCAGCCATGATGTGAAAAGTTGTGGTGATGGGGTGGAGGTGGCAGCCATGTGGCAGCATGGCTTTTATATGACCACAGGTGTGTGCTATGGAAGTAGCAAGTAAAATGACTTCTTATTTATCTCTCCCTCTCCTCAAAACATGACAAAAACTGTTGCTAGTATCTTTATTTTCTGAAGGATCAAACTTTGCATGTCCTGAAACTCTTCTAGGGAAGATTGACCACTTTGTAGGCTATCCCATTACTGACTTTTTCTGCTGCTNGTTTTACTTTATTTTTATTTTTATTTTTTTTCTTGTGACAGACTCTTACAGTGTGATCTCAGGCACTTCTATGTCTTCAAGCTCAGAGACAACTCAGCCATCCTGGCCAAATCTGGAAGGACCTGACTGGAAAAAAGAGAAGTACTTGGAAAACGGAGGCCAAAACGATACACTACAGTACGCAAGTAACTTTATAGAAAACATAATTGTTGAGGTAATTGCATTAAGTAAATGAGGATCCTCAGATATGTTTGTTTTTGAAGGATCATTGAGTTGTATTTAAGATTGTGTGTTGTTTGTTTGAACACAGTGTAACTGGGAGGAATTCTCTAATATAACTGATTTTTAAAGGTATATGTCAAGGTATTAAACTAAGAAGCCAAGTTAAAAAACAGTGGCTTCTGCCAGGTTAAATACTTATGGGAGAGCTTAATTTTAAGCACATAAATAATCCCATGCATTATTTGTCATTTTACAGTTCACTGGAACAACTTGTAGTTTATCCTATGTATGAGAGTCTGCTAGATCACTACCTCTACTTGCCGATTATCTTTCTTTCAAACAAATGTAACACTGGAAAAATAGAAGTGAATCCCCAAATGCATATTGATAGTAGCAAGTCCAAAATAAGAAAGGAGATCAGTTTTAGACCAGCACTGTAGAATATGAACAGCAACTTCATCTAGATAATAAATATCTTAAAAATATAGTTGCTTGTAACAGTAGCAATAAATAATTGCATGTATTTATAGCCTGATAGTGACTAGAAATAGATGAATAGGTCTGGAAAGCTTTTCCATTCAATTTATTTGTTTTTCTCTCTTCAAGAATGTGTTTAGATCAAAACTACAAGCTGAGTATTGTAAAGAGTTAAGTATGTGCCTGGCTAGCTAGTTGGTTACAAGGTAGAAGCCATGAACATGCTTAAGGTTTGAGGGAAGACAAACGTAAAACACGTGGTAGAGAAAAAAAAGAATAAATGGTTCTCTGCACACGGGACTGCCAGGACAAAAAGTAGAGTATTGAAATGCCATTAATACAAACACATAGAAAAATATTTTGATCATAAGGATAGAGAGGCACTGGAGCGTTGTCGACTCTTCAGAGTTTTTCCTTTTAATTTGGTATCATTTAAAACAAAATATTAAATATAAACTTTTAGCAGTGATATTAGGCAAATAACCAACAATGACTAACACAGCATTGGGATCAAAGTAGTACATATATTTAAAAAGATGTCAGTGCATACAGGCTGCAATGGGATTTTCACTTCAATCTGCTATATACCAAGCCAACTCTTATCCAAATCTCTCAGACTTTCATTTGCTTAATGTTATACACATGTACACTTCCAAAAAAAAAAAAACCAGGGAACTTTTTAAAGCTACAAGCTAAACATGTGTGTACAATTGTAGCATAAACGTCTAGCTCAGAGCTACACAATACACCATCAGACATTAAGCCTGTGGCAGAGCTAGAAACTGCATCAAGATCTTTTAAACCATGGATTAGTGACTCGCCAACAAAGTTAACTTCCCTGCTGTAGCATTAGCTACTAAGTATGAGACTTATCTCTCAGTATGTGGCGAATTTAATGTCTATTGACCAAAACCATATCATAATTAAATGGAAGTAACAACCTAAATACTTTGCTAACGCTTAAGCTAGACACCACAGTGGAAAAATGAGGCTATGGGCTAGCCATAAGCTGTGGATGTCTGCAAACCTCATATGAGAGGGAGGAAAAAATGAAAGAATGCAGTTTTGTCAACTTTTTTCACAATTACATTATCTAGGTTGTATGTATTCCAAAGGAAAAAACAAAGTTTTAACTGCTGAACATGTCCACGTGGCATGCCTGCACAAGTAATTTGTGTCAGATGAAGGGAACCAAGGCAGCTTTACTCTAATGGAATGGGTGGGACATGTGACCTGTGTGCCCTACACCCAGCATCACAGACAGGGTGTGAGTTGCTTTAGATTTCTGGCAAATCCAGATTTAATTGTATGCATCTGATCATTTATGTGGTGTTTGAAGAAAGACAGTTATTTAAGTGGGAGTCTATGTGCTGATATTTCATGGAGATTTGTCATGAAACATAAAAAGAAAAATAGTGTGAAATGCTGGAGTGACTGTACTTTTCTCAGGAATATGGAAACCAGTGTTTGGGTGGGAGGTGGATTAGCTGAGCCTATAAACAGGGAACAGAGAAAAAATATATATTGTTTAAACTGATTTGTGCTGCTTCTGTTATTGATTTAGACAGTAGTTATCAGATTAGTGAAACCATCTGAGATTTTTTGACATGCTCAACAAAAATAAGTATTGCTTTTATTTTTTCTAAATTCATCAAAATTACATAGAAGGAAAAGTGGCTAGTCCTGTAACTGCCTTAACATTGCAGTGTTAATGAATGAAGCAAAGGATGTCAATTTAAAGCAGGTGACTAATGAGTAATACAGAGCATGCACAGGCAAGTGGAAATCTGAAGGAGAACAGTTGTGAAACAACTAATAGATTGGGAAAGCAGAGATGCTGATTTCAGAGATCTAAGGCTGCAGACATCAGCTCAATGTCAGAGACTGCAGCTTGGAAACTCGGCTGGAAGCAGTAACTTTACTCTTAAATAAGAAAAGGATCTGACAGGGTCAACAGGGAGATGTGTAAAGACAGAGGGAATTTTTAACTTCCTTTTTTCTCATTTGCAGGATTTATGACACAGTTTTGGAAAATATAATGTTAAACTAGGCTGAATTAAGAGAGCAAATAAAAACAGGTTCAGCTGTGAGGGGCAAAATACAGGAGGATAAAAGAAAACTTTTCATCCAAACTGGGATCAGAGGGAGTGGGGCTCAAAGGAGCTGATCTATAGGGGAAAGTGGGTAAAGGCACCTGAGGCACTGAGGAAAGCTGGTAGTCTGCAAGCAGGTGTGGTAGATGTGTGAGATCTAATGACTACTTGCTGTGTCAAAGTGCAAGAGGGTTAAACAGAGGTAGCCTCACAGCTGGAGACCTTTGTTGTCAATAAATCACCGTGGGGTAAACCTGTTTGCACTTCCCATCTCCCCAAAATGCAAAATAAGAGTTCTGACATGCCAGGAAACAGAAAAAAACTTACAGTTATAAAACTGTATGCACCCATGGGACAAAAAAATTGTGTAGTGGTCTTGGGTAAAGGTAGTCGTCCTAATGTAAGGTAGTAGCTTCCACCTTGAATGAAAAATTCATAGATGGGGACAACAGGGTAGAAGATTCTGTAAAAAGCCTTCCGTAAGTAGGTGACCATGCCTTGGTCATGCACATATGGTTATGCCTTGGTTATAGCACACACTCTTCTCACTTGAAGAGTGTAAATGAGTGAAGAACAAACACTTCTAGCAAAGCCATAGTGGTTAGCTAGAGCCTGAGCAGAGCTGGGGTGACTGGGAAGGCTGTATTAGTATGTATGGTATGTATAAAATATGCATTAGCATGAACAAAAATTGACTGCATTGCTCTCATAGCTATCTACTCTTGCTAATCTTCTAAGTGACTATTAGTAGATTTTTTTTTTTAATAGTAGAAATTTGTGTTTTGTTTGTAGTATATGTAGATACCACCTGACACCTGATTTAGAAATTGCTTTGAAAATGGTATAGATCCTTCTGCAAAATCTTGGCTACCATGAGAACAATTCCACCTGACTTAAGGATAGACTCCAAATTCATATCTCAATTTGAGTTCATTTACAGGGAAGAGAAATATCTGGATTAAAAATCTAAATGCACTGTTGAATGTGAAACATTGAACTCTACAAGCAAGCTTTTTAAAAAGTATCTTGGGAACTCCTAGGGCAGATTCAGAGCTGGAAGTTTGTTGCTTTAGAACATGAGATCTCTTTGCCTTGTAGTATAATCTCCAATATCTGGCTCTTAAGTATCATGTATTCTACGTCCAATATATAGAGAGACTTCTCTGTTGAAAACACTTCATGAACACTTAGTCATTGGCTTTCCTTATATTTTCGTAAATCTTAAATCCAGCAATCATTAAATCATGTGTATTAAATGCTGTATTTTGCACTGTTGCCCTCCACTAAGCCTAATACTTTTTGACATATCATTTTTCCCAAAGCACTGAATCTTTCTTTGAAAACATCTATTTCTTTAACTACTGACTAATCAGTCATGATAATAATAATAATAAACATCATTTTTATTTTTAATTTGTGCTTATTTGTCTTTCAACTTCAAACTTTTGATTTTTATTATACCTGTATCTGCTGGATTAAGGACTTTGTTAGTCCCTGTAATAATGTTTTGTAAAGATGTTTAGAACATGGTAAGTAAATCATTCTCTGCACCTTGTTTTAAGCTTTTTCAGTAAATTGAACCTTTAATTCTCTCGTAGGTTTTCTCTGAATTTCCTAGAGTTATTGTGGATTCTCATATTCTTTCTGCTTTCTTTCCCAATAATTACACATTGTATTCCAATATTAATAATAAATATAGAACTAAAACCATAATCATGTTTTTGGATGCCACTCCCCTTTCAGCCTCCTGGCTGGGCAATATTGAAGAGAAATTCTGTGTTTGATAGTGATGATCTTATCTGGCTTTTAGTCAGACTTTGGCTATCATTCTTTGAACCCGTTAAGAGATTCAAATCTTTTAATCTTTAATCTAAATCTTTTAATTTTGCAGAGAAGGCTAGAGTATAATTCAGTTAGTGAAAAGTGGTTGACTAAGATGGCTTGGTAGATGATTCTACAGCTTATTACCTCCATATCACCTCAAATCAAGTCTTCTGTCAAAAAACAAACAAAAACACAAAAAAAGTTTTGGACTTTCTGAAGTGGTAGATTTTAATGTTAACTCATTTTGACCTAAATGACTATCTGAGATATTCAAAGGTAAATGATCCAGAATAGCATTTTTTCATTAGCAAATACCTGCATCATAAGAGCTAAATCAATCAAAATACAGACAGATGTTGATAGTAGGATGGCTATTCTCTACCATGCCTCCATTTTATAACTAAAACAATACTGCATTATTATTCAAGGAAACAAGATCCAATGCCATTTACACTGCACACAATATGATGATCTATATTAAATATCATAAATTCAAAGAGATAAAAATTCACCTTAACTCGTTTTCAAAATAGACCTTGTTCTGTGATCCCCAACTGGATTCTTGAGACAATAAATGTAGAGTGTCCTAAATATTCACTTCAGGCTTCTGAATTTTTTTTTATTATTCAAGAGATATAACATCCTAGCATAATGTTTTAGACATTAGAAACTAGTATGGAGGCTTTGTAGATTTAAAAATAGGAAAACATTATTTTTTTTAACAAAAGAATACGCATAATTCCAGAGTTTATGGCTATATGTAATTTGGGTTTATCACTAAAACTGTTGGCAGCATTTTTTTTTGATGTCTCAGTACATGCTAATCTAAGAAGCATAGCCCAAAACCTACTTAATCCTTAGGCAGATGTTACTACTACTTTTTCAGGAAATAAATTTGTGGACTTAAAGAACTGTTTACAAGGGTGAATGCAGTTCACATTTATGAAATGTTAGAATTGCTTCCTTCACTCCAATTTCTACTCAATAACTCTGTTTTCCTGACACTCAAGGCAAAAAATAAAAAAGAGAGACAGGTTTTTGTCAGCCCCTGCTGCTTCAATCTCAAGTCCATTCTGTTAACACATTCAACAGCAATCACTACCTAGCTAGTATGCTGCTTTGAATTCTTCCAGTTTATGCCAGCTTGGTCATCTGTCTGTCCCCCTACAATGCAAACAAATAAAACACCATCATTTGCCATGCTTGGAGGGCTGCACCTTGCTTTTGTCTCAGAAAAGGCACATCCTGGGGGACTTGAAGGTGGGAAAAAAGGCTAAGAATTACAGACTTAAGTTAGACAAGATCAAAGGTAACAGAAAATGAAAAATGACAAAAACATTGCTGTTACATAAGTCGGAAATCAATACAGTTTTGAAAGCTGAAGCACACAACAGAATTGAGAAAAGGGTGGCTGTAGACTTACAGGATTTATCTTTAATGACACTGTTTTATAATTTCTGAGAGGAGTACACAAATACTTTAAAGAGCAATAGAGTGAGAGGTTTTGGAATATAATTTGACTAGCAGTCTGCTGGAAACTTTTTTGTGAACTAGGGTATGCTCTCAGTGCCATTTTTCGTAAGCTACCCATGAATGGTTTCAGCAGCAGGAAGAAGTGCAAGACCTTCCATTGCAACTCTTCCTCCACTACTACTTTGTTACCGCAACTGGGTAATGATTCCTCTGAAAACCTTTCTAGCAAATTGTCCCATAGGACTTCGTCTGTGTTCCTGTTTCCCCTAGAAATCCTTTGTGTGGCCTGAGATGCCATTACACTTTATACTGTATGAACACAGCACAAAGATGCAGACTTGTCTCAAACAGTTTGTAAAGTAAAAGAAGCGAGAACAGATAGGAGAGAAGACATTAAGTTTATAGTGATCAGATAAGGCAGACAGTTGTTGCCCAAACAATGTTTAAGTTACCTTGCTATTGGTTGTTGTTGTTGTTGGTTGGTTGGTTGGTTGGTTTTCTACTTCTTCTGGGTAAGAGATTATTTAGGTGGATTTTTTAAGGAAAATAGTAAGTTTTCTATGCATATGTTAATGGGAGTTATATCAAGTTTGAGGGGCAGCTGGAAGGATACACAATGTTGTTTGTTTGGAAATGTGGTTGGCAATGACAACCATACTCCTGGAAAAACAGGGAGTGAGGGGAGATATATCTGGAAACATCTTGTAATATGGAAGATTTCCCTTTCATTTCCAGAATAAAGAGGAAGGGATAGTCCTGTTCGGTTACCCCTTTCTGCTTTCAAGCAGAAACAAGAATAGAGAAGATGTAGGGATGGTCCTGCAAATTAGTAAGCAAAAGTTGAGTAGATAGCTTCACAGGTGTCCCTCTGCTAACACTGATAGCAGTGGGTGAATTGGAGTTCTATTTATCCCCCAGCAAAAGTGGTTACTGAAGGCCAAAAGAGCGCCTGAGATGTAGAGATGCCATAATGGTCTAGTCTCGCTCACAGTCCCTTGACCACAGAGCCCTGAAGAAGGGGGGTAGGGCAGCTATACCCATTTTCTCAAGGAGAGAGACCAGCATGGTGACTTTCTGCATGTTCACCTCAAGCCTGAAATAAGCTTGTCTTGAAAAAAAGCCTTCAATGAGAGCTTGAAACAAGCACCTTATAACATATCCTGCTGTTAAAATTCTCTTTAAAACAGTGTTGGGATTTTCTATTTTGTTTGTTCCCTTTGATACACAAGGATTAAGCATGGAGGCATCTTTCTTTGAAAGCAAGAGGGGAAAAATCAAAATACTTAAGCTACAACATTGCCTTTTGGAGCATGTTCAGTATGGACATCTTCATTGCTCCTATCTTTTGATCTTTACTGTATATCTTCAGGCTGCAGATACATCTAGCAAAAAATGACTATGTGCTGAATGTTTTCCTGTAGCTTCACGTGGGACATGATTTGCTGAAAAACAATTGTTTTCTTTTTGATCACCTTGACCTAGGCTATCACAGCCATGAGTCCTGTGGGAAAGAGAAGAAGAAGCAAGATAGGTCTTAATCTCATACTTTCTCTCTGGTCCAACAAGTTCTTTGTGAAGATGCAGAAAGAATGAGTGTGGGGAGCTACCCTTGCTGGCTTCTTCTTGACAACTACATTATCCGGTATATGCATCTACGGAAACTATTAGCATAAGGCTATGCAATACCAAATATATCTAGCTTGCTTAAATACTTGGATCATGCTGTCTCTCTCTCTACATGTCTTCTCCAGGGTTTAACATCCATCTGTACTGGGTCTGGCTGGGAAGGAGTCAACTTTCCTCAGAGCAGCCTGTATGGTGCTGTGCTTTGCATTTATGGCCAGAACAGCGTTGCTAACACATCAGTGTTTTGGCTGTTGTCAAGTGGTGCTTGCACAACACCAAGGCTATTTCTCCAACACTCTCCCTGCCAAAGGCCAGTAGGCTGCAGATGGGCAAGAGGTTGGGAGGGTACACAGCCAGAACAGCTGATCCCAACTGACCAAAGTGATATTCCATGTCATAGGATGTTGTGCTCAGCAATAAAATCTGAGGGAAAGGAAAGGTTTCGGGGGCATTCGTGGTTATGGCATTTGTCCTCCCAAGAAACTGCTACATGTGCTGAGGTCCTGATTTCCTGGAAATGGCTGGACGTCTGCCTGCCAATGGAAAACAGTAAATAAATTCCTCTTTTTACTTTGCTTCCACACATACCGTTTGCTTTTCTTATTAAACTGCCTTTATCTTAACCCGTGAGCTTTTCAATTTTATTTTCTTCACCTGTCCCGTTGAGGAGGAAGAGTGAGAGAGTGTCTGTATGGGAGTCTGGCAGCCAGCCAGTGTCAACCCACCACAATCTTTAAAACTGTACTTATCAGATCAGTAGGTATGTAAAGATTCTTTTCTTCTGCTGCCTGGTGGAACAATCCCTCTGAATTCTAATTATTTGTGTCATTTGAATGATATAACCTTATAGTAATTTTTTCTCAATAGTATATCAATGATAGTATTAGGTCCTATCAACACACAAAAATGTTCCAAATTTTGATAATGTACGTGGCTTTTTGTCATATTATGACAAAATATGACTGTCTTTCACCTATTCTTACAGCCCCATTTTCTTAGATCTGTCTAGTCTGAACTTAACATGAAGGTCTGGTGTACAGTGTTAAATTCTATTGTATTTTACTCTGCCCTGTGGTTGTGTGTGTGTGTGATGTCATAATGAATCTTTTAAATATTTATAAATTAAGGAATATAGTATATACATATCTAAAACTACACACAATTAAGATGTGTTCCTCTGCTATGTACGTATTTGTTTATGCCAGTAATAGGTATATAAAACCTACTTTCTCCTTTATAATTGTTTTTTAATGTCACAAAAGTATATTGATGTTTCTTGCTAATAAATCTTCTTTTCCATTGTGCCTCTAGTGCAATATTTCTGCTTTTAATATTGACAAACAATGAAGGAGGAGCTGATGTTTTAACTCAAGTTCTACAATGGAAAAAGGAAACAAGAGTGAAAGAGCTGAACATATTTCATCCGAAAACAGAACTGCCAAGTGAAAGAATGCTTACACTGAAACAAATAATATGACATGTTCTTGAAGTCACTTGTGGGTGGGCTGTTCATTTTGCTCTGCTGTGTTGCAATTATGCCCTGCTGAGTGCAGGAAAAGTTAGCCAACTCTCAACCTTCCTAGAACAAAAATCAGCATGTTGCCATTTTTCTTCTCTACCAAGATGTCTTAGTCAACCCAATTTCTTGCTTGGGTCTTGGGGATTTTCTGTTTCTTCTGATTCCTAGCATCATCCACAGACTTCATTTATGTTTCTTATCTTTTGCACAGAATGGGAAAGTACGGTCTTTGTTCTGAACTTTTATCCACTCCAATACACAGATTTTTATTTTTTTTTTGTGATTACGCAAAATTATAATAGAAGCAGATAGAATTCTCCATGCTCTATGAATTATGTTCCAGTGTTCCTGCTGACTGTGTGGACAATTTTGCACTGGCTTGGGACAAAAAAACGTGAGCTATGGGAAAGTGATTATTACATACGTATAGAAAGTATTACACAAGCATTTTGAAGGTGAAAAGAAAAGCATCAGAAAAGTTGGTGAATTTGTTTGTTTGTTTTATTATTTCTGCTTTAGGAATACAGCCAGTTTACATTAGTCAGAGCTTGATTTACAGTCATATACGGAAATACCTGTCAGAATAGGATTTCAAAGTGCCTTCCACTGATGTCAATTAGTTTGCAATTGTGATTATTATCAAGTGATATTTGATCTAATGATAAAAGTGACAAAGAAACACTAAGCTTTTCCTCAATTGTAGTTCTGGTAGTACTCAGAAATGACTATGCATACTATAATAATGTCCTAAAGTGCACTGTATCTCATATCTTTAAGGTGTTTCTACCACTCAAATAAGGAGACGTGAGTTTGACCTTGCAATCACTGAAGAATGCATTAACTGTACGCTAAATGCGTTGTTATTGATCTCCAACTGAGTATTCACATCATTAAGTTCTGCAGGTGCTTAAGTGTGTGCAGGATTGGGGTTGATTTCCTTCCTTCTAATTCCTTTAAAAATAGACTTCTCCTTCCAAGTTTGTTCAGCTTTGCAAGACTATTGCTATAAAGGTCTGCGCTTGCTATCCAATATAAGCATTAAATACACTAGCAGGTTTTTTTTGTTTTTTGTTTTTTTGTTTTTTTAAAGTATATATTAATAGTCTAAGAAGCATATACAGAATAACTGAGTGAGTGTGATGAGGAAATAGCTGTTCTACTTCTTGGCATTTTGTTAAAATGATAATGAAAAAAAAGTTTAAGAGTGGCAAGGAATGAATGAAGAAGTGAACCTTGAGAAAATAGTCATAAAGATGGCTCACCTGTTTCAGAAAGGCATTGACAGACAGTAGTTTCTCCATGGGTGTCTTGTGACTAATAGCACTACCGTAGCTAAATTTCCCAAGTCATTAATCTTACAGTTTGTATCTTTTATAACAAAATGTTGTAAATAGTGTATTTCCTATGATATGGAGTACCTGCCCTATGCCATGGATTTTCCTTTCATCCAAGGGAGCAGGGTCTGTACTCAGCACAGTCAGCTGGTTTAACCACAGGAAGAGACCAGAAGTTTGTGAGGTTCTATGCAAACAAAAACAGCAGAGCGCTCACTACCTGTAACATTGGACACTTCTGAGCAAGGAGGGAAGAGCTGGTAGAATGGCAAGCACTTCACTTCACTGTTCTCCCAGTGTTTCTCTGGAATTTTATTCTGCACTTTGATAACAGTACTAAAAATATTTGGTACTTCACAAGTCAGTGTAGAAATTGAAAGGCAGTTTGTGCTTTCAGTTTAACAAATAGGCAATTTAGACAAATGCCTCAAATAAGGGACATGCATAATACATCTCTGCAGGAAGCTTAAAAGAACAGAGCTGTTTCGATGTGAACTATTTAATTTACTGTGAATGTTTCTCTAGGACTAATAGTGAAAACAATAAATGAAGATTCTGATTTGTTCAGAGCATAGTCCAGTGTCATGGTTTTGGCTGGGACAGAGTTAATTTTCTTCGTAGAGGCTCACACAATGCTGTGTTTTGGATTTTCGATGAAAATAGTGGTGATGTTTTTGGTTGTTGCAGAGCAGTATTTACATAGAGCCAAGGACTTTTTTGCTTCTTGTGCTGCCCTGTCAGTGAGGAGGCTGGGGGTGCACAAGGAGCTGGGAGGAGATATAGCCAGGGCAGGTGACCCAGACTGACCAAAGAGATATTCCACACCATATGACGTCATGCTCAGCCATAAAAGCTGGGGTAAAGAAGGAGGAAGGGGGGGACGTTGGGAGTGATGGCGTTTGTCTTCCCAAGAAACCATTATGCGTGATGAGCCCTGCTTTCCTGGAAGTGGCTGAACACCTGCCTGCCCATGGGAAGTAGTGAAAGAATTCCTTGTTTTGCTTTGCTTGCGTGCGCTGCTTTTGCTTTACCCATTAAACTGTCTTTATCTCACCCCATGAGTTCTCACACTTTTACCTTTCTGATTCTCTCCCCATCCCACCTGGGGAGGGTGAGCGAGTGGCTGTGTGGCACTTAGCTGCCTACCGGGGCTAAACCACAACATCCAGTTAAGAGTAAAAGATTATCATTACTCAAAATAAGAGCTACTTGAGCAATGATGAATTTCACTTGGTTTCTCCTGTGACATATTAGAAGGAAACAGATGCACATGACTTAAATTTAAAACAGGTGAATTTGTTAGAGCATAGAATATTTGCCAGTAAACGTTGATCTCCTCAGAAAGTTCAATACCAAAAAAATGCTATTTGTATTGACACCACTAGGAAAAAGTGTTTAGAAAATCCAAATTTTAGATAAGTATAAATTTCTCCCTCTCTGAGGTTGTTTGAACTGCTGTTTGCACTTGAACTGCGTAGACTAAGCAGGAGGTCATTACAGTTATTAAGAAAACTATATTAAAAATTGGAAAGAAAGTAAAAACTTGCAGATGCCATATTTTGAAGATCTAGTTTTGTCTTATTTATGTTATATAAGAAACTTATTTTCTCTGTTTACTGGAAAAGAGAACAGGGAAAGTGACACACAAAAATAAAAGGAAACAAAAGAAGAAAGGCAAAAAAAAAGTTTGATAAAGGGATCTCAGGAAGATAGCATATGAAAAGAAACAGAAAATAGAGTTTTATATTTCAGAAAGTTTTTTCATTATTTTTCTTGTACTGCTTTCTGTTTACCTCTGTCTTTAGAAGGGCTAAACACTGCTTTCTGCGTGTATCCTCATCCTTTTCAGTTCCACTGACTCGGTTAAACTGCATAATTTTAATGAGGAAACTTCAGCATTGTATGTTCCTGTGAGCCCTGATAGCTGTTCTAAGTAACTCAGAGACAGATTTTACTACTGAATTTTCATTTGAAAGCTCTATTTTACAACTCTACAAGAATAAAGTCAGCTGCAAAATTAGGACAATTAGGCTACTTGTTTACTGTGCTGAAGCAGAAAACTAAATAATTGAAACACAAAGTGAGCAACATAAATCTTTCCTTTCCTTTCCTTTCCTTTCCTTTCCTTTCCTTTCCTTTCCTTTCCTTTCCTTTCCTTTCCTTTCCTTTCCTTTCCTTTCCTTTCCTTTCCTTTCCTTTCCTTTCCTTTCCTTTCCTTTCCTTTCCTNGATCCTTCCCTTTCCTTTCCTTTCCTTTCCTTTCCTTTCCTTTCCTTTCCTTTCCTTTCCTTTCCTTTCCTTTCTCCCTTCCTTCTTTTCTCCCTCCCTTCCTTCCTTCCTTCCTTCCTTCCCTCCCCACCTCCACTCCCCTGGTGGTGGTTGCTAACTCCTTACCTGGATGTAGCAGCCAAATTTCAATCTTTTCTTTGCAGCCTTGTTGGTGTACATCTGGGAAAAGCCATAACTTCAAAGTTAGCCCTGCATTGGGAAAGTGGTTTGCCTCAGGTCATCTTCCAAAGATCCTTTTAAACCTCAGTTATTCTCTGAGTCTATGATACATCATTCTCTTTGTGTTTCTGTGCCTGGTGGCATGGAGGAGCACCTTCGCCTGAGTACTACAAGATATGGTATGGAGTTTCTTAATGTGACTGTGAAAAGGTTGAGATGAAGGAGGCTTCCTTCCCCTTAGTTCATTACTCTGCTTTTGTTCGTCGGCTAGAATGAGAGATGTCAAAGAATGATAATTCCTACAAGTATACTTTTTTGTCAAACGTTAATAGGGAGAATCATTTAAGAAAATTATGAACAGCTCTATTTATATTTTAGCCCTTAATATAAAGACCCTTTGCATTGTAATTATGGACTTTCAGCTCACTGTTGAGTTTTCCATCCTTGGTGACGT
>VXAL01010040.1:0-77101 GCA_013399475.1 Chauna torquata
CACTTGGGGCACAACAACCCCAACAGGGGTCGCAATGCTACAGGCTGGGAGAAGAGTGGCTGGAAAGCTGCCCGGTGGAAAAGGACCTGGGGGTATTGGTTGATAGCTGGCTGAATAGGGAGCCAGCNTCCAGAGAAGGGCAACAAAGCTGGTGAAGGGTCTGGAGAACAAGTCTTATGAGGAGCAGCTAAGGGAGCTGGGGTTGTTTAGCCTGGAGAAAAGGAGGCTCAGGGGAGACCTTATCGCTCTCTACAACTACCATAAAGGAGGCTGTAGCGAGGTGGGGGTCAGTCTTTTCTCCCAAGCAACAAGCGATAAGACAAGAGGAAATGGCCTTAGGTTACACCAGAGGAGGTTTAGGTTGGGTTAGGAAAAGTTTCTTCACTGAAAGGGTTGTGAAGTATTGGAACAGGCTGCCCAGGTAGGTGGTTGAGTCACCATCCCTGGAAGTCTTCAAAAAATGCTTAGATGTAGAGCTTAGTGACATGGTTTAACGGTGGACTTGGCAGTGCTAGGTTAAAGGTTGGACTCGATGATCTTAGAGGTCTTTTCCAACCTAAATGATTCTATGATTCTGTGATTCTGCTTATGCAGTAGCTTGATTACCTTGATCTTGAGCCAACCCTTTTTCTTCACATCTAAAATGCAAAATATGTCATTTAAAAAGATCTGTTACCATATATATTGTGTCACAAAGTCATTCTTCTCCATTTGGATTCTTGGGTAGTTTATTCCCCCACTGCTCTACACATCATGATGTACTCACTAATAAAGCTTGGCAACTATCATCCCTGATGAAACTGACTGAGTAAACCAGGGAACAACGGTAAACTGAAAATGGTAGTATAGCTGTAAATCCAAACCAACTTTGTGATTAAAAATTACCATTCTGAGTGCTCAAAAAAAAAAAACAACCAAACAAACAAAAAAACCCCCAGAATTTCTGAGAATTCTTGCAAATAGTCTTTCCTTGAAAAGCATATGGCATCTGGGAACATCTAGGAGTAGATGTGAATGATCCAGCAAAGTTTACAGCACGAAGAAATTGTAATCCCTTAAACTGTGTGTATCCTACAGGTTGGTCACCACGAATGGTAATGAGATAACCCTGTTTTTTTCTCTACAGTGAGCAATCTCCTACACTAGTGGTGTGATGATGTAATGACCTCTGACAGAGGCAGTCTTAGTGCTGGGTTGGAAGTTGTTCTGGAGAATTTTTCCCAAAGCTTGTTTTCAATTCCGAAGAGGCTGTCAGTTTCATTCAGAATTTCTGTCAATGGAGCTACCTCTGATCAGCTAGTATCTGGTCAGACTGCAAAAATTGCTTCCTTGACACACCATTTCAAATATGCACACCTCTTGCATAGCCGCACTGGCTCCACTGTTTTATTTCATTTTTTTTATCACACTGAACATAAGGTACTTCTATTTGTCTCCATGAGTCCCTCCAAATTCTCTTCATCTTAAGGTTTTCAATAAACTGATCCCAATCTCTACAGACCCATGGTGCCTATTCATTATATTGTACAACTGTGTAAACATGCAGTTTTAGAAAGCCAGAAATATGGAACTAATTCCCAAAAATTTGTAAAAAAAGTTGTAGTAAATGATTGATGTGAATGATTAATTTCAAATGTTTATAAATGTTGTATGAAGTATCCCGAAAGCCACATTTCCCAAGCAAAAGAGAAAAACCTAACTCACTCAAACAAAGCTTGTGTAAAGAGAGGATTAAAAATATCTATAAATTTACTGGAAGAAATTGCTACTAATAAATGTTAATCATAAAGGAGAACTTCTGAAAAAGCAAAAAAAAAAAAAGCAAAATGACAAATATGATTTTTTTAAGTTTATTAACACAAAATTGTCAGTCCAACAGTATTGTAAAAAATGGAGAAGCATACAATAAACATTTCTATTTGTATGTATGTACAGCATATAATGTAGACTATGTCAATGTCAAATATGCACTATCCAGTCGTAACAGAAGAATCTGTTAGAGAACAGCTGTGAAAAAAGATATTTTAAAGTCAGCAATCTGGACATCCTGTACCCAAGAGTTTTAAAAGAGCTGGCAAAGGAACTCAATGAACATCGATGCTGAAATTTAGTCGGTCTTGGAGCGCCAAAGAAATTCCATTAGACTTTTTTTAAAAGTTACCATTGTATTTTAATAGGTTTGTACTTTAATAGAAATAGTCTCGGTAACTACTGGCCTATCAGTTTCTTCCCATTCATATAATAATAAACAGCTGACAGAATAAACAAACTGAATTGCTAATACAGTTCTGTGCTACAGTTCCTTTAAAGTGCTAATATAGTACTAATAAAGTTAAAGGCAATTCACACACACAGATGGAAAACAGATCCTGTCCAGCCAACCCAATAGGATTTTTCAGTGAAGCTGGATGATAGACATAATGGTGCTTGACTTTTAGAAGTGTTTGATCGGGTTCCGTACAACAGCTGGGATGATAAAAAATAACATGGCACATCTAGCTGACAGAAAACTTACTAACCAGTCATTGCAAACATGGGTAAGTGTTGGGCAGACGTATTCTGTCCCGCTGAGAGTGGATCTGGAACCACTTCATGCTTCTACCATTGCTGATTGGGTTTGCAGATGGCAGGAAAACTGTGAGACAGGCGAGTGGGGAAGAGGATGAGATGTGTTCCTCAATGTAAGCAAAGCTTTTTCAGACAGTCACGTGTGATGTCACTCAAATTAGTCCGCTCTGTGCAAAGGGAGTCACTAAATCATGAAGAAACAGCTCAGTTCAATACAAGTGCGTAGTGTGTGGCAGTGGGCCCTGGTGCTGATGCGATCCTGGGCTGTAAACAGTGATCTTAAGAGTTGGAAAATTTTATTTCCTCTTCATTTGGCATGAATCTGACTGTCGCTGCAACATTGTGTTACCGTTTTCTCTACAGCCTGAGGAAAATGTTTACAATTTGGAGAAGAGTCAGAGAACAGTCATGACAGATACAAAAGGACAAGTAAACATACCTTAGAGAGAGAGGGAATGCAAGAGCTCTGTCTGTTTAGCTCAACAAGGAGGAGATGGAAGGATGCCTTTAGTCACAGTCTGCAGCTAACTGTAGGGGGAAAATAGGTCAGAATAGAGGGTTCTTCAGTCTGGATGGAAATGCGTAACCAGATCCAGTGCTGGGAAGTTGAGGACACATATGCTCCGTGGTAGATGAACACTTTAATTGTTTACCGTAATCTGTGGTGAAGTCACCTGGAAATATCTCAATTAAGATCACATGTTCTTTAAAGTGTTTTTCGTTACAAGCAGGAATCAGTTCAGCAAGTCCCATGGCCAATACCTAAGTGCTGATCTCTGAGTCAAATCCCAGCCCACAGCATGCTTTCCAGTCCAGTGTATTTATTTCACTGCCTGGCAGAATATGAAAACCCAAAATTTTTGTACCTTATTCTGCACACAGAGAGACAGGAGCTGTTATGTATGTGTGGGACAAACAACTAGTACTGGAGGCATCTCTCCTGTGCAGTCTGCTCGTGGCTCAGCACTTAGGACTGCACTTGGGTGTAATCAGATTGGCTTGTACAACACAGGAAGGAGAGCAGGTAGAGTAATCACAGCGCTGTCTTCTACCTGCATATTCTTTGAGACTGGTTAAACAAGACTGTGTTATTTTATTTAGCATCATTCTTTAGCAGGACTGTGGATAACATGCTAAGGTTTGTTTAGTTAGTAGCTCCGGGGCAGCCTTGTTTAGACAGCCTATGAGCAGAACAACTAGAAAACACTTCATAATTTATCAGAGTGCACCCTGAGAGCACGAATGGGCCTCGGATGCCCTGACCAGCCTTAGTGCCCCAGCAATGTTTTTCCTGATAACTTTTCATTAACCATGTCTCGGGAGAATGATTTAGACTCAGTGGACATACCCTGGGAATAAACTACCTTTTAATCCCCTTCACTTTTATCTTAATACTTCTGTTGTATTTTTCTTTATTTACTAGTCCCAGAAAGTGTTTTCTGAGAACTTATTTTCCTCAGTGTCTGTATCTGGTTATCACTACATATAATCTTTGTATAGCACAAGCATAATAGTGTTTTGGGCAGTTATCTTAAGGATTTACTGTTAGTTATCTGGTCCCATCACATATGAATTTCAGCTAAACACTTCACTGTTGGCGTAAAAGAAGATTCTTTTGTAATTTCTCTTCTCTGAATATCATGTCCATGGTGCTATAAAAGCCTGTATTCTCCTCAGCTATTTGTCTGTACTGCTGTAAAGCCCAGCTGTTCAAAAGGCAGCTGGACAATAACATAGTCTTGCTTTTCTAAATCATTCAGATACAGGCACAAAGAATGGTAAACATGCCACATTGCTTTAGTAAATGCTTTAATCTCAGGAGAAGGGTGAGAAAGAATCTCTCGAAAAGCTCTGCTCTTTGGCCAAAACTGCAAAAATTGTTTAGACTACAAATTGAAAAGGAAGATTGCACTGAATTCTGCACATTTTGGGAAGGCAAGATTAGATGTAGGTAGAAAATAGGGTTAGATTCCCATCCAAAATATTCAAGTCTGGCCTAATTTCCGAGTTAAATATTGAAGTCAAGTATTGTGACAGTGCTGCCTAATCCCAAGGGCACCTGCATATTTCACAAAAATGGTTCTTCAGAGCTAGAGCTTCACTTCAGGGGCATCATCTCCACTACTTTTATACAGGGAAATGTGTTAGTCCTATGGTTAGGACATTGTGCCATAGAGTAGGAGGAGTTTGTGTCCTTTCTGTAAACAGCTGAAAACGAACTCAAGTTCTCCACTTCCTAGCCAGGAGACTGCTGCTGCTGTCACCTGATGAGAGGGATTGGTCCCTCCTGAGTGCTTCTAGAAATCGGCTTGGTGAAAATCCAGGAGAGCAGGGAGTGTTTCCTGGCAGCACAGAACCACATGCCACAGGGCAGGGGATGAGCAGGGCATCAGACCTACCTCTGTCCTCTGCTTTTCATCGTAACTACCTCAACTCTCTTGGGTTGCTAACTGCTGCAAAAGCTGTTCTGTGACACCTAACTTGCCCTGCAATCACACTGAATGCTTACCTGCCTGACCCCACAAAAAGGCTTTCATTTCAGGTGTCCTGACACAAGAAAAGTAGGAGCCTACTTCTGCAAGCTGCTGAGCTTTGTAGCCTCAGTCTCCCTCTACACATCATTAAAAGCACTGCAGCAGAAATCATGTCTGCTTGATTTATCAGCACGTAGTTTTCGTATTGTTCATATGAATAAAGCAAAGCCTATAATATGAACAACATTTGTTAATGTTCAGGGAGGGGATGCCATGGTGGCTATCGTCATGCCATTTCTTCAAATATACCAAAGGACCTGCAATCCTTGGAGCTCTGATAGACAACAAACCAGAAAAGCTCATTCGTCACATGGAAAAAGAATTTGGCCTTCCCTTTCCCCATTGTGGTTTTGCTGGATATATCCTTTATTCCAATTTTGCTTTTTGTTCCTGCACTTTTAAAAAGTTTCCTGAGATCCCTGAGCTCCATACAATCTTTTTTTGAATGGAGAAAACATGGGCATCCGTATGATGTCTCACCTACTAATCATGTTGCTTCTTTTCTGTTTACTGTCAAACTGCCACACTGTAGTACAAATGTGTAATAAAATCTGTTGTGTACGATTTTTTTTTTCTACAGTGTGCATGCTCCATGTGAGCAACTTCCTCATCCTAACCTTTCTGAGATATATGGATGTCCTTCTAGAAGGCCAGGAATTAGAGAATGACCGGCTTCATCAACCTTTGTAGACCACTGTCTACATCCTGGGATTAGGCTTTATGTCCTGTCATGACTAATACTTCACAAATACACGAATTTCTGCATTAATTCTTTGCCCTTGCTGCAACACTGAACAAGTCCCCATGTGCTACTTGACAGACGTTTGAGCACAGACGTGGTGCAGCACTGTCTCTCAGTAACGGTGCCATTAGTTCATGTAGTGATGTCCCCGCTATCCAGTCAAGGGAGTTAATTTTTCATTGAAAAATATACATCTCTTTATTTGGATAAGGCTTGGATTAATTTGTTAAACCAGACTCGCAGGGCTGGCTATTATCCTTTCCAGGGGATGGTGATTAGATCTGTACATAGGTTGGGGGCCTAATCACTGCCTTATACAGTTATAATAAATATTATAACCTTCTTTGTTTTATGTTTTTCTAGCTGTGCAATCTGTCAACCAGTTTATCTTCTTCACTAATTAGGTTGGGGGCTTTGGGGGAATTGGCTAATTACTGCTAAATCTCCTTCCTGATTAGCTCCATGTTTACCTTCATCATTTGATTTGATAGTTTTTGCTATTATTTTAATACAGAAGAATACAATTATTAATACCCTTGGTGGGGGCATGGATACCTTGACTGTATAACCATAGTGTCAACTGCTACCTCCCCGTTGTGCTTTCCCAGTGCTAAAGTGGTTTAAACATCAGTAGGAAAACTGTGCTTCCAGTTAGTGCTTGTAAGTAGCTGTCAGGGGGGTTACTTTCTTGCTTGTATTACATTTTGGAAAAGCGTGAAGAAACAGATTTGCATGGTAGATGTGGGGATTTATCCACTGTAGAAGCACTAGCAAAGTGGAGTGAAAGGATTCCTTATTCTGCCAGGACACAAGTTTTCAGATGGAATAGAGGCACTGCCCACCAGACAGCGTCCTTTCTGAAGTAACTGCCATTGCACCAGTGTTGGTGGCCATTGGATTTTGCCCTTTGATGGGAAGTAGAGGAAAATTTCCCTGAGCAAAACTTCNNACTACCTTAAATCAAATAAATCCAGATATTTTCTTTCTATTTTTTTCAAGAAAAGAAAAGAGAAGAAAAGAAAAGAGAAGAAAAGAGAAGAAAAGAAAAGAGAAGAAAAGAAAAGAGGAAATTAAATGCAAAACCACAAAATCTGCATAGGAAAAAATCTTAAAAATTCAAAGGATGCAAAAAAATAAAATTCCTTCAGAAATAGTGCCTTGGATGCAGGGAACATATACAAATTCTTCTGTGTTCTCTTTTTCTTTTTAAATGAGCATCTTGATATATTGTATTGTTTTTACATGGTCAATAGCAATTGGAAAACATACTTCAACTATACTGCAGCCAACTAAAAGCCACTATTGAAAGCTTCATTTTTGTTGAACCTTTTTTTTTTTTAAATTTGAACAGTGGAAACCTAGCATAATATTCGTACAGCTGCTTGGCTTTAATAAATATCTGAAATGATACAGAATCAAATGAATTCTGGCAAAGCCAGAATGTAAGTAAGTGATTCTGGTCCAGTTTGCAGACAAAGGAAATGTGAAGAAATGGGGAACATGGGATCATAAAATCCGAGTTTCGGGACCTTCGTTTAATTTTGAGCTTAAAAGTACAGAGCAAGGACCAGCAGGCAAATGAAGGGTTTGCTTTACACTAAAGGATGTTAATCTCTAATATTTCCAGCAGCAAGAAATTATGGTTGGTGGGAGCAGGGAGTGGGAGGTGAGGGTGCACCGCTGGCGTCACAGGGCTCTGTGTCACAGCCTGTCAGGATATGCTGGACGCTGTGTCCTGTTAAGCTCAGAGGATGGAGGAAGAAGGAAAATGAAGGTAGTATCTCAGCAAAAAGGTGTTGAGTGCAGTGGATACTCCAGTAGATCTCACACGTTTTTTTCCTTGGGTCCAAAATCTAATGGATTTGTAGTAACTTCAGTCAGGAAAACTGAAAAGTTGATCAGCAAGGCCAACTTGGGGGTGGACTGGTCCTGGAAAGGAAAGAGAAGAAAGTTCCCCAGACTGGTCTGGGTGTCCTCTGCTCAGCTGGCTGCAGGCCAGCTGTGGGCTGGGAGGGAGACAGGAGAGCCCCACACAGTGCCTTCATGCAAGAGAGCAAAAAACGTGCCTCTGAGACCAGGATGGAGCAGCACAGCTGGGTGTACAGGAAAGGTGTCAGAGGGGGACAAGCCAAAAGGAGCTGAGCGTTCAAAACTGCCCATCTTACTGCTCTGAGCACAGCTAGTCAAAGCTGGGCATTTCCAATTGAAAAAAAAAAAAAGAGGGGAAAAGAGAAGAAGAGCAAATGAGAAAAAGAGAAAAAAGAAAGAAAGAAAAATAAGAAAGAAAAAAAAAGAGAGAGAGAGATTGAACTGCCTAATTCTCAGTGTCTGTGATAATGAGGTTTTGGATAAACAAACAGCTTTTGGAACTTAAGCTTCTTAGAGCACTGGGGAGAAGAAATCCTCAGATGTCACTGTAACGTGTCCACTTAGTTTTTTAATGCAATATGATACGGAAGTGCAGCGGATGGCTCCTCTTGAGTGTAGCTGAATAGACTTGCACACTGCCGTGGCCATATGTGGGGAAATAAATATCTTAGCAAACTCTGTGGCATGTGACCAACACTGAGTATAAATCTACAGAACAAGAAAAAGCAGCCCTTTGTTCCACAAGATTATTTTCAACTTGAGCTTTCAAGTTGCTATCAGAGATTGCCTCTCATCTTTCACAGCATGAATTTCATGTATGTATTGTTAGGAAATCCAGAACAATATGGAAAGCATGAAGAAAAGAGGAATTAAAGTACCTAAATCAGCTGAGTCATGGCTGAAATGCAAACAGGATTTCTGAAGGGCTGAGACTGAAACAGTAATGAAAAGAATCCCTCGTCTATAGCTATGGGGTTACTTACTACAGTGTTTTTGACGGGAATTATGACAGGGTTCCTGGAGACTTTCTTGCTTCAATTAATTAAACTCACACTGAGAGGACTACTTCAGCCCTGCAAAGATTATTTCTTTTTTCATGGGAAAGAAGGAAAAGTGATTTGAAAAGAATTCGGTGAGCCTTTTTTTTTTTCTTTCATTTTCTGATGTCAAAGCCTTTGCATGGAAATCAGAGCTCAAATCACAGGCAGAGCATAAGGTGAAAGGTGGAAGGCATGGAGAGGGAGGGCAGCACTGCAAGAAGGACTGGACAAACTCTCTCAAATATCATCAACGCTTATGTCCGTTTGTTCTCCTTTCCATTTTTTTTTTCTGCATTTCTATTGCTTTTTGCCTCTTCCTCTTAACTCACTCACGTTCCTGAGCTGCAATATGCTTTTTCAAGAGAAACAGTGGATTATTTTACTTTGTTTTGTTTTATTTATTTGATTTTTAAGTGAGGCAAAAGGGTAAATTCTCCTCTCATGGGAAAAATGAATCACAGGAGCTCCTGCGATCACTAGGCAGAGTGATAACTAGCTTGTTGGAGCCGTATGTTCTTTCCAAACAGTCTGCTATTCCCACTTTATCAGTTTAGCTCCTACAGGAGACACCACTCCCCAGATTTTGCCCCCTTCCTTTTTCTCAGAAGGAAACCACGTTATTTGAAGCTATCTTCCTTTGTGAAACAAGTCACTCAGTATTCATTTCTGTCTTTGAAATTGGACATACGGTACTGCATGTGGTAAGTATGAAAACACCACTGGGTGATAACAAACATACAATTAAGCCCATGAGTGATAATGAACAGATGCTTCCCTCCCACAAATGCTTTTTCATATCGAATGAAATCTGGCTGCAAGATTTTATCAATTCTAGGAGTTTACTCAACTTTAGAGAAAAATGTGACCTACCTTGATAATTTCCCATATGGTTATCTCTTGCCCCAGGGCTTTTGCTTTTGTGGGTAAGTTCTTGTTTTTTTCTGTTAAACTGATTTTTCCGATCTCGGCAAAATTAAAAACAAAATGGCATGTGACTCCTTGTGGTTTTACAATAAACAAAGCAAATGCACACATGCTATCTGGTGGTGGATCTTTCTCTACACTCTTACTAACTACTCAGATATTTTTCCCCTAATGAGAGAGGGCAAAGAGAAAACAAACTAGTTTGGATTGGTAACATGACAACGAGATGTTAGCAAAATTAGTTTGCTGTCATATTTTATCCAGGGACGGAGAGGATAGGATGGTTTCCAGCAACGACTGGTCTTTAATATGGTGAAACTTCTCTTTGCCCCTTGGTACTGTCATTATTGCTTATTATTGCACTGCAGGAGAGCCTGGGCAGAGATCGGGCCCTTTTCTACAGGGACCTGTGCAAGTCTCAGGCGGGTGGGATGGTTTCAAGGCAGAACCTGTGCAGCTGTGGGGCTGGTCCATGGGGCTGGTCCTGCTGCGCAGGCACCCACCTGCCCGCGGGCTCTGCCCTGTGCTGCCCTACAGCCACCAGTGAACCTCTCGACTTCTCTCTGTACCCCGTTATTCCTTCTTTTACCTGTCCTGATGTTTTAGACTGGAACCTCTGCAGGGCAAAGTATGTGTTTTATCATGTGCCTGTCAAGTGCCAGTCTTGGCTGGGGAATCTCAGCACTCCTGTGATATGAATGATAATTCCAATAATAAAGGCAAAGCCTGACCATCTGGCTGCTATTATGGTAATGTCTTGCTCCATAACAGTAGGTCACTCTGTGCAGCTGCTTCTCTGGCTCATTCTCTATTGGAAAAGACCGCTCTTCGGCTTTGGGCTAAGTCTCCCTGGCTTGAAGATAGAAAAAGGCTGTAGTAGTGCCACCTGTCCTAGGTGAAAAGAAGCCCACAATCTGCAGAGTATCATTCACGCTGGTATGCTTTGATACTCAGCGACAATTAAGTCACCGGTTTCACCCCCAAAGCAGGTGATGATCACTTCTCCCAAGTGATCGTCTTCTGAGATCACTCCATCCATGCCTGCCTGGTGCCTGGTTAACGTGCTCTGTCCCCAAAGAATGTGAACACTCCTGCTTTCATTCAAACCTCTATAGGTAATGACAGGATTATGACTTGGTAGGAAACCCCTTCACCTCCCAGTCGCCTCCTGCTCTGCCTCCTGCAACCTGAGCCAGCACAGCAGAGCGCTGGGATGCCCTCCCTGCCCCTCTTAATGTGCTGCTGGTACAATTGCTGCATTCCTGGTCTGCCTACGTACAGCAGGCTTTCCAGTGCGTTGAGACTGAGATATCGCTATAGCCAAGAGTCACAAAATAAAACATAAATTAGAAATTACTTATGAGCTGCATAATTTATGTGGATCAGCGTTTTCAAATGTGGCCTTTTTCCTATTATAAGATGAAGCATAGCTGCTGCTAATAACACTCAGCAGTTGGAAACTGTCAAATGCATAGCCTTACTGTTTATCTATTATATTCTCCCATTAGCTCTTTTATTTTATTCCATCCAGAGTTTGCTTTAACTGGTACAATATGTTTGGCACAAGCAACGTAACAAAGTGCTACTGTATTTGCAAAATGGTTCTTACTGTCTCGGAGAGATATCTTGCAAACTCTAAATTGAGACTAAAACTCCTTTCCCCCTATATATTTATACAACTCCAGAATAGACAGGGACCTGAACATAGCTGGATGAGCAAGAATAGTTTCAGTAGCCTTTGCTGTGGTATGAAAAGACCGGGACCACTGTATGGCTGATGCCTTGCTCACAGTACTGGCCAGGGTATCTGAAGGTCTCTTTGAAGGTCCCAACAATTCCCTATCTGAGGCACAGAAAAGGTCCAAGGGATGCTGAAGGCACACCAAGCCCTTTAGCACGGTCCAGCCCCTCTGCCCAGGGCCAGCCTCCCCTTGGCCAGGCTGGCTGCATACATACCCCACAGCCCTCAGCTCAGCATCCCTAGCACTCTCATGGTACCCTGGAGTTGCAGTGCATGGATCAGGTTGTGTGAGGGTTTTTTTTTGGCTCAGAACCCATGACGGAGGTGTCGTAGATCCATGGAGTGTACAGCAGGAAAGGGAGGCTGCGTGGGAGTGGGCTCCTTGGTGGTAATGGGCACGCAGGGATAGTGCTGGAGTACCACGTAAGGGCTGGTGCCATCTTGTCCATCCTCAAGGACAAAGCTAAGCAATTCCCACAGGGAAATAAGCTTAAAACCACACACAGGTCTTGTTTCAGAAGAGCTTCACTCCAAGAGAGAGTCTGGGAGTGATCTGATGCTTAACATAGATATCAGGGCCTAAGAGTGAATTGGTGAACTAAGTTATTTGGCAGTGTTGGTATATCCTTTAAATCCTGAAGATGTGCTGAAGGGGAATACAGCTTATTTACCTTTTTTTCTTCTTCTTTTTTTTTTTTTTTTTGCCACTGTTCAGACTGAACATCCTCATATCTAGCAGCCACCCAAGGCTGTAATTTTTCAAATCCCCACAGAGATCTTGCTGCAGCAGTGTCCTCAGGAGAAAGGCTGGTTCTCTGCTTGGCCCAAAGCAGGTGGAGCACTCACATGTCATATTGCAAATTGGATGCTTATTCCTTTGGGAGCACTTCCTTTGTTTGAGGCAAATGAAATCTCTGGCTTGTCTAAGGACAAGGAAAAAAGACTCTGTCCTGAGGACAAAGGGGAATTTCAACCCTCTCTTGAAACACAGCTTAATTCATTTTAAGTGCTTGCTCATGTGCCTTTACCTAGTTTGTCTGTTTTATCTTTTGAAAGAAAACATAGCATGACATTAACACATCCATTCAACACCATTCTGCCCTTTGCTTCACTTGTATTTCTACAGTCTACATTTTTTTTTGCTACTTTTAAATTTACTTGTATTCAAAATAACGGCAAAAGTCTCTTTAGTCTTAATGGTAGAGGACCAGGTCTTACTGGAGGAGCACCTTCTTTGGCTTCTTGACCTGCATGTGTCTCTCAAGAGGAATTCTGATTCATTTTGAGAAAAGCATGACAACCTTGAGATAAATTTCTTCTTCCTGAACAAGATAAAAAGAACCATTTGGAAAATAACTAATGTAGGCAAATCATTTGCAACAAATTATTCATATGATGAATTCCATTTTTCTCTGTTTGCAAATATTCACATAAGTCTGATGTTTAGAGAGATGAACTAGCTGTTTCTTGATATGCAGTTTATTCATGAATGGTTCATTTTAATTCAAGTCATAGCTCCTTTGAGGGCATGCAGGTCATAGTTTGGGTCCATTTTCCCTGACTGGATGCACATTATTCTTTTAGAATCAGTTTCCCTGGTACAAATATTCATTATGACAAAATCATAATCATACGTATTTGCTGCTATGATGAGAGTTCATTTTCTTAGAGTGTGGGGGAAGGGAAGGTGTACTTACCCGAAGCAGTTGGCTGAAAAATTTCCGTACAGTTGGTCTACTTTTGCTGTTTTCACCGAGCCATGGGGATGGTTCCTACTCCCTCTCAGACATTTCACGTGTCATACAATGGTCAGTGTGAAAGAAAGAATCAGAAGTGGCTGAGGACCCAGCTGTAACTGACTTCAAAGTACAGATAGGGGAATGGGGATAAGTGCAGAAAAATGCTGGAGGAGATGGATAAATGGAGACGTAGTTCTGTAACTTTGCCGGTGCAACAGCTCCTGTGTTGGCATGTTGACATGGCATTGCGGGCCGTGGGCTGGAATGGACCGAGTAATGACAGGGAACAGCACCAAGGCAGAAGAAGCGGCCAGGAGGAGCGTGTTGGTGTCAGTCCCTTCACAGTGGCTCTGCTGCTCCTGCCTGCCCCCAGATGCCCTCCCAGCTTGGTGTGCTCAGCTGCAGAGAAGCAAGCGGTAGACAAGCTGGCCTGTCCAAATGCCGTCAGCGGGATGGCAGGCTCAAGGGCAAAAAGTCTCGGACTGTCCTAAAGGATGGGCCAGGATCTGAAGCAATCCCCCAAAAGGCAATTACCAGATTCCTCACCAGCCTGCGAGAGGTATCTCCCATGGTTTAGATGCCTGCTGTGCTTCAGGGGCTGATCTCTGGGAGGGCAGGGGGCAGGGTCAAGGCATTATGGTGGATTGGGACACGAAGGAAGGGACAGGCTCTGACCTAAAAGGAAATAAAGTGCAGCATTTAGCTTCTGTCAGATGGAAAGCCAAGGGTGTCATCAGTAACAAAAGGAGTTCACTAACTTCTGACCTGGGCGAACGGATCCACATCTCACAGTCCAGTGAGGGCCACCAGAGAGCTACCCACTCTCTGATGGAGAGTTACCCACTTCTGGTGTAACAACCGCTTCGGGGGGAGAGCTCTCATCCAGACCTTGGTGCCCATGGATGCCAGCGCCTGTACCCCAGCTACTGCCCACAGCTGTAAGTGAAGTGCTGATATCTGTTTGCATTATCTGGGGACAAATAAAGCCAACAACACTCCCATTTGCCATTTTGATGTGCAAATTTTTCTCTTGATGCAGGAGGTGCACCACAAAAATAAACCTTGGATCAGCAATTACTTCTGAGCTGCAGATTATGACTGCTTTTGTTTCATACCACAGGGCCTCGTGGCTGCCTTGGCCTGGCTTAGATTTTCCTGTTGCTGTTCACTGAAATGTTTTATTTTCCACCATCGCCTGTAGGCACTGACATGGATTAGCCTTGGCAGCACCACGCAGGGGGCTTACACACCCTGATGCTCACTAATTACAACCTCCTGAACATCCTAACAGCTATAATAATACAGTGATGTATATATGAAGTCACGGTCTGTCGATGTATTGCCCCTGTGGTGTAAATCCTGAAACCAATACACTCAGGACTGGAAATCCCCTTGTTGCATGGAGAGTTTTGTTCTTTGGAGTGGTTTCTATTTACATATGCTCGGGTTCTCTGAATGTCCAATAGAACGAGATACTACACAAACCGGCATCTTGAAGACACATGGGAATGTTATTTCCTTTCTTTTCCCCTTTCTTTTCTTGTTTTTGACTCCCTTACATTGTTTCTTCCCACAGCTACTTGCCAACAGTGTTTCTGCCAAAGTAGCTGGAGTACCCAATGCAGGAAAATACATATAATGTTAATTTGTTTTTAAATCTCTGTGTGAACAGTTACTACATTTAACTTGATGAATACCTGTCAGGTTCTAAATGTGAGTTCAGCCACCTAACTTCTGCTGTGCAAGTTGCTGAGTTACTGGCGACGAGGTGCGGTGCAGGGGAAGACGGTAAGTTTAGTCCTAAGTGAACACCCTGAACCTCATGCAGTGCAGCTGTAGGAGTCCCGGTCCCCTGCGCATCTTCAGCCAGCTGATCAGCTGCTAGTGGGAGAAATTACTTCCTGGTGTAGTGCAGACGTAGGTTTTTGGGCTCACCAAGTACTGTAGACAAGAAGGCAAAGGGAAGGGGAGTTTTGTCCTGTGCTGATGTGCACCCTGGGGATGCTGATCCTTCTCCTCTGACCACAGAGGGAGGCCAGAGTGATTCAGTTCCTAACAGCGTGCCTCCATCAGATGCTAGTTAGGTCCTCTGCAGGACACATCGGTCCTGCTGGGCGCTGGACACCAGAGAGCCCCCAGAGAGCTTTGCTGAAATGAGAGAAAACAGCTGATAGCATCTGTTCTGAATCAAACGGGGTGATTAATGAAATTAACAAATTTCTTCAAATGATAAAGACTCCACAGAATTAAGATTACTCATGTATGCCTTCCTAACATCCCTTCAGCATGTGCACAGCAGAGCCACGTTAATTTCATTGCTAGGGGGAATTCCCTGCCTCCAGAAATGGGAGTGCATTTGCCTCCAGTTGTGGTTACGGTTTCCAGTAGAGAGCCGTCTCCAGTTCTCACACACTGAATGTATTCTCTAAAGTAATGACATCGAGACAAAAAAGGAAGATAAAGGGTCTGCATCATTATGTTTGACAGAGCATATACGGTGCTTATGCAGAGATTGAAATGATCATAACTAAGCTTATGGAAAATTGCAAACATGCAAAGGTTGTATGAAAAGATGCATAAATCAAATTTACTAAGTAATTTTAATGCACTTTTTCGGCATAAATTCCTTTAGAGGACTCATCAACCACATTCTGGTGTGCATCTTATTTGATGCTAAGAATGATGATTAAAGTATTAGACACTTGTGAAAACTTCTACACTTTTGGAAAAAAAAAGTTAAATCCGGGCTTTGAGGCAAAAATGTTAAAAATGGCCATTTTTCGTATAAAACCATTTGCACGAATGAAACTAATAGGTTTTATCTAAACCATCTGGTGGAGGAAAAGCATTAAAATGTAAAGTCACGTATTGAAGCCCCAGAGGTTTCTTTTGAGTGCTATACATTAAAAAAGAAAAAAGAAAAACTCTGTATCTTTTGCTTCATTTATCTGAGGCCTTGCTCCCCTGAGTCCAAGCTTCAACCAACCAGCTTTACTCTGGCGACCAATACATTCCTGCTTGTCTTTGCATGAAAGTTGCACTCCCAAAAATGTAGACTAAATTCATTTCAGAAAACTGATCGGTGAGTTAGGGTTTACATCTTGCTTGGGAGTTTTTTTCCCTTAAATAAACCCCCACAGGAAACTCAGATACAAATGACATTCACTTTTGCTTTTTCTGTACGTGTACAACCAGACTGTGAAATCTGAGTTCAAAATAGTTCAATTTACTGCAGCACATGAGGTGTATAACGGGAAGAAACCAGCAAAGACCTTCTCACTCCCTTTGCCAAACTGGGGCCAAATAACCATGCTCTGCTGGCTTTCTTTCTATCCCGTGTGTAGAGATAATGTGTAAAACAGAGTCGCAGACTAGCATAGGTCAGAAGGGATCCCTGGAGGTTTTCTGGTCCACCCCATCCCCACAGTAAAAGCCCATGTAACTTAGGGCTCTTTGGGGCTGTCTAGTTGAGTTTTGAATATTTCCGAGGACAGAGATCCCACAGCCTTTCTGGGCTCCTATTTAAGCTTTTGAGCTCCCTCCTGGTGAATTTTTTTCTTTTCCTAATATGTGATCAGGATTGTCCTCATTACAACTTGTGTCTGTTGTCTCCCATCCTTCAATGTGCTTCTCCAGAAAGATTTGGGCTCTGTCTTCTTTATAAACACGTGTTGGGCAGTTGCAGACTGAAGTAAGAGCTCCCCTTGACTTCCTCTCCTTGAGACTATCCAGATCTACTGCCCTCAGTCTCTCTTCCTGTGCTCTCTGCTCCAGCCCTGTGACCATCGTGGTGGCCTCCACTAGATTCACTCCTGCTTGTGCTGCTTCACCTTTGGAAAGGCTCCCACCTCTGGGCACCTCTGGTTCCTTCCCAGTCCAAAGGTGACACAATACCAGAAGACAGGATAGCCTGTTTCTGATTTTGCTATCTTGTGAGAATTTAGGAATAGCCTTGAAAACATACCACCCATTTAGCACAGAAGCATGACCTTGCTGCCAGGACCTCATTGTGCGACTGCCTCCTGTTTGCAGAGGGCAACTTCTGCTGGGGACTGAGTGGCAGGACAGTCCCATTTTTCAGCCAACATGACTCTCACTTTGTGGGTCTTATGAGTCTCCTTGGTGTGCACATATGTAAATATATACATATATAGTGCTTTGATAAATCTGATACATAGAGTCAGGCAGGAAAGGGACTTGGCCAGGTTCTAGGGCACAATTCTGCAGCGAGAGCGAGAGAGAGAGAGAAATAAAGATGTTTAAGGGCAGTATAGTCAAAATGCCAGTCTCATGAGCTTTGAAATTTTAATGTAAAATTCCAGCAATGTGAGACCAGAGATTACTTCCTCTTTTACTATTTTGATCTTTTAAAAGTTAGTTTACATGTAAGTTTGAAAATAGCACTCAATTGTGCACTTAAGACTGAAAAGTAGAAAAACACCGAAGAGCAATAAGACCTGGAAACCTCCTCCTGTTTATTATTTGCAAAATCTCACCTGATTAAAGCTGTCCTTGTGCATCTGAGCACTGCATCACAGCTGTTTAACTTTAGTTACGACTAAATCAGAAGATTGTTTTTGCAAAACTCTCAGACCTTAGCTACTCTTCCACTAAATTACTCTGTGTCTCCGGACACATCACTTATCATTTTTCATATTTCTGTCTTTAACACAACAACTAACGGATATATGTATGCCAGAGGAGTTGAGAGGCACAGCTCGTTATTTCAGAACCCTGAGCAGAAGTAGATATCAAAACACGAAGTCTTACGCTACTAATTAGGGCATCAGATAGCCTTATTTATTGAAATGATGGCATGCTTTTGAATGAACTTTGGAATTTCATGTTTGTATTTAAGCAGTGCTATATAGACAGCAGGAAAAATATCTCTTGCATCTTCAGTACTTAACAATACTCTGCACTGTTGGCATGAACACAAGGCCAAGCGTTTTGTTGTGCAGAAAGCAACCTGCAGGCTCTGTGAGTGCAGAGGGCTTGTATTGCCGCAATGGCTGTGCTAGCATGTTCAGGTGAATAGCCCCTCTGCCCCTACCCAACCTGGAAAGACTTTGGGCTTCCTTAATTCCACTGAAACTCTAGATTGACTCCAGATTTCGAAGTGTGAAAAGCATGAATATTCACTAGAGGTTTTCTTTTCCTTTTTTTTTTTTTTTCTTGAATACCGCAGCCACGCAGATTGTAAGGCAAAACTTCTTAGAAAGCTGCTTTAGCGCAGGCTCTGAAATGTGTGATTCTTCGAGCCTTCAGAGGCTTCTCTATTATAAAATGTGTGCCCAGCCTGCTGTGAAACAGTGGTACATGGAATATCCCCCACTCCTGTGTTTGATTTAGCTAAAACCCACATTTTACAAAGATATCTATCCTTGATCTAATGTTTTTTTTAAAGGGGTTGTGCATGCACTGTGCTGCTTGACAATTTCAGAGTTAAAAGGAAAAGTACTTTGTTTTCCAGTGTGGATTTTTTTTCTGACCTAAACTTCCAGCCTCTGGACATTGCTATGAATCCTCTGGTCCTGCCTGCTGTGTGCACTCAGCATCTCCCGTCCACATCCTCACCATTCAGCTGGCCGGCAGTCTGGAAAACGCTGATGTTCTAAGGGTTACTGGATTACGATTGCTCTCTGCAAACAAAATTCACATCTGTTCTGACAACTTATTTCAGCCTGATGCAACTTGAAAAGGTCGAGATTAATCCCAGAAAATCAGCCTTCTATTGGAAAGGCCAAATCAACTTTAATTGTAACACATGGCTATTTGTATTGGCGTTTAGCTGCAGCCATTTATCCTTCTTTCCATTGGTATTATTTGTTTCTGAACTAGCTACTAAAGCCTACAGTGAAAGCTGAACTGTTTTAAGTAACATAACAAAAACAACAGCTGACATCTTTCCTTTTACAGGTTTCCACTGACCCAGGATATTCTGTGTGTATGGCTTTTATGACTTCTGTTTATCAGCAGTCTGGGGCAGGGAAAAATCACAGAAGAAAACGTTGGCTCATTTTATAATGATTAATGGTGCCTACTGTACTTGCACACATCCTCCTCGTGCGTTGGCTGTATGCATTACAGCCCGCCGAGCGCGTGCGGCGCCCGGGGGAATGAACCGCTCGTTCTGCAGCCCTGCCCCTTACAAAACTTTGGCAGCAGGTGCTAAGGGGTTTAAATCCCCTCTGCCACACCGCAGTCGCAAGCTGTGGTTTTGTGACTCGCAGCAGCCCGCTCCCTCCGTACGCGGGGCCGGTAGGTGCAGCACCCCCCTAACCACCCTGCTGCCTTCCGCTGGCTGCTATCAGCCCAGCCATCAAGCCATAAACTGACACTTGAGCTTCCAGGGCCCCTGCAAAGTGACAGGATGAGGGAGACTCATTCGGCAATACTTTGCTCTTGCTGTTTGGCCTGGAGAAAGATACTCAAAGAGGTAAGATTGTTTAGCAACAGCTGGCAAGCACCCGGGTGTGAGCCTGATTTTCAGACATGACAGGCACTTACAGGAATGTTGCCAGATACAGCTGTTTAAAAGCCTTAATAAACAGCAAGTCAATACTAATCTTTGCCAAATTAATCTTTTCCTTGACAGCCCATCAGAGCAATTATGCTCAGACTCGTTGTAAACACGCAATTGTCAGAGGGTAAGGATCTTCTCTGCAGTGCACTGTGCGTTTTTTTTTTTTTTTTTTTGCACAGCGCTTGTTTTCAGAATAGGAAGGTTTCCTTTTCTTTTCCCCTTCCTCTCTTTCTTTTTCTCTCCTATTTTCTAGCCAATTACATGTTTGCCAGCTTGGTATTAGCCTGAATGAAATTTCTTTGTAAAGTGTCTATCGCAGCAAGCCCTTAATAGAATGTGAAATGATGACAGTCACAGGATCCATGCAGATGCACATTTGCTAGTAGGTTTCTCTAATTAGGCAGTAACTGTGACAGACTCTGAAATGTTACAAGTCATTGTTCTCACTTGTCCCCTTGTCGGTGGAATAAGAACTACATTTGAGTTGTGATTTAATGTGCTGCCAGGTAATAATAAAATACATGACTTTGCAAAGGAAAGCAAATGCTGTCTGGGAGAACCTGACTCAAAGCAAGATCTCGTGTTCTCCGAGGTGCTGAGCACCTCCTGCAGCACTTCCAGCACAGTCATACTCTTATACACGCTAAATAATACTTCATTTAAATGCATCTGAGGATGCCAAATAAATAATGAAGCAGGTAATGGCTGTATATCTATCTATATCAATACCTCTTTATCAGTTGGAGTTCTGGGGAGTATCTGCTGCATGGGTTACATACAGCTCTTTAGCTACTTCTCACACTGTGTGTAGAATACGGGTTTTAACTACTCCATTTCCCCAGAGCATGGAAAGAGATCTCTGTGGGTATGCCATGTTTACAGGATCAGGTAAGAAATAGGCAGATTCAGTCTTGGAGATGGTAGCTGAGGCTGAGATGAAGTCTCAGAAGGTTAAGGAAGGTGATAAGCCTGTGCCTTACCTTCCAGTAATGAGCTATTTTATTGTAGGGTTTCCTGTTTACAGAGAGGCCTCGCAGGGAATATTTGGCAGATTCAATGCTGGAATCAGGAAATGGTGTTTGGTGAGGGAGAGAGAAGCAGGCATGAATATATTAAGTTTCGTTGTGAATGGCTGAGGCCCTCCATGAATACATTAATTGCTTACTGCCTGTGGATGAATGTAGGGGGAAAAATGCTACGGCAAGTCCCTTTGAAGAGCCTCTTTGGGTCAGAGGTAACAGCTGGATGGGGTGCTTGAAACTCTGTGATTTGGGTGAGAGATCAGGGCTCGCATCACCAGAACAGGGCACTCTGAGATCAGCAGTACACTCCATGAGTTCTTTTCGTTTTCAAAACTTCTGCTTACCTTAGTGCAAGCAGATGGGATTTAAATCCTCTGGAGTGCTTATGTCCCTAACCTTGCATTTCACCTACCATTTTTAAAATATCTTCAGAAAAAAAAACTGGTTTCTATTAATGGAAGACATTCTTTCTCTTGGTTTCTATCATTTTGACAGATGTCTTGATCATATTTTTTTTTGCTGTTACTGTGTTGCTTCAACATGCAGGTTGCTTTGTTCCTGTGTGTTGTCTCATTATCGTCTTTTGACAGACGGTGACTTACAACCAGTAACGTGGGTATATGTGTTACTGTGGTGTCACAGTGCTTCAGCAAAGGATGTGGCATATCTTCATCAACTCCAGTAGAGTTTCACCTGCTTGCAGAAGAACCTCAACTTTCTGGACTTACCAACAATTTGTATCTATCTCTTGTTATGCAACTGAAAACAGATTGCCCTTGGCCAGCAACCATTGCTTTTTCCTAAGGTCAGACATGAAGAACTGACGTTTATCCATCAGAGATGGACCTTTCCTTTGGAACAAAGTGGCTTCAGTATAACCCAGGCCAAAACTGCCACTCTTCCAGCATAGCTGTCCTGTCCGAACAGAGCCCAGGCACAGAACTGCACTCAAATCCCCAGGCCCATAAGGTGCTGTGCGGTAAACACATGGCAGGTTTCCATTCTTTCAGACTAAGAGACACCAACTAGCAAGAGGTTCGTACAGAATAAGTATTTTATTCATGATGTATTTTTTTTATTTACATTAAAGTTTTCTTGTATTTTGAACTCTGCTTGGATATCGAAATTAACAACTTTATGTGACTGCGCACCTGCTCTAAAAGAAATGGAGATAACACAGTTCTTTTCTGTAAAAGAAAAAAGAAAACTTCCCGTCAAAATCAAAGCTGATTTTCCTCATCCCCAGTAATTATCTTCTCACTTTGGAATTAATATGAGTGGAAAATGTAGTTTACTATAATATAATAAATAGAAGACATTGGGTAATTAGTAGTGCTGGTATATTTCTAAAGTACTAAACAGACAAACAATAAACTGTGAATTTAATCACAAGTTCTCATACAGTTTCAAGACAGGAAAATTAGAGCTCTCAGCTACCGTCATCTGAGTAATCACATCAGATCTGCATTATTTATTAGCTATTACAGGCCAAGTGATTCCAACTGTACATTGCCTGAAATCATTCCAAAGCAAGCATACCTTAGTTTCTGCTTTGTTTTCTAAAAAAATCAATGGCATTGCATAATTTGTATTTATTCTGAGTCGCCTTCTTTATTTCACATAGACAACACAAATCAGCGGTACTCTCTATTACTTTGACAGGCATCTGGGATGAAATCCTCCAGAAATACATTTTCAGATCTATCCCTGAACAAAAACATTGACAAAATGCCTTATTTTGGACTTTTTAAATCCCTTTTCCTATGGCTATTGAACTTACCTTTCACTTTAGGATGCATTTGTGATACACTCCCTAAAACTCTGTAGGAACTTTTGAATGTATAATAAAATGGCTGAAGCATATTTGGTAATATTTCCGTTGGTAATATTTTTATTCCACTTGACTAATTAACCAAAACTGATGAAGTTTCAAGAAGCAGCATTATGCAGTTTTATTTAGTTACTTTTGTTGGATCAAATCTTAGTTCTGGGCAAATTCTTACTACAATGCTTTAAAAAGGGAATTACTTAAAATACCTTTTTTTTTTTTTTTCCCTTAGGAACTAAAGAAATACAGAAATAAGTATTGGTTACCTTCATTTTTTGCCAGAAAAGCAGGTTTGGTGTTATATATGTCACTGTAAAAACTAAATAAAGTATTCACATCAGTTGTGAACAATTTGTGCCAGCAAAAGTTAAAGCGTCAAAGAAATCTCTTTAAAATGCTAACAAATTTACTTACAAACACCTATATTTATTATTTCATAAATAGGCGCAACAGGTTCCATAAAAAAAAGATTAAATACAGACACAGTATGAAGAAACAATAATACATAGCCATATGTAAAGGTTATAATTTAGCTGTCTCCAATCTGTTTCTGCATCTAATGAAATATCAGGTAAGCATTTGGCAGTTTTATACATAAAAGGACTTAAATGATGTTTACTACCAGTACACATAAAGTGATTTTAAAAAAAAAAAAGATTTTTTAGGCAGTACAAAATAAATGTGTTTGCTCTTTATCAACACTGGTTTTTTTCCCCCCTAGTTTTTGTGTTTATTTCATGAGACAAAGCCAATATTTTTAATTAATATAATTTGGGAATATTTTACTTTTTTCTCCAAATACTTTGAAAATATAGAACTATTAGTCAGTTGTTTAAAAATGAAGTAAAAATATGAATGTTTGCCAATTTAACCCTTTTTGTGAAATCAATAAACTGGAATGAGCCAGTTTCAGTTACAATTAGCTACAAAAACATTCACATTTTATACTCTAGGAGAGTGTAACATAGATGCTATTTACAAACTTGCTATGACTGCTACATCAAGCCATTTAAAAAGTCTTTAGTAGTTTCATATAAACACCCATTATGAAAAACCAATGGAAAATCCAGGACTTTTATCCGAGACATCTACAGTTGCTAAGGCAGTTACTATCGCAGCACTTCACAGCAAAAACCAACATAAAATCTGAATGGTCCAAGTTTCCTTCAGGGAAGAAGAGAAGCAATGTCCGTTAAAGGATCTCAGGGTGGGGGTGGAAAGGAGAAAAAAAGAAAGAAAGAAAAAAAATGGGAGGCAAAAAAAAAAAAGAAAAAGAAAGAAGCAAGACTATTTTTTCCAGAGTGGGTGACCCACAAGCTCAAATAGTCCTAAGTGCTTAGCAACTTGAATTTTCTAATAAAATGCAGAACTGCCTTGACTGCATAAAGCAATCCATGATGAAAAGACTTCCCTGCATTCCTCAGTGGAAAGGAGAGGTGTTTCAGATTTTCAGGTAAGGTAGAGTGCTTTGTCCCTCTGCATGCCCCTGTTCAAAGAGAAAAAGAACAAATGTGATTTTTAAATTTGTCAAATTTTTAGTCCTATTCTTCTAAAAAAAACCCCACAACCCTACTGTGTCATTAATTCCAAGCATATCACTGAAGTACAGCTGTATTACCATGGTAATAACACAAAAAATAATAAGAAAAATCCTACTGCCATGGTGGCATGTAGAAACCCAGAGGCCACATCTGGGTCTAAACTGAACAGGACTGGGACATGGGTTTAAGCACTGGTTCAGGATCACCTGTGCTAGTGGGTTGGTAGTACTGATGGTCCTCACTCACAAACTGCATGGGTTTGTACATGTAAGGGTTTAGCACAGCTCTAGGGACCATACCCCATAAGCACCCTTTGCCCATATGATGTGGCCACTTTCCTTAGAGGGCAGGAGAGGTTAGTTACATGAGCATGGGTGCCTGCCAACTTTCTCCGGCCTACTTTATTTATTAGTCCAGGCACAGCCAAAATGCGCTGTGTTGGCAGTTTCAGGTAAGCATGAGCAAAGGAACACCACACGGCTCTGGCAGAGCCCAACTCAACTAACTTTTCCAGGCTCTACGGCAGACCTTCCACCACTGCACCATCCAGCACACTTTTACAGTCTGTTCTTGCCAGGGTTTGGCTTCAGCTGAAACATACCAACTCAGAGCAAAAAGGAATCATTTACCAGTTTATAATCCAGAACAGTCTGTACAAGTCAGGAAAAAAAGAATTATCATTTAAAGTAGAAGAAGTATCACTGACAGGGCTTGGTTCACAGTGCAGAGATTTTCTGGGGGAGAGGCTTTGCTTTTCATCTCCTGTTTCCTTGCCAAAACCCAGGCACCAGTTCTGTTCTTCCACAGCTCTACAGCTTACTTGGTTTGGAGTCCAGGATTAGCACAGAGCATAAATTGCACTGGCAAAGCAAAGACAGGCTAAGTCCATGCACACAGATTCACAGATGCACATCTACACAGCATATATATACAGAGTCTGCTCAGAGAAAGCTTCTGCTGATGGGAGTCATGCCCACTGGGCACCTCAAGGACACTTCTGGCACTGATCTCACATTGCTTTTTCCAGAAGAGACCAGGAATCAAAGCTGGTTGAGGTGGTTGTGGCCCACTTGTATGGCTTCTGCAAGGGTCTGCAGCATAGACCAACACATTCGGGTGGTACAGCACAGAAGAGAGACCATTCTGCTGAATGAGCAGGCAAGTCATGGGGCAAAAGCAACAGGTATGGTGGAGAGTGAGGCCGCTGTGCAAACTAGTTAAAGTCTGCCTCAGTGTCAATAGGTTTTAGTCTAGATGTTTTTCTGAACTGGTAACCAGAAAAAGATTTTTCTTCAGTTTAGTTTGCGTTGCAGAAGTACTTTAAAACAATAATGTACATGCAGTTCTGAGTTTGAGTAAATGCAATGGGTGCAACTGGTCTTTAGTTTTGCTTTTTGTTCAGTTATCTGGGCTGGATTTGACGCTTTGGTAGTAACCAAGAGCTTTTATCTGCCTTTGCCTTGGGTATTCATGCCAAGGTCAAGAGGAGGTCAGGCTGGTGGCTGCGTTCACAAGGCACAACATCGATCATCTAAAACTCAAAAGATACCTTCTGTTCAGGGTCTTAAAAGTTTCCAGGAAGCTCCTGATACTGCAGCATGACTCCACAAAAACCATGCTGCAGCGAACCTGAGGATTTGGAGGGGCTACAAACCTTCTGGTAGGAGCACAGAACTCCTACACATATGACGTTTTGTTTCTGGTAACAGTCATATGATCTTCACATCATTCCCTTCCACGTAACTTATATCCCATGCATCACCCATGTGTCTCACAGACACGGGTTTTCATGACCCAAACCAGATGTTTTCACTGGTAGCAAGCTCTCCTCAGCAATGGAGTATTTGGAGAAAACAGTTCACGCCATTTGCCTCTTAAATAGGAGGCAGTGATATTACTGCTTCTTTCCTATATCTTTTCCTTAAGATTTCAGTTCTGCTTTTCTAATGAATGGTAGCTCCGAAAGACCAAAATTTATGTGCTGCAATAAGGTGACAATAATCTCTAATAAATTTATGTATTGAAAACTTATTCTCCCACAGTAGTCTAACTGCTGAATAACATACAGTATCATCACAGGTGCACTTCTGAAATACTGTAGGGAAACAGGCAACAAAGCCATTTTCAAACTGTCAGATATTTGTGTCATGAATGTTGCTCAACACAAGATGGCATTCACTGGCTGCTTACCCACTACTGCAGTAGTCATTATTCCAGTCCACAGTCTGTGCTGGAGGATTTCTGCACCCTGAACGAACATACTCCATTGCTTGGGTAACAACTTGTGCAGCTGTTGATGTTGGATTGATGATATTCTGATAATCAGGCTGAAGAGTAAATCCCTAGAAGAGAAAACAAGTGTATTACGATGCGTGGAAACAAAGCAACAGGTTGTGCGCTTTAAATAACAAATAGTAAGAAGGTGTGTACTGCAAAATGGTAGAAGCCTTCTCTTCCAGGTATACTTCAAGTTCTCAAACCTGAGAAAATATGTACATGCTTTCTAAGTTTGAAAGTCTTTCTTTGGTCTGAGAAAGAAAATAGCACCAAATTGGTCCTAGCTATTACACAGTCACAGGATAGAACTAAAAGGGACAGAACAGAAACAACTCAAAACCAAGAGAACAACTCAATCAAAACCAGAGCAAAAAGATCTGCTTGCTCCTTACAGGTTCCATTTAGATTGGACGTAAGGACACAAACTAGTCGTTAATTCTCAGAATATGCAACAGAATCTTTTTGAAGGATGTAGGCAGCAGGTGGCTGACTGTTTTATTAGACTACACCTATTCACATATTGTTCTCAAAACCCTTTTTTTCATTCAGTCACAAAGAGACCATCTGCTGCTTCTTTTATTTGTACTTCTCTCTCAACTAAACAGAAATTCAACCAAAGCTTTTTAACAGTTGTTGGACTAATGTAGTGAAAGTAGCACAGAAGAACTTGCTTTTTGAAACCAAGAGGACGAGAAAAAAGGTGGAAGTTACAAAGGGACGTCTAACCTGCTCCCTAAAATATCTGCCTTATCAAAAGTCATAATAATTTTTAGCTCTTTTAATACATTAAGATATATGAGTTTAAATGCTGTGTTTCAGAACCAGGAGAGCAGCTGAAATTTCAACACTAGTATGAACTGCCTTAGTGTACCTGGTTCACCCTATATAAATGTACATCATGTTCCTGTAAAGTTAGAAGAACGACATTGGCTAAAAGTACGTGAATGCTGTACAAAAGCAACTGGTACCTGCTGAAAAAAAAAGAGACCAAACTCCTTGCTGGGCCAATGGCATACAAGTCCCAGTCAGGTTAACAGGATGTGTAGCTGCTAAATCAGAAACTGAACTTGATGCAAGATACCTAGTTTGAAATTTCACTTCTGGCCAAAGTCCACATATAGAATAGATAGGATTAAAGTTCATAGCTTTTAGTTTGAAAATCTAGTGGTTTATGTGTGATTACTTCATAGACACAACCATCATGAAGATGGGAACTTTGGGGAGAGCTGTTTTCAGCAGCAGGTTTAACAACTTAGCCACACTACCTTTAAACAAGATAAATGAGTATTCTCAGCTTCCACCTGCCCCTCTCCCTTCTCCAAAATGAGCTTCCTTCAAATACAAAATGTCACTTCCTTCTTGACATCCTCCCTTCATGTTGCATTCTCCTTACTCTGCTCATCCTGACCACATATTTTAGAATCATAGAATATCCTGAGTTGGAAGAGACCAACAAGAACCATCCAGTCCAGCTCTTGGCTCCACACAGGACCACCCAAAAACTCAAATTATATATCTGATAGTGTTGTCCAAACACTTCTTGAACTCCAGCAGACTTGCTGCCACGACCACTTCCCTGGGGAGCCTGTTCGACTTTGAACATGACTTTCTTCTATAGTCTCTTCCATATGGAGAAGGGAGACACCCCTCAGTGCCTTAAATGCTCTTGGAAACCTCACTTTATCCTTGATGACTCCAAGAAATAGACCATTAGTAGTGGGCAAGTTCATGATCTGATTTCAGCATCTAGTTGTAATGTAACTTACACAGTGCCCTGCTAATAAGACAAAATAAAATCCACTCATCATGACTGTAACCCCCACACTCTGTGCGCAGCCTTTTTACTAGGCTGTAAACCTGTGCATAGGGCTGCATAAACAACCCCCATGCCTGCAACGAATCCAAAGGAAACTGTAATTGAGCAGACTTCCCAATGACTTTAATTGAAGTTTTGTGTAATTACAAGGCAGAAGAATTGGTTTTCTATATCACTGTCATAGTTTTTATATAAAACATTACCCATAAGGTCTTTCTAATTTAGCTGCAAGAGGAAACTAACCACAGAAACACATTCTGCCCTCAGGCATTTGGGTTTACCTTTGGTAGCAAAGCCCCTGAGCGATCTCTAATCATTCTGCATGAAACAATCATCTATACAAGAAAAACGCTATATGGGGCTGGTAGCTGAGCAGTGCTGTAGAGAAGGATGCAAGTGAGCAGGTACAGAGGCTCACGTTGTCTTGCAGAAGAATAAACAGTTCTCCAAGGGAGAGGAAGACAACACAGGTGCAATACCATTTCTGTTTCTTCTGGACAAATAAATAGCTTAGATATGGGATGATGGCCCTCTGGTTAAAAGGCCAGCCTGGTACTGGGTGGGGCCTTGTCTTATTCTCATCTTTTCTCGGGTTTTCTGTATAACCAGAGCCAACTCTCTTTGGCTGTCCTCCAGCAAAGCATGTGTGTGTTATGCGCATGGACTGGATTGATATCTCTTGTGCTAAGGTTAGGGCCACAGCTCTGAGCTTTAGTCTCCTATCTGCGAAATAACGAGTAACAACAGTCTCATCTTGCATCCAGCATGTCTTCTTAGTTTATAACTGCCTGCCTGGGATTGGGTCTGTTTCTCAGGATGTGCTCGTGTGATAAATTTTAAAGCAGAGCAGTGGTATCTAAGCCACCTCCAGCCTGGGGCGAGCACACACTGACCCCATGGGCCACGCTGGCACATTGGCAGCTGGGGCCAACTTGGGGCTCTGCAGACATGGTCTTAATGCTGCTGAGGGTGCACTGAGCCTGGCAGAGGGGTACCAGCAACAGAAGTAATGATGCAGGTGTTGGAAAGTGTGCTTCTTAATGCAAAGTAATTTAAGAAACCTGAACTCAATATGAAGGACCAATAATCTATGATCATGTTTAAAATGTAAATAATAATTACGTCAGCTTTTTCATCAACAGAAAAAGCTCTGGAAATACACATTTGTGCAACAGAGGGAGACAGCCTTGTACCAGGCTTGTAGTAAATATTTGTGTATTATTTATGTAAGCCCTTAACAAACAATGATGAAATAAAAAGTGCTCAGAAAATGAGTGCTTCGAGGTCTAATTAAACAATGGTGAATGTTTTTGCATTGTAATGCTCAAGAGAAAATCACCAACTGTTTTGCAACATGCCTAGAATTTTAAATTTCATTTTCTTGTTCCAGATTGAAATAAAAATAGGGAACTTGATAAAGATTAATTCGATGTCAGGAGGGACATTTGCTCTTTAATTAGATTTCTGTAGCCCTAGCAGTTTCGCTGTGCCACTGTAGCAAGTCCTAAAAAGCCTGCAGCAGAACTAAACAGTGATCCTCATCTCCACACTTTACTGGGAACTAATTTCATTTCCTGCCTGTCTGGAGAGGTATTTTCAACAGGCATCAATGTTTTTGTCTTCACAACTGATTTATTCATCAATCTCAATGTGATATTTTAAACCTTTAAATTACATCCAAATCCTAAAGCATCTGTTTATTACACAAGGAAATTGAAAATCTGTCTGTGTGATATCATACAAAGATTTTTCCTTAAGGTTATAAAGGAAGTTGACAGATATTAATGATTTTTTTTTTCTCTTGACCTCATTCTAAGACAAAGCATAACAAAAAAGAGGAAGAAATCTGGACAAATACAGCAGGTTCCTGAGTTTACTGTATATAATATATAACACAAAAAATGAAGCTATTATTTTTGGCAGGCTATGCAATGGTCTTGCTGTATACATTTATTTTCTAAAGGAAAAGAAACACCCAAAAGTAGACTGAAATGAGTTATTATTTAAAAAAAAATAAAAAAATAAAATGTGACATACATTAATCTTCTGCCTTTTTGTTATGCATACACTTCCAGCCATGGCTACTAGACATTAAGAATCTAGTTTTGCTTGCTTTACCCATGAAGCAAAGTGGGACAGAGATTGTGACGGGACTCACGATGCCACATTGCTAGGGTGAAGGATTTTAAGTAAGGAAGGACATGCTTCCAGTAGGGAAACTAAAGAGGGTTCATTAAGAAGGACTAGGAGTATTTGGGAGGGAGTAGATCCTTGGTCTCATCCCTCTCCACACAAAACAGCACAGTACAACAAGCTGGAGAATGGGATATGTTCAGAAAGAAGCACAAATGTCTGTGTGCATAGAGAAAGGAAAGAACAGCTTTTCAAAAGAAAACAAGTTGCAGCTTGAGATGCTGTTTTAGCCTGAACTTCAGAGAAATCATGATGATTTAAATGACAATAGTGAGAATTCCGATCACCTAATACCAAGTAAGTAAACATTAAACATCTTGTCAAATCTAAGACACAGACTGGAGAGAAGCAACTCTGTATCAGTTAAAAAATAAACTTATAAGATGCTAGTATGAGCATTTAATGGAAAAAAAATCCCACTCTTCTAATCTACTATGATTCTTTCAGCGTGTCAAAAGTGGATGAAAGAAAAACTGTTGCACAGTGGATTTGGACTTTAGCAAAGAAAAACTTTAACACCGCTCCTGCTAATGATATTTAAGAAAAATATTTTAGAATTAGAAGTTAAAAATCCTCAAAATCAGAATCTATTTTAAATCTGAGAATAGGACTAAAAGGTCAATTTTTACAGTGTAAAGGTTTAACACTGTAAATGAGCACCCCAAAAGTGCAACAGTGATTTAATGTGATTTAATTTTTTGTTAGCTGTTTTGGAAAAGAATGAATAGAGAAAAAATAGTCTATTTTGCAGAAGCTACAAAAATTATTTAGATAAACTATAGAAGATTGTTTAAAAGAAGTCAAAAAATGTTTACTAATGCTAGGCATATAACAACAAACTAATACATAAATTTTACTTTGTCTGGTGTAGTTTAGAACAATTTAGATGCATTGCATCAGCTGCATAATCCACAGAATTAATTGATTTTAAAAGAGCAGAAACTGTGCAGTCACTGAGGATTTTTGGCTACCAGAACTTCTGATCTTCTTGATGTTCTGCAGTTTGTGTGGAATCCTTGAGGAAACCATCCTCCTCCAGCTGGCAGTCTCTCATGGTTTGGCAGCTGCACACGTGCAGGCAAGGGCTGTTGGAAGTGGAGGAGTACATGCTGTTCCCTGCAGAGCTGATGAAGATCAGATCATTGTCCTCGCAGCAGTGCGGGCAGAACTCACTCCCTAGGTCAGCACTTCTTATCAGTCCCGCCTCAAAGTTATGCATAGAAGAGTTTGTGGATTTCATGCACCGTGGTTTTGGAGAACTGTGTTACTGCCTGCCAGGACTGCACTCTGGATCTGTTATGTGATTTTTTTTTTGGAGCTGGCAGTCCATATGCTACAATCAGGTCTTTGATAAGAAACATCCTCCCCCTTCTGGAGAAAACAAGCAACCAAATCTCCCACAGCCAAAGCGTGATAGCAGGGATCTGTAGACAGCAGGGTTTCCCAGAGCATGCTACAATTGAGTGTCACACCAGTAAGCCACAAACTATTTCAAAGCTGGATATTGGGAAAAGAAAAGAAAAAAAATAGGAACCCACCATTGGTGGGAGCTGTAGCTGCTGCTTCTAACATGTCTACAGCCTAACTGTTGGTTTGCAATGGTGGTGTCCAGCCAGGCGAGTCTGCAAAAACCTCTAGTAGAACACTGCTAGGAAGCTGTTGACAGTCTTACCCCCTCTTGCTTATTAAGCTTCACGCTGCAGTGCGACATGAGAAAATTTACCTTGCTGCTTCTTCAAGTGTTAGTCTGTTTGGCATGAGCTGTGGTGAGGTTTCCGTAAAGGAAAACGTCTCCTGTTGCAAGTCACGCTGTAGGGAGCAGGATGTTAATTAGTTTCTGTTCTTGCTGCTTACATAAATTGGATGACTGTTGGAGTCTTTGGAAAAGGCTTAGGGTGACTACACCTTTAGTGTGAAGGAAATCAAGCAGCTGAGGGAAGAGGAACTGAAAAAATGTTGAATTAGATGCAACTATCACTTCTGCTTTATCAGAGTACATATTCTCCCATTCTTCTTTTTTGTCTTTTTACGTAGGAGAGTGGCCTACACCATGCTGCTGGGGACTAAGCCTTGTGCTGAGTCTTCCCTCCCTCCTTGCTGTGGGCTGGCCATACAGGGCAGTGCTATGCCTCTTTGTTGCCCTCATTGATGTTGACTCTGTGCTGCCATCATCATACTGTGGCTCATTTGGAGGACTCACTTGTCTTTTCCACTACGTCTTTGCTTTCTTTACGTTCTCTGTGATCAGCAGAGTGTTTGTTCAATTTCAAGCAGAGTGGAGAGCAAAGTCCCTTGGCATCTGAGTCAGAAGGAGGCCTTTACTTTCAACTTACAGTTTCTTGTCTTTAGTGCTCTAATGCAGTACAAAATCCTGGGGACAGTGTTTTTTACCATTTCTTGACTAGAAAGAGTCATACCTAAGAAACTAGATGGGGCACCACTGTTGCATCATGAGGCAAATTACGGTGGTGGTGGTACACCTGCTGCTTTAAAATTTAACATAGTTTTTCTTTTGTCTTTGCCAGCATTATTCTTTAAAGGAACTCAATTTACAAACTGCGTAAACTGTTATATGCTAAAAAAACACATATAGGAGTATGAAATACATATTACAAATATTCTAAAGTGAAATTACATAGATTTTTCAGAGCTCCAAAGTAGTGCTACTTTGAAACAAAAGCGGGGCGATAAGACACATAAACTGGCTTGCAGATGTTTCATGGTGCTTAAGAAAAATGTAGTTAAGATTGGCAGTGTAGCATTTCAGCAGGTAATAAGCACCTGTCACCTTGAGTGAAGCTCACACATATCTCACTGTGGATGCTTCATTATAAGCATCAGCTTTTCTGACTAAGCAGTATCAGTCACTAGAAGTATTTAAGCTAACCTTTAAGGAATTTAAGGAATTTAACAGTGGGAAGGCAGGAACACAGAGGTACAGTATTTCTTACTTTACTGTACTTGTACAAAGCAAAACATGCAGCATGGTACAGGTCTACAAACTGACTTCTAGACTCCTGTTTTCTACAACCGAGTGCCCTGTTTTTTCTCAAGCTAGAAATAACTCGTCTGCATACAACACATCTCGTGCATGAGTGAAAGTACTCTCAAGCCATTGACATGGACACCATATGCTACAAGCATGCAACCTGGTAAAGTAAAACATCAGAAGATTCATATTATCTTACCTTTTTGTGTGTGTGTGTGGTATATAATTTGGAATAACTCCTAAGTGTTTCGATTCATATGATAACAATGACGTATGTTGTATCTGTACATTATCAGACAGACATGAAATCCTTAAAAGTATCTAACATCTGCATTACATTTTTTGCTAACTATTACATTACTATTCATTCAATAATTAAAGCCAGATCTTCAACTCTATTCTGTAAATTGTGCCTATCAATGACTCTGGAAAAGACATAATGGGTTTGATCTTCTGTTGCTCTGCAGTGGGCAAGTAACGTGGCTCTGAGCTTGGCATACAGTGTTTGATTCTAATTTTTGGAAGACTGAATCATTTCACAATTAAAACTTGCTCACATATAACCATACAATCTTAACAGGCTGCTGTCACAGATGTTGTTCTTCATACTTGGTCACCAACCAGACTATTGCATTGGTTCTCTGTCCATTGCTTTGTCTGTCATTGCTCTGAGCTTTTAGTTTCAACCAGGACTGCATCAGGCTTAGGATCACCAGACACACCCTCCTAGATCATTTGTCTACGACTTCTTCCCAGATACTTCTAGCTGCCCAGGCTTGGGGTTAACTCCTGAGTTTCTCTGAGGCTTGCACATGGGTTCTTCCAGGACACTCGCACCAGGACACTGGCTTTCTGACTAATGGAAAAAACTTCAGGAATACATGACAGTAAAAGACTCCACATTTGTGTGGTTACGAATCTATTGAGTCTGTTTACTTGGATCGTAAAAAATAAACTGGACTAGGCAAAAGTTATAACCCCTTTATAAATTGATTTACCTTCCGAAAACCTAAATTTATCAGATTGCTTTTACTTTTTTTTTTTTGGTCCTGTTTTGGAAAATTCCTCTCTGTTACATCAGTTATCCCATCTAGAAGCTGTATTTTGTGCTCAGGTGTTCCCATCTCCAAAGTCCAATCTTGACATTAAATGTTTTTGGTTTGGAAAGCAAATGCAAATGCCTTATTAGCAAAGGTGAATTTACAGAGACATTCAAAACAAGCAGCAAGTTCATGACTATGTATTATCAACCAGAATTGACAAGTTTTTTGTGTACAAATTTTGTAGATTCTCACAACTCCACTGAAGAAATTTTCATTCTAATGCCTCTTCCTAAAGCACTACCTTATTATTGATAGTCAGATCTCATCAAATACGAAAGGAAATTTTCTCTCATGAAATCAGCAGTTAACCTGGTCTATTACTCCTTAGCATATCACTTATATTTCAAGATACTTTCAGATTTGCAGATGGATCCACATTTCTATTTAAAGGCTGCCTCCTGAATTTGGTGGGGCAGATGGGGATGGGGCTCACAAGAACATGATGAGTGTCATTGCTAGCACAAGCAGTTCAACTCGAGTTTCCCACCGTCTAGGTAAGCTCATTCATGTGTTCTCACCTTTGAAAAACTAAGCCCTCAGACTACACTACCACAGTTTCGGAACTCTGTAAAATTAAACTAATCCATGGCTCTAACTCTCCCTCAATATGTCAGCTCCTGGATGAATTTCACTTGCTCAAAAAACCCAGCTCCCCAGACAACTGAAAAACTCAAACTTACTTGCTGCATTGTAGGTGAATGTAAAGCAGACTGGACCTGCATCGGTAGCTGGTTTCCAATGGACTGCTGCATTGAAATCGGCTGGTGTTGCTGGATGTTGAGATGCTGGTGCAGAGGAGGGCTGATCTGAAGTGGTGGTGGTGGGGATACAGCCATGTTTGCTATGGAAACAGTCACTGGCATTTGGTTGTTGGGCTTGGGTGCTATGTTCCTGGGGATATTGGCATGCATGGCAGTGATGTGAGGATTCATTCCTGGTTGTTGTTGGTAGTGGGAACTGAGGTACAGAGCAGAGTGAGCCTGGGCAGGCCCATGAAACACTGACTGCTTTGAATTCATCATCTGAGGTTGCGGGGAGGCTTTAACATCAACAGGTTCACTGTAGCTCTGTTGGGAAAAACAAAAAACAGACAATACTTAGAAGCTACAAAATGCTGCTTCTCTCACCTACAGCCTCTGCTGCACAGACAGATCTTTGCACATTTCTCTCCCCTCAATATTCTTTAGAGCAGTTTGAAGGAAAGCGTAGCTGCAAACATCAATGTTCTGTAAAGCTAAAATGGGATTGTGAAGAACTTTATTTTTTACAGACTCTCACCATGGGAAAACACATACCTGGACCATCAAAATGTCCTTGCCGTGGAGTTTGGTTATTACACCAGACAATTAATGCCTATTACCTTACACATTTTCCTTCAGCATCATAAAAAGAGAGGCTAGCCCCTCTGCTTTCTGGTCTAACCTGACGTTTTGCTTTTTCAAAACTTAGAACTGGCATCACTGACCTAATAACCTACACAACAGAGAAAACCAAGCCTGTCACATTTATGCACACAAGCATTCTTTACTATTGTCCTCTATTACTATTGTAATAATGACAATATTTTCAGCTATAGCCTAGTTAAACATATTCAGGAGGGTGGGTTCTGGTAAAAGTCCGCAGTGATCTTTGACATGTCATTTCCCTGCTCCATGCCTCATTTTCCTATCTGCAAAACAGGATTAAGAGTTTCAGTGTCCTTTACCACACATATTGATGACTGCTAATAGTGCTGTATCAGAGTTACCTAACATTGTGAAGAAGCTAAACCTCATCCACTTGTTTTACTGCACTGAATAAATACGCTAGCTGCTGCATGGATACCTTTTTTGTGAAGTACTCTGTGCTGGGAAGCTATTCAGACCTGTATCAAGTATGCTTCATAAGTCATGCATGCAGAAAAAATAGAATATTCTGAATAATTTTACTTTTAGCAAAACTTCCTCTATAAATCGAGTTCATAAAGTTCTGAAAATTCTGTCTAAAACTGATGTCTGTATAAATGTTACACTGCATCATACACAAGGAAACTATCTTGTTAAGGTTTGAAGAATACTGCATACAATATAGAAAATGTACAGATTTTCAAAGATGTTATAGTCTATCCTGATTTTTAAACCTGCTAGTAATAAAAAATTTCCATTAATCGATGTGAATTTTAATAATACTTTTAGTTTTAATATTTATAACTCATTATATCTGATTTGCACTCAATTTGTTGGTTTCAATACTCCAATTTTCTTAGATCTTCTGAGTGCTAACTCTGTGTGCTCAAACAAATGACGAAAAAAATTAAGAATTAACTCCCATGTGCTTGTAGGTGGGAATCACAATTTGCAGTTAAGGCATACTGGGATTAATGGCCAGTGAAAAGTGAAACATGCTGGAAAAAATGGCAGAAATGTCCCTCTGGAGAAAGAAGTCACTTTGTCAAAACAAGGGCTGAAAGATGCATATATGCCCTTATTCGGTGACCTCCATGTCATGTTTGCTCAGTTTATAAGTCAGAGTAAGTTTCATGTTACTCTCAGCACTCCAGGGTCAATGCAGTTGAAGAAAGCCTATTTGTATTCTTTCTGAAGGATGTACCATCACCAACAATCCGCTGACATGCATGTTACTGAAATTGGTTCATTATATGCAATGATAAAGATGAAAAAGATAACTTCATTTTCCCTACGTAAAACTGCAGTTCCATTAGCATTAGTTTTTTTTTTTTTTAACTTATTTTCTCCAGTAATCTAAGGAAAATTAAATGAATAGGATAAAACAAATGCAAATCTCTTCCTCTGTGGATCTGCCTGGCTCTGCTCGCATGTGGATGTACACATGTGCAATATGTATTATATGAATGTTTACAAGATTGAGATACAGACATCAAGAAAACACAGATAGTAAAAGATAAAACCTTAAAGCAGGCACACAATCTGCCAGTTTTTTTGGTATTATTCTTAAAACACTGAACTAATATTCATGATGACATGAGACGTATTTTTCCCCTCTTCCCAGTTACATTTGTAGGAGGATCTCGTAAGTGTGGGAGCAAAGATTGGTAGGTTTGCCAAAGTTACAGAGATTCAGAAGAAGGTTAGCTAATCAGAGGCATGGTCGGAACCCTCCCCTTAAGTGTGCTGGGTTCTTCACATATTACAGGAGATTTATGCTGTGCTCTTTCTTCAGAAACTTGAAGTTTTACTGAGTGCATCATTCCATCGTGAAATCACTTTGTCTTCCCATGATGTAGCTGGAAGGCTCTATCTGGTCTAAACAGGGACAATTTCTCCTGAAGTTCCTCGGTTAAACAATTCCTCCTGGTGAGGGTGTATCACAAATGCTTTGCAGCACTCTTCCTGACACACTGATACATACTGACACTGTTGTGACACTGATACATACACATTTGTGACTACAAAGACGTTGCCATAGACCTCTTTAACAAAGAGTGAACCAATTTAATTACTGGGTAATTCTGTGATCACACTTCACATGCAAGTGGTGAATGCATGGCCCATACTAATAAAATTACAGAGATATCAGATGCTTAGCATCACGTAATAGTTGAAATACCAAATTATGTTACGAGGAAGTGTACAGTCTCAGGCCAGAGATGAATAACACTTGCTTTACCTCTGAGAAGAGTGTCTGCAAAGTGATCAAAGGGACAGTTCCAGTTGTCTCAAGCTATCAATTGGCTTTCTATATATTTCACTACCTCCTGATCCAGGGAAAAGCACAACACTACGGTTTCGGACCAAGTATTTTGGTGTTACTTAGGATGCTTTAAATCATGTGATCTGAAGCCAAATTGTCCAGTATCAGTGTAAAGCACATCAATATTATCAGTTACTGGGAATCTTGATAAATGAACCCATTACCTGCTATTCTCCAGCATATTGCACTTTCAGCTTTTTCTAAGGCTGGGTCAGAAACCTCAGATTTTGTAAGTACTGCTAATGGAATAGATGCTGTCAAACATTTTGGCTTTGCTATATCACTTTACTGTCAAATATACCAGGAGGTGTATATGATACATAAGCCACACTATTATTTCAGGCACAATTACTGCTTTCACATGTTTCAAATGGGCATTGCACCTGTCCAGTACAGCATCAGACAGTCTTAGACAAGGACAGCACCTTTATTATGGGTAAAGCTAGGAATTAAGAAAGTAGGGATTTGATAAGCCAATATGGGCTCCAAATATACAGCGATGTTCCCTAACTTCGCAGGCTAGTATTGTCAATTTGTTCTTGCCTTATCCAAGAAGAAGAGTAGGGAAATCATTTTAAAAAGCCCTCTTTAGCTAATTAATCTGTCATAAGACAACACAGACGATTTACATCTCTAATTATGGCATGAAGTTGTAAGATGCATTTATTTACAGATACTTGTAGTGGAGACCACTACATATACACTACTAATCCATACACACAGGTCATCAAACATTGAAGCCTAGTATTTCCTACATGGGACAATGCCTTCTACCAGACTTGCAATGAGAAAATTTTTTACCACTACTGTCGTAATTATGGTTTTGTAGACCCACCACTAGAGGGTGACAGAATATTATATTTAGTTAATGGTAGGAAGAGGTATTGTACACATACATTAGTGAATATACTCTAGGACCACAAACTAACTTATCTTGACAGTTCTTTATGATCTTTGAGTGACTTCTACTTGCTCTTGAGTTCAGCTCAAAGCTTTACTCTAAATCTTTCAAGTTCTTAATAGGCTAGGAGTAGGATTTCTGACAGACCTGCCTCTCCATCTGAGATCATCATCTAATATTGTTGCCTAAATTTAAAAAAAAAAAAAAAATCAGAAGCTGAAGGCAAGGTAGGTAGGCAAAGGCAATGGAATGCTATAGAAAAAGTACAACTGCCCTATAGGCACTACATAAAACCTTCTTTTTTTTTTCACAAGAATCTATTGTTTTACTGAAACCCAAAGAAAAAGAAGAAAGAACATTTTGAAAGCCCATCAGAAAGAGAATGAAAGTAAAAGAGGAACAGGGAAAGGAAGGAAACAAAATAAACACTACTACATCTCATGATAATGAATATAATTATATTAATTAAAAGCACTGGCAAATACAATTTATCGAAAGCCTTGGTGAGTGACCCTCAGTCCACAAAATAATTCTACTTGTATCATACTTTCAAGGAAACGTGAAATGATACAGATAAATGATATTCTTCACAGAAAGTGTTGAGTGTTGAACATTTTGCAAAAAGTTTGGGAAGTGCAGAGGCAAGTTCTACCCCCAAGTTTTGACCAAACTCACACCTTCCCTTCCAATTCTAGGGCAAAATAAACTTTCCCATCCACCTTCTACTCCCCTACTGTGTGCCAAAACTGCCTGTGCATATCTGACAAATTAGAGAATTAAATTAGATTAAGAGCTACTCATCCAATTCTTTCCTAAAGAGAACTACCATGGGACTAATGGTCCTTCTAATTGTAGACTGAATTTGGGAACAGGGGAGAGGTCAATTCCTTAGAGAAAAGTACACTGGGGTTTGCCTCACACCAAAACTTGCCACTCACTTCTACAGTTGAGAAATAATTTTTGACACAGGCATCCTGTTCAGCCTAGAGGTGTCAGAGAAACAGCAACAGCCTAGTGATGCCAGTCTGGAAACTCCAAAGCTTCCTTTCGGACATTATTTTACTTCCACTTTGAAAAGTCTATAGTTGCATTTTAAACCATCATCTGCAGACCTGGGTAACCAAACAGCTGTTAAAACCTACAGACAGGTTTTGATTCTCCTTCTAACTCGTGGCTGCCTTCTGGCTACCACTGGCTCTTCTAACCCCACTTCTGTTGGAAAAGAAACAACCTTGTGACTGAAAGTAAAGTGAGGATATGTTTTAAGAAGGCAGTATTCTAATGGCCTGATCCTTAGAATACTGAATTTAATGGAAAATCTCCGATAAACTTCAATGGGCTTTTAAAACTTTTTAAACACTTGTTACCATAGTATTAACTTCTGGATCTCCATTTCATTTTTCATGAAAACCAGGTAGGACCTGGCTAACTGAGGCTGAGAATCATTAGCAGCCGATGAGTACTGCTGTCAACCTATGTTTATTCAGTATACCTAGAAACTACAAGAGCCTACACTTACGTTATTTTGCCTTTTTAATATGTTAATGCAGTTATTGCTAGAAAAGTTGCCAGCAAGTAAGACCATATGTAAATACACATATGTATATGAACATCTTCAGATTACATACACTTGTACTGGTATATATGCTTTATATTCAGCACTCTCATCCTACTATGACAAGTAATACCATTACATATGGGAACTAAAGAAAATCTTTTGCAATAATTTCATCCTAGTAAGCACTGCTCAACTAATATTGCTATTTGCAATACAAAAGCAAAAAGTCACTGTTGTCTCAAATAAATCTTAGCTGTTCTACTTAGAAAGAAAAATGTTATTTTTTTCTCATTCTTTTGGTTTCACAAAAACAGCTAAATGATCAAATGATCAAAGCTGGAGCAATATAACTTCAGTAGTTTACAGACTAGACATAACTAAAATACTTCCGTATTAACATCAGCAATTAAGCTCCTCTCTGTAGTAAAATATGCATAAGATTACGGAACTGGTGCACAATTAGTGAATGCTTTTGGTACTATTGGCTGTCTATGGTCCCTTAAATACAGGCAGAAAGATCTCCTCAAGTGCAAGGACAGGAGCCTTATGGCCAATATGGCCAGCACAAACTTTCCTCTGATGTGCATAGCTTTACTTGTGGGCAAACATAGCCTATTCCAACCCCAGATTTTTTTACACAGCAGAAACTGTGTAACATGATTTTATTTTAAATGAGAAACAGGTGCTCTGGGTTTGGCATCCTCTCTACATAGGCAATGAACACGTGCTATAGGAGTGTTTCAAAGCCTGGAAAAGTTTAACTTGATTCAGGTTTTAAATGAATACTTGTCAGCAACTGACATAGCTGACACACTGTCCCCTTCATGACAGTGCCATGCGCACATCTAGTGATTGGTGTCCATTCTTGAGCCATGCTGACGAATTCAACAATTTTGGACTCTGACCAGAAGTTACCGTTCAGGTAACAGCAGTGATTATGTCAGCTGGAGCCAGCAAGGTCCAGGCTGAGTAGGCTGTGATCAATCTTAGGCAGGCCTGACTCAGCTTTAAATGAGTTATCTTCAGTACCAGGACATTAAAGAGGTAGATAGAAGGAAATTGGCTGAATATTTATGCAGCTTCTACAAAGCTTACCTAAGCTTAACTTTGCATCTGCTGTCTTTGCTGTCTCTTTGGTGGAAGGAACATCTTGAATTGTTTATTCCTTCTCTCAGCTTTTCTGTGTTCACGCAATCCTGTCCGTTTTTAATGTTTTTGACATCTTAGGTCACCTCCAACCCCAGCACTATCCTTGAGAAGAATCCCTTCTTCTAGCCTACATGGGCTCAGCCATTTTGTTAATATCACTGTGAAGCTGTTTATGAGAGAATGACTTCTCTCTGGCACTGTTTTCTCTTTCCTGCTTAGCTCTTTAACTACTTTAGAGATTCCTTTGACTTAACTCTATTCACTCCGGTAGAGAATTCATATGCATATTTATAATACAGCTGCTTTCCTACCTAAATCACAAGAGGCTCTTAGAAAATGATGTTTCATATTTTGTTAATTCCAGTCACCTATTGTAATAATACTGGGGACTCCAGAGAGTTCAGAAGCTTTCCACACATTCTTGATGTTTCAGAACAAAGGAGTAAGCCATGGGTTGTCATTTATAATTAGCTGAGGTGGCTCAGAAGAACATCTTCAAATCTAAATATACATTTTGTCATCATCTGCAGGGGATTGTCATGGTTTCATTCAGGGTATGTAAGTAAAAATGGATGTTTAATGAATGTAACCTGGATACATGTGATAAAGGATATGCAACTTTAATTTGATACAAGTGTTTTAATTCCCCAAATGGAAGCACTAGGCTAATAGTGAAATCTAGTTTTATTAACTCACTTTAAAAACAAACAATTCCTCTCCAAATCAACATATGGCTTCTCTCAAGCTCAAGACATTTCTGCCACTTTTGCCTGAAATTATGTGAGAGCATCACTAGGTTTTTGCACTGCTGAATGTAAAGCTTCACATGATTTACCCTCAAATACAATTCATGGCATTAACTTTTTCAGCTGTGGTAGATAGTTGGTCTGCTAGACAAGAAGTTGGTTTGGTTTGTGCTATTATCAGATTAAGGAATTGTTTTACTGATATATATGTTCACTTACCAGATATTCTGATACATCATGTACTTGCACATACACGATTTTATTTATGATTCCTTGAAAATTTTTGGTTATATCATAATAACTCCAGAAACAAAGACTGAGGTATCACAGGAATATGAAGTATCTGCTGTAAAAGCCATGCATTATAGTTTTCCCAGCTAGGGATTCTAATTGTTTAGTGGAGAAGAGTAAAAGCCGTAGGTGCATGTCATCTTTCTGGTTTTTTCTGTTGTTGTTTTAAGGGAAGCATTGCCAATTCCCTTGTAGCACTTTAACAGCTACCAGAAAAAAAATCATGCATCATACACAGCCATATTTTTTATTTATTCTTTCTATGATGCTTTCACTGCAAACAGCCTAAACTGTTTTCCAAAATTCCAGAACATCTGCATGGATTGGGGCTAGATATAATACAGGAATCTGTTGTCTCAAAAAGTAGAAACCAGGTGCCTTTCTGCCAGCAGCAGAAGGGTTGCTGCTCTCCTTGTCCGCAATAGCCAGTTGATTAACGCACCAACCAGCAGACACAACAGGTCAGTCCTCTGTTCTGTCAAGAGATATTCAGAACCGTATTTCCAAAAGAAATGTCCTAAACCCCAGCAGCTGCTTATTTCAAGGAGGAGTGAGCTAGGATGGGGTGTAGCCCTACATTTGAAGCTTGGCAACTATGCAGAAAACCATTTGGGATTAATTGAGCCACAGAAAACAAATCGTGGAGGGAGCACACCTGTACATTCACCTTAGGAGTGGGCAGATGTATGATCTGGGACAGCTGACTTATTTTTTTACTTTTTTGCCTTTTGTGGCAAGTGCTCTCACCACATACACATATGAAATGGGAAATTAACATCATTTACTGGTTGGGGTTTTTTGTTTGGCTGTTTTCTCCTTTTTTTTTTTTTTTTTTTTTAACACGGTCTCCATTTTCCTTTATATAACTAGCTCGAACTTTTCTATGTGTACTCACTGCAGTCTTAAAAGTTCTTGTATGAATTCCTTACGCTGTTCAATTACAGAATCACAGCACTATAGAGCAGCCCAGATTGGAAGGGACCTCAAAGGATCACAAGGTCCAACCTTTCTTTGGAAGAGGGAACCTATATGAGATTATCTAGCACCCTGTCCAGTTGCATCTTGAACGCTGCCAGTGGTTGGGATTCTACCACATTCCTGGGGAGGTTGCTGCAGAGATTGGTTGTTCTAATGAATACTACACATGTAACACAGACATTTTGGGTGCCTGGAAAATCTCTGCTTACAAATTGCTGTGCTAATGACATTAAGGCAATGCCAATCTTTCTAGATATGACCTTTTTTTTTTTTAATTAAAAGTAATCTAATGGTGACGGGCTAGGAAAGCTAAATGTGCCCTATACTTCAAGGAGAATTATCACTTGTCCAAAGGATTTGCACTGTCCACAAAACTGAAAAAGTCCAATGTGTTTGTTGCAATGTCAAGTGAGGATACTGCTTTGACTAAGATACAACACCAGACTTCTGAAATATGCTTGAGTATTTGGAATTTGAATAATATTCTCCTTGCTGAGTGGTTTTAGCTTCAGCCATAGCTGCTAAAATGTGTCTGCATGAAACTTGAAGTTATGCCACTGCACAGAAGAGAGTTAAAGATTCATTTAACCAGAGAGAACAAAACAGCAGAATCTTCTTTCTATTATTTAAACAGTTAAACTTGTACTGTTCTAGTTAACATATGTATTATGCATATTACATACATAATATGCACATATGTTTTATAAGTATACATAGATGCATACATATAATCTATAAACATATTTAACACTTATATATATCTGTATTAAATATATATATTTGAAAGACACAGAAAAAACCTCTAATGTCAGCCAGAAAAAAAAGGCTGGTTAAGCTAGAAAAAGTGCTTGTTTTATGAAAAAGTAAAATTGCATTTCACAGCATTTTATGTAATGCTGTACAAATTACCTGATACCAGAGACTGCATTTCTGGACCTGAATAGTACTAAAAGTTGCAACTAAGGGCAAATATAAAGACACTTGTTTACAATGCAAAGGCTTAGTCAGTACCATAAGCAATATGGCAATCTGCATAGCAGAAGATATAATGCTTTGTAATGTGATTTTTACTTTACATATCAATTCCTACACACATGAACAAGCTCAACTACAGACTCATTAATCTAAATCATCTTTAAAAAGCAGAAAAATATAGGAAATACATTGATTAATTAAGTGTGGATTAAAGCATAGCTGATATATTTACACAATTTTATGTTTAACTTATTTACTGGGTGGCAGCCCTATTTTATAAAGACATCACTAAAGCATGTCAAAATGTACTAGAGATGGGCTGGCAATCCTATTACTGAAGTTTTTGATGACACTTCCATTCTTTTCAGTTATGTTTGTATCAAATAACACAATCTGAAATTATACATATTAGGTGTGTGTTTAAGTGACTTTTGTGTGTGCGTGTGTGACAAACTCTAAGCGGAACTGCTCAGATTTGTTGACACTAAGCCTAGAGGAAAGTACCATATGCCTCCCTTCCAACAAATCTGGGAGCTCTTCCTTAAGATGCAGTGGAAGAGGGACTTGAAATCTGGAAGGGACAATGACAGATAGTGTCAAAGATGAGTATCTCATCTTCTGATGAAATGTCGCCCAAGTTTATATACGTGCCATCTGAGACCATTCCTCCACATGGGCTTTCCCATTACTGGTTGCTTTCTGTGATGAAGGGCAGCTAGCACGTTCCTCACATTCATCCCGTTTCCCTCACTATGTACCCACAGTGACAGGTGTACAGAGAAGAAATGATGCTCAGGACAAGAAAAAGGACTACAAAATAATCTGGCTGAAGTAAAAGTTTGGTTTTTTTTGTGAAAAAAAAAAAAGAAAAAGAAAAGAAAGAAAAGGGTGAAAGAAAAGGAAAAAAATCCCAGCAGAACAAATGGGGCAAAGGTCTGAGCATCAAAGAAAAGCCTACAGACCCCAGCTGACACTCCACTTCTACCCTGGTGCTGGGGGTAGAAAACAATGTAACAATGTTACAGAATTTCATTATTCTGCTGTTAGGCAGAGACAAAGAAATCTCCTAGAAAAGGAAATTTACCCCATTTCTCTGCAATCTCCTATTCTGACTATTCTAGCAGCAAAAAATGGCTAAGATGGGTGCATTGAGTTCGACTCCAAGTCTCGTGCACTCAGGTATAACATGGCATATGTCCATTCCTTTGCTTCTCAGAAAAAAAAGAACTTGCAAATAAATGCACAAAAACACACACACACTTACATACAAGCCCTACACTCACTAGTTCTTTAAAAAATGGCAGCACTTCATGAAAAAAAAGTGGCAGAATCAGTGCTCAAAGGATAGAAAATTGGCCGAGCAGTTGCTTTAGGTGATGTGAGGCAACCGCTGAGCCAGAGACAGGGAACCTGAAGTGGAGACAGGGCACCCTTGCATGCCTTTCCTACCGCTCCCTGTAGGCAGAGTCTTTTGAGGGGGAGGAGGAAGAAAGTCTCATAGCTGGGTAACTCTTATCATTTGGATATCAAGCAGATGTCCTGATGTGATATGAAGCACCTCTGAGTATCTCATAGATGCCAGCCGGCTGACCCTGAAGTCATTGGAGCGCTGAACATGGAAAGTGTAATATTGCTCAAATACCAATAAAAACGAAGTTCTAGATGTCCCAAGCAGGACATCCAAAATTACTAAAAGCTTGACTTCACAATGTTTTTGCTGTGTTTGAAAATGTGGACAACACAAAATTCCTGTTCTAGAGTACTGTTAAGAAGATGAATTCACTTCTTTTTTTTTTTTTTTTTTTTTTTTTTTTTTTAGCACTAAAATGCTGCTGGGATGAGCAGAACAGAAAATCCTATAAAGAAGCGAGGTTAAACAACATGCAGTGAATACAACGCAGGGGCTCCCAAAGTTAACACCTTCATATAAGCACATGAAATGAGACCCAGAGAGTGAGGTATAAAGTATAACACATACTATGCAAGCAAATCATTAATATTGTATTAGAGCATTTTTGGAAAAGGTGTGTTACTTCTGGCATGTCTTAAATTTTGAGAATAAGGTCTTGTAATATTAATAGTATTCTCTAAATATAGCTTTTGTGGATGATAATACAACACATGGACAGAAAAGAGCAGATGGACTCCAAACAATCTTAATAATATATTACATCTATTTCTTCACGCTTACATGCATATCTAAAGAACTACAACTCTTCTGGTGCCATATAAATATTTAATAATGATAATTTAGAATATACTGATATTTTACATCTGAGTATCGTACATCCTTATTCCAAAATGGAGTTGTTTTAGTCACATGGCAGCTCTGTTGGATTCATTGAGCGTGTTCATGAGAGTAAGCAATTAGTACTCAGCTTCATTAAGTTTATATTTTGATACTTTCCACACTACAGGGAAACACTACATTATGGGCAGAATTTAAATAATTGCTTAAAAGTTAAGAAAATGCTTCAGTGCATTTCTGACTAACAACAAATTTAAACATATGCACAAATGCCTTCATGCACTGAACACATCAACAATCTTTCATTTTTTTTTCTAAAAGCAAACCTCAGAAAATGCCATAACATACTTTTTTCTTTCCAAAATAATAAAGCCAAAATAAAAATCTAAGTTTTGCTATATTTTTCTTTTAAAAATTAAGCTATATAGAGTTTTATATACAGTCCATGATGTACTGAATAATAGCACGCAAGTTATTTCCACAAACAAAGAGTTGGCTTCATACATATCTTCAAAACCTACTGGAATATTTTGAGCTTTTTAGACCTATCTTTTGCCAATAAGTAGTCTATTTCAAACAAATTTGTTTGTGTGCACATGGTACCTGTTTCTAAAGGCGAGTACTTCTAAAACCATACAGCCATAAGACAGAAATTATAGGTATTCTGCAAATCCCTTTAACAAATGCATTAGTATTTATGATGGTAGCTACAAAATTAAAATGCTTAAGACACAGCATAAAAAATGAATGGGATACCACTCATATTTAAGAATTTTAAATTTAGCATAAACAATTACCACATACTAAGATAATGCAGAAATATGAATGAAAGCTCCTTGTATGGATAATCATATAGTCTTTCCACTGAAAATGTGTAAAAATTCACGTAATATACAGAGAACTAGAGTGCAGGACTAACCTCCCCAAACATTTAAAACTAAAAAAAAGTTCTACTCATGTCATATAGGCTAGTCCTTTATACTGCCACCTGTAAATCTAAAATTAAGTTTATTTATGAAGGAACAAAATATATCTATATTTGTTTTGACTCTAACTGGTATGATTCTGAAGTTGCTCAATTGTTTTTTCACATTGGCACAGTGCAGTAATTTCACACTCTTTTGCATATTTGAAAGTTTATTACAAATTTTAAACAGTCTTTTACAAAATTATGGGCACTAAGAATGTATATGTCAATATAAAAAGGTGCTACTAGATGTGTACTGGGGATACGCTGGTGTTCCACTGTACAGTTCCACTATATGGCCTTATGGTAACCTATACTGTGCTCACACAAATTGCTTGCTGGATGTAAAATGGAAATTCACAGTTTTGTATGAAAAATTGCTATGTGAGCTGAGCTTGACGTTTTCAGTACTGCAATTGCAAGGTGAAAAGCAGTACTTAAAGAAAAACAAACAGAAAAAAAACAGGCATTTTGTGTGTGTAATGGTTTTTCCCTTATAGGTAGAATGGTGACTGCCTGGCACAGTTTGCGGCACACTGAGGTCTTTTTATCGGTAACTCCTTTCTCTGATTGCAATGATACTCCCAGACTGGAGAAGTGCCATCACTATGACCAGAATGGAAAGGGTATCTGTTCATGGAGAGATGACTGTTTTTATTGAGCATTTGCCCAGAGGATGGATACCCTAATTTTAATGCAGTAAGAAACAAGGCTATTTGCACTAAATACTGTGGTGCTCAGCACCATGAAAAAATACTGAAAATGGATTGCAATATGTCGCTATATATATGTGTGTATGTATATATATTATGTGTTACCTTGGATACAAGGCTTGCTCTGTAGGCAGCTAACTGCTTCAGATATTCCTTCTTGGCAGCTTCAGTTTTCTTTTTGTATACCTAAAAACAAAGAGTGTCACATTGGTAAATTAATCTGGTTTTGTTTTTATATATCACCGGTGTGTCTCACGCATCTTTATAAAGTCTTTCCAAGTAAACATCCCTTCCTCCTCAGATATTCTAAAGAGTGAAATAATAAACATCAAATATTTTAATGAAAATATTGTTCCAAGTGTGAAATACCTTTTAACTACTCAGCAGTACTGAAAAAATGATATCCCTCATAGCATCTCAATTTTAATTGTTCAAAGTGAAGTGCAGGGCATACTCGCAAATGGGACCTTTAGGATGGTGGAAAGCAGGTGTGGGCCTCTCCACTGGCTCCCACTTGTGAGACGAGTTAAAAGCCTCTGGGGAAGAAACAAATGTGCAGGAAGACATGTGAGCTAAATGAAGGAGGAGATGACGGCACCACACAGATCAGCCAAGAGGCTTTCTCTCTTCCCTGGATAAACTGTTGGGGGCAGTCAAAGAAGCTTCATGGAACTGCTAAGGATAATAAATGTTAGTCATTATTCCAGTCTTGATCCCATATCGTTCTAATTAACTTCTCAGGAGCGTAGATCTATTTCTGTACATTTCTCTCAATTCACCAAATTATTTTAAATGCGGTATGCGCACAATCTCATAATAGATTAAAAAGCCTTGAGAGTCACTTCAGTTTTGCCCAAATTTCAAGATCAAAGATTATCTACAGGGCTAGGCAGGACCTCATTGCACCACAGTAACATGATGTTACAAAACTGTACATGATATTTAGGGTTGAAAGTTCTCAAGAGGAGAACCAGTTTCTGACCTGTGGAGCCCAGCTAATGACTTGCTGTTAGTGATGTCAGTGACAAATTCGGGAACAAGCCAGCATTTCTCTCTGCAATATTATTATGAGTTTTTCACTATTTCTTTTTTTTTTTTTTTTTCTGAAAGGGTAGATTTTGGAGTCATGCGAGCGTCTTAGCCTCATGTAACTAAACAGGATTAATTCCTAGCTTTCCATATTGTAGAGAAAAGCTTAAAAAATATCCAAATGTAAAGTTTAAAAGTAAGAAAGACAAATAAGGAGAAAGAAATTTTAATTTTTTATTACTGTTATATTTCACAATTTTTTAAGTCACGTGCCCAGGGCAGAGATTAATTCATGTTTTCATGGACATTTGGTTTACACATTGTTACACAAAATGGAACTGCAGTGTTGAGTCTCTGCTGTCCACTTCTTCAGCCAAGTGCACAACCTGGGCACCTGTGGGGAACCTCCATGAAGAAAGTGAAGACTATCTACCTTCCCCTTCCCACTCAGCACCACCTAGGTAATCCGGCTATTGAGTCAAAGGCAAAAGATAGGCAAAGGGATTCATGACCAGTTTGGGGTATTCTCCTGCATTCTACAGGCAAAACCCCCACACATACATCTCGTCCCCAGAAGGATACACTTTATGAAACCTTCCAGTGATGTCTTTTGATCTTCCAATGCTCCAGCAAAACCAGAGCAGTGTCATAATGGAGAGGACCTGGAAGCACAGTGTGCACACAAAGGACAGTACAAAGTGGGAGTGTCAAGCTGGAAGGCTCATCATCATTTTTATAAAGAATGTGCTCATGAACTGTTTTTGTTTCACTGAGGCTTTGCTTTCAGGAACAATCCTCAGATACGGGCTGGCAAAACTCAGAGGCTGCCTAAAAGGATTAAAGATTTTGCTTCCCAGGGAAGCAAAAGATCATAATGGAAACAGAGAAGTCTTAGGCTTCTAAAGTTGTAAATATAAAGATAGAGAGGAAAAAAGATTGGTTTTAGCTGTGCAACTATATCTGTGCCCCCTTGTAATTTCTCCAGATTAAGATAAGTACATAGTGTTGGCTGATCTCCTATTGTTTTGAAAAAAAAAAGTAGCAATTTGCTTTTTAAGTTGTAATCACTTGTGAGTATTAGGAAAATGTACAGTTTGTTTTGAAAATGAATAAAAAATGAGTTAACAATCTGTTCCTAGCTGCTAAAATGAATTTAGCTTGACCTACAGAACAAAGACTGTTATACTGCTTTGTATATTGTAATGGTTCTGCATCATTCCAACTGCCAGTTTAAAAAACACAGCTGAACAAAGAATTTTACACAGAATAATGATCTTCAAAGATCACGTATCTACTGCTTCCACATTGGATTTTATTTTGCATTACACAAATATAAAAAATATACACTCCTGCTGTGCACTTACAGTCACAGCATATTGAAAGAGTCCTCTGGGACCTAACTTATCCCTTAAATAGTCGTAATCGCACAAGGTTAACTCAATAATATGAAGCTAACAACAATTCTGTAAATCCCCAACTAAAACATCACTGCTTCATAGGAACATCATCATATAGTCTGTATTTAATTATTTTCTACCCATATATCTACCATGTTCAGCGTGCGTATTTTCTTGCCCTCTTTTCTTGGGTCTTCTGGTGAGTCAGTAACAATCAAATGAACACCATGTCTTCCATCATAATACTAACACTAATCATGTAAAAGAAGGTCATTATGGTAAAAAAAAAAGTCCTTACTGGATGGGGAGAGGTTTTTTACGACCCTAGCCTGCTTTGATGGCTTGCATTGGCCGGAATGGTCCCCTTGGGCTGGCTTGCCTGGAGAGCAGTCTACTTGCTCTGCTTTGTCCCTGTAAGGGTATCCACATGTCCTCTGAGGACAATCACTCGAGCTCTTGCTGTCGATATCTTGATGCTGTTGTCCTTTTCCAGACACCTACTGTTTAGACAAAATATAAGTGGGCTGATGATCTTCACATTAGTTTTGGAAATTCTGATTGGTCATGGCTTATTATAAAAATTAGAGTAAGTTTTGCCTGTCTGGGGAGTTGTTCATTTTCACGCGTAACAAGATCTGGCTGTCAGTACTTTTCTCTGCAAATAAATGTGGCCCTGGAAGTGGGGACCAGTTCCCTGAGTGCTAGACTGGACTTCCACTGGGAGCTTATGAAGGCAGGGCAAGCGGGGAGTGTCCTCAGCATTTGTAGCAGTACCTAAAACACGTATGAGCAAGTTAGCTGCCCCTCCCGACGTCTTTTTTTTTTTTTTTTTNAGCCCTAAGGCTTAAATAGTTTTGTGTTGTGGTAAGGTTAACAGAGTTCCATCCATGCACTGCTCTTGGGGAGGAAAAAGGCTTGTGTCATTATTCAAGTGTGCTCTAGAAAATGACTGAAGCTCTGTTGTGTTTTGTGCTTGAGATAGTGCCAAATTCTGAAACACATAAATTCCAATAATACATTTTTCCTGTATCAAGAAGTAGGTTTCTGCTCTTTTGCTTATCTATAGTGTTTAGTGGCAATATTTAATTTTATTTTTAACATCCCAGAAATCTCTTATGAGGTCATTTTCTCCTTCTCCCTCCAGCAAGCAACAATTATTAAATAAGTAACTTGACAGGAGCATGTATGTACAGAATTAAGTAATTTCTAGATTGCTTTAATTCAATTAACTTTATAATTGAATGTCGACTGATTGTCATTTGGGCACTAAAGGCCCATTCTGATTCAGCAGCAGATTTTTTTACATACACAATATTTTATTTTTTATATTGTCCCCATTGTGGAAATTGAATATTGGCAGAAAAAACATAATTTCTGTATATGCAGGGTGGGTCAGCTTAATTTATTCTTATTCTCTTCAGCTTGTTATAGAAACCCCAAAACACTATGATTACATTAATTTGTCTACAAATGGAAGCTGCTGGCATTATTTTCCTATTGTGCTTCACAAATGCAAATTTATACAGCATAATACACAGGTTCTTAGTTTACTATTTAATTACATTTCCCAAGTACACCCAGTAAGGTAGCTTCAAGTTCCCTTACACTGTTAAGTACAGCACGCAGCAATACAGGAAAAGGTATTTTCTGACAGAAGTATGAAACTCTACCTTGTGCGTATAAGCACAGAAGATAGCATCTGAATTAGGCCACTGGGGAAAATGCATGCCCTGGGCTCTCCAGTGGTAACGTAACACCCTGGTAACCAGTTCCCAGACCATTGCACTAACACCCTTTAGCTCCAGTTCCCTGGGCTGACCATACATGTGGGCCACAAATACTGCACCCACACTGAGTGCTGAACTCTTTTTATTAATAGTGATAAACATCCTTACACTGGCTGCCCCAAAGTTTCACTTGGAGATAGATGGGTTGTGGGTTATATGGTTAGCCACAAGTACTGCTAAATACCAGATTTACCAAATTCAAACCACAGCAGAATATCTGCACTTCTATTTTATGATACCAACTTCTGGCCATGTTTTGCTTTATGTATTTTAGCTGCTGCACAATTCTTATCTTCCTAGATCATAAATTCCTTCAGGCAGGCTTTGTGTCTCCTGTGCTTTTCTGTTTGTTGGATGATATGAAACTCATTGCTGATATATGTATAACTGAAATACACCTATAATGCCTTGAGCCAAGTTTTTGTTCTGGTTAGTCATCCTTTCCCAATGAACTTCCTCTCCACTTGCTTGTGGAGGACTATCAACATATCACAACACACTACACAGCAGGACTCCTACACTATCCAGCATGGCTTGCACCCTTCTTCCTTCAGGGAAACAGCACTCAAATGTCTGCAAACATGTCCTTAGTTTTGAATATCAGGCTCTAACGAAAGAAGGAACCACTAACTATAGTCATCTTTGATATTAGAGAATTCGAGATAGTGAGTTAACTGACTGATATTCTTAGGAGAAAAGGAGACTTTCAGAATTTGTGCCGCATGGTAGTCTGGAAAAGCTTTGTGTTGCCTAGCTGACAAAGCACATTACAAAGAACCATACTATTTCCCTGGCCTTGCCTTAAATAGCCGGTAGGAGGATGACAAAGCAGGGGAAGTTTTCAGTTTATCTTTTGGACGTCTCTTTAGAGCTGACACTTCCAAGCGAGTTATATTTGTCTTTTTAAAATAATGTAAAGGTGCCCACACTTGTTTTGATGGAACTGTTCCATAAACCTAAAAAAATAGTATATGCAAAAACAGCAAATCAAAAAGGAACATGACCGATTTTGACTTTTTGGTCTCTGCAGTGTTATTACCCATGGGAGTGTCATTTTCACAGGCTACGGTTACAGGAACGTCATCTGATAAAATATGGTAGGCTGCAATCCAGAACTAAATTCAACATTCAGATTGTCTTTCCTGGCCCTACATACCTAGGCTCATAGAGAAAACTTGTATTTTTCCAAGGGGGAGACATATCTCTAGTTTTAATCTTTTGATTTTGCAGCAAAGGCACCTAGAACTGCACACACTCTTCTAAAATATGGACAGAGATATTCCCACAGCAGTCAGAAAAAAATCCTCAGAATTGCTTAATGGATACTGAAATATGCTACCATTTGATTTTTAATCTAGGTACATACAGCAACAGAAAGAGGCCCAGGGCTAGCTATATGGCTCAGCAGTCTCTTAGACTGTACAGCATGAAAATGACACTGACGACATATTAGGGGCTTAGGGGAAAGAATTCAGTCTTTCTAGCATGCAGGGTAAAGATCACAGGCCAAATTCAACTCTAGCACAAATAGTGAAATTCTACGGAGTTCACTGGAAATTACAGTCATTTATGCCAGGACTAAATTTGACCTTGCAGGCTTGATGCTTGCAACTTACAGGAGCAAGGTTGTTTATTTCTTCAGAAGCATGTGGGATAAAATCTGGATGGAAAACAAATGACATTAAACACACGATTTATTTGGTGATTATTTGCACCTGTTGGTATTTTTTTTTAAATGGATGTGAGCCCAAATGGAGCATAATAATTGGGCCTAAGTCCAGTTGTGTACACAAATTATTTAAAGCCATGTTCCCATTGAGCTCAAATATATGCATGAAGGGCGGGGAAGAAGAATTAGTAGAAAATTAAGGCTATTATTTACAAATATTGCTGCAGCAATACTTGGAATCTATGGTCCTTTTGGCCCAGCTCTTTTCAAACACAATAAGAAGGTAAAGTGCAGCTAAAGCCAACATTCACAACTCCATGGCCATGTGTGGTGTTTATCTAGAAGTAGTGTCTGTTGTATGTAGCAAATGGGAAATAGGTGCTAGAAATTCACCCCCGGGTGGGGTGGGAGTGTGTGGGGGGATGATGTTCCACTCTACTTCAACGCTCCTGGGAGGCTGCAGATGATGAAGCTTCCAGGTGGACCGGGCAGGATGCCAGCAGACTACAGGCTGTATTATACTACACAGAGTAATATGCACCAGTTCCTACTGTGAACTACTATTTTTTTTTTTTTTTTTTTTTGGTGGAGGTTTCCCCTCCTGAGTGTAGAGTGAAATTTCAGTACCAAAATCTCAATACAGAAATTTGTCAAGAAAAACAGTGGAGCTCCCAAACAGGCAATACTGGTAAGAGCAACTTTGCCAGTGCAAGTAGCTGGGAGGGAAGGTGTAAGGTTTTTGTCTGTTGTGCCTATTCCTGAATCCGTTTTGTCTGTAATTCACTTTGGCAGTATGCACACACAGATGTGCCTTCACTTCCTATTCTCATTCACGAAAAAAAAACAAAGCTAAATTTAAACCTTGTGTGGCTGTTTATCTACTAAATTGAAGGTACATTCTCATCCTCTTACAAGCGTTTCAAAGTTATTCCTGGGAGATTACTTCATCAGCGCAGTCGTAATAAAAAAAAAAAAGTCCTTTTTATAGGGGGAACAAGAGGTAGATAAATAAACATCTGCATGAGTATATGAGCATAAATAAGAGAGAAAAAACTGTAAATTTATGTTTTCAAAATGTTACTGACTACCTTGACCTGAAGATCTGCATATCCTCTGGAGCTATCTCAACAGATGCGCTACAGTCTCCCGAACTGCCCGATGTCCTGACACCGGGCACCCCACGCAACGGGAACGCCATGACTCTTCCACCCATGGGATGAGCTCATTTGTCACATCAAGTGACACGGCATAGTACCCCAGGAGAGAGGTTACGTGTCTCTGGAGGCCAGCATGAGCCAAAGACTCTTGAAACACCAATCTCAGATCCATTTTGATCTGACTTGTGGTATCTCACATCACGAGAGAAGCTCTGGTGTTATGCCAGACATTATGCTATATCTAAGAGTCAGCATTTCAGACACGACGTGTTGGCCAGCATTACTTTCAAAGCTCCTCCCAGTCTACCTGATTTATCCCGGCGCTGGATAATGTGGTGCTAAAACTTCACCGCTCTTTTCCCCCAAAAAGAAACTCATAAAACATGCTCAGATATTTTTCATGCCCAAATCGGTCTGGGTTATTTTAGTTACAAAAATAGAAACCCTTGAAAGCTTATGGGTTACAACGAAAATGCTAACAGCATCAGAAACATTGACACTAATGCACGAGGACTTCAATTTACTTAAGCATTGGTAACATACAATCCAAGTTCCATCAGATGTTAAAGAATAAACTGCAGCTTTTATCTAGTGGGTCTTTGAGCACCAATGAGGAGTAAATGATTTGATTTTGTAAGCTCAGAGGATTTGTCAGCTGCCTCATAAGTATAATTCTGGCTCTTCATATTCCTGCTGCTTCTAATTTAGCAGGACAGGCTCATAATTGAAGCAAATTAACTATTTACACTTGCCACTTCTACCAGGGGAAGAGGACACATCAGCAGGAAAGAATGAGTGGGAAATTAAATTCTTCCCACTTGTGTCAGATCTGCCCTTATATAAACACATTAACAGTAATTTCATGAGGCGTCAAACATAGGAATAAATACTGAGGGATAAAATAATGAGGTGTTGCTATTGAGCTAACTGTTGCAGCTAATATTATTGTGTATGAATTATGCAGCCTGAAAGAAGGCATATGTTACAGCACTCAAACAGTTGCTTTGCCTGCTTCATCTGATCATTAAGTTTTGGGCCCCTTAGGTGAATCCATCCTTCTTCCTGCTGCAAGGCCAGTGCAACACTTAAGTAAGCCCACAGAAACACATGTACACACATACACACATACATATACACACTGAGCTGTTCATAGAAGGCCAACTTCACTCCTGCTAGAATTCCAGTTAAATCACTGAAGTTACACCAGAGATTAATTTTGTTGAATGCTGAATAGACATTCAATTCCATTTTTAGTATAATAGCACATTTATTAAGGTCTTTGGCTGAAGTTTTAAAGTTACACTAATGTAAACAAGAACATTTTGTTTGTAATTTGCCACATCTATTACTGCTTTACTAGGTCTCCAATTAGAAACTTAAGGTTCATTTAGTACACACACATCTGGTACTGATTTAAAATGACGCTCCTTTTTCATCTAAGGACAGAAAATGACCTAAGTAGCCTTTTTACCTAGTTTGAACCAGCATTCTGTCTGAAAGCCACTGACTCGACCATTTAGCATGCTGAACCCTCTTCCCTGGGGGCTGTTTTTCTCCCCTTTGCAGTAAAAATGTGTGCAAAGGGCAATGATGTATATAAATAAGCTATAAAAAAGGGATGCACAGAAGAATAGTACTGACTAAAGAGAAAACAAGGTTCATGATAGTAAGAGAGGAACTAGAAAAGCCACTGAAAATAACCCTGTGCTATGGCTACAGCACTGAGAATTTATCCCAGCATCCTACTGCTACAGCTGCTTTCCATTCATAGGTTTGCTAATCAGAACACTTTTAGAAAACATTTACAGTGAAAAATGAAGGAAAACGCACAGTCCTTTCTTCTGATTGTGTAATTACTGTACCCGCATTGGAATTCGAGAAGAGACTATGACAAAGTACAATATCACTTCTAAAGTCCTTTTAATTCCTAGTCCCCTCTGTGTATAAGGCTTTGGACAAACAAAACATAGACACACACCAGTGCTGACTGAAAATAGTCCTTACATGCTCAGAAATTAATGGGAACAGTTATAGCATATGACACAAAAATACAAATGTCTTCATATGGTAAAAAGTGAGTGGAAGTACACTGGTATCTGCTTTAATCTAATAAATTGCAATATTCACATGGTAAGAGAATCAGTGTGTGATACATTATAAGTATAAATCCCCCCTAACTTCAGCAAGGCACCCAGCATCAGCTTTTTTGTCATTCAAATTCTATTTTCCCAACCAACATTTTCCTAGTTTCTTTACCGTTTGAAAAACATGCGGTTCTTGCACAAACCCTTTCAAACTACAGTGTAATATATCAGGTTAACAAATTGTTTTTTTACAAAGGCTTGGGCATACACATACTGCCCTTAGGTCGTTACTGTACTGAGTTTCAATACCTTTATTTATTCCGTGGTCAGTCTGCAGGGATAAACAAGAAGAATTTTGTGCATTTCAGAAAAAGCTGGCTCGGGTCATAGAACAGAGAAGATTTCATTCTGGCATAAAAAGACAAGGTTATTCTTCTTTCTCAATAGCTGCATTATGTTCTACTTTCTGATTCATTTATATTTACTATTTAAATAGTAAAAGGAGTTCCAATTCAGGAAACATAATTTGGAAACATAATTCTATTTAAATTCCAGAATAAGCATTTGCTTCCAAAACATAAAAGCCAGAAGCTTTACGATAATTGAATTTTTTTCAGCAAGTATAACTCATCAATAAAGTATTCCTCTAATGATGTTATTGTTTCTTCAGTTAACTACTTTTGAATTTCTGAAACTTCTTCAATGCCAAATTCCAAATAATGTATAATCATTAGTATTTTTAGAGTCCAATTTTCCTACCAGAGACACAGGTTTCATAACAGTAACTAACGCTCTGGATCTGAAAAATTAGGCCTTTAAAATACAGACTATCTAGTCAGTTAAGATGTCTTGTAATCATTACTTTGTACTATTAGATCCCTAATGGAATAAAGAATGAGTTTAAATTTATTCTAGAAAATAGGATTGCCATTTTTTTGAAATAGGGAAAAATCTTTTATTCTCTTTGTACAGTGCTAGATTAGAAAGGGCCTGGGCCCAGAGTTTTAACGATGTGCTTAACAGATGATAATGAATAGGCAAAATGAGTCAAAGAGCAACAAAGATATGCTAACCCAAACTCTTAGAATAATTGGTTTAAAAATCTTGTTTTAGCCATTTTTTCATGGATGTGTTATGTGGATTCCACAACACATCATTCTGCTGTGTTCCATCTTAAATTAACAACAACAGAGATAAGGAAAATAAATTTTGTTCTGCTGTTCTAGTGTTGAACTTATTCAATTATTACTTTCAATCATGAATAGGGAGTCCAAGTCAAAGCTGGATATTTTAGTTTTTTACGCACTTTTCTTAAGCCAAATTCCATGGAAAGACTAGCAATTTTCTTCTGGTGCTACTAAAATGACAAAGTCAATGGAAATATGTATTTTGCAGTCTTTTAGATTTATCTCCATTATATGGTCCCGGACCATTATACACGAAGTGAAGTCTTCTACTTTGTAATCAGAGCAAAGACTATGGAAAGAAAAATAGTGACCACTGCAACAGCCACATCTTTAGGGTCATTATGAAAAACAGTGGAGAAAAACAAGCATAAGATTTGGCTAAATAATTTTTTTGGTTGGTGTCATTACTTGAGAGAGATAACCAGACAGACCGTCTCTTGAGAAGTCCAATTCTTTGCCTGTCAGCTTTTCAGGAAAGTTTGGACATACAATCCCACAGGCAAGCAAGATGGGTCCAAGACATAGATTTACATACTTGGAGCATTCTGTTTGGGCATGCAGACTCAAACATGGGGAGTGATTCTGGCCAAGAACCTTTGTTAAGGGTAGAAACCATAGTTTCTCAGCTTTGGCCTGAGGTCATGGCCAAGCACAGCAGGGACAGCAAGGTGCTTTTTGAGCTGCTTTTTGGGTAGTCTGCTGAGCAGTGGTTACTTCTTGTGTGGTTCAGCACTGTCCTTGCTGCCAGCTTGCAGGTACGCAGGATGAGGAGGAATGGAATCAAAACCTCTTGCTTGTGAACTTAACAAAAAGCATACTCCGAACTTTTTCTAAGTCAAGAGTGAACATCCATCATCATGTTCCCAAAAAGTAATGCTCAACTATGAGAGAACCTCTGTACTGGGAATGTCTAAACAGCCTGTCAGAGCAAGGACATAACCTTTGCCTTTGCTGGACATACTAAAAAATGCAGAAGGAAGACATAACACAACACAATAACCTTAATCACAGAATCTTAGAATCATTCATGAGTTAATCAAGTCCAACCATCAACCTGACTTACCGAGTCCCATCACTAAACCATGTCCCTAAAGTGCCAGGCCAAGTGACATCTCTGATCCCTAGCTCCAGAAAGCTACCTTTCCTCCAGCTAATCGTTCCAAGTGCTAACCTTATTCCAGGATACATACTAGATAAAGTAAGCTTTTTTTTTTTCAGTTGGTCAGTAAGTGCCATATCCTGATTCTTATTACACTTTCACCTTAACAGGGATCAAGATGTACATACACCATCCAGTTATTAGTGAAGAAAACTTTTTTTTTCCAAGCCCAAATGATTTTACATACAAAAAAATCATAGTACTATTTTCTTTTTTATGCTAGACGTATTAAAGATAATTAATTATGTAATAATAATATGTTCAGTGGGAATGAATGAGATGCACTTTTGTCCCCGTACTCCCAGTACTTTTGCCCCCACCCAGGTTTCCTGCAGCCAACATAACTCCCATTCAGTATATCCTTTTCCTCCATACCTGTATCTTTCTTAAGGTTCCCATTTATTCATTCCTCCAATCCATTCTGTTGTCAGTTAGTAGAAATGCAACCGATAACAACAGAAAAGCAACGGTATGCTAAAGTGAGGATGAACGGTATTTGCGAACTGTTACCACCATAAACTCATGAATGCAGTGAGCTTCACGCAGAGTTGCACACTTTCACATAGGATCTGACTGACTCAGAAGGATTTCTGCAAAGGTTCAGAACCAGCTTTGCTGACCTCAACGCAGTACCAAGGCCTTTCCATGGAAGACAGAAATAACCGTGGGATGTGATTTCCACAGCCTACACGTATGCTTTGCAAGAGGATGCACCAAAACACTGTCGATTTGCCAAGGTCCATCCTAGGCCTCTTTGGGTTAACACATCTGGAAAAAGTCAGGTGTGTTGACGGAGGGTATGAGCCCAGCTCTCCTCCTAGCATCATGGTGCAAGCGAACAACTGGGAGCTCAGATATGTGTCAGGTCCCGCTGAACAGGAATATATTTTTTGGCAGCAATGTCCTCCGACACCACATTGTCACAGACAGGGTAATGCTGCCCTGTCTTCCCTGCCCTGAAATCTTAGGCACACTGATTTCAGCATAAAACAATACTAAATATAATCTAAAAGTTTGTTGTCATACCCCCAAACTAAAAACCTCTTTTAGTGGTTTTGTACATTGACAAAAGAAATGAAATGATACTCTTCTTATCTTAGTCTCTTTAAAACACATTCCTGATATAGAACATATTCAAGTTTCATCCCTTCAAACAAAAGAAGCTGCCTACAGTGCTTAGATGACCCAGATAACATTTTCCTGAAACAAAGCCTCTGAGCTACAGTACGTATTGTACCTGTTTTTGTTCTTCTCCTAAGCCGTCCCACATTGAAGCTACAATTTTAGAGACTTCACCAAAAGTAGCATTGGGGTTTTGGCCCTTGATGGCTGCTTGAGTGTCTCGGAAGAATAATGCATAGGCAGACACAGGCTTCTGTGGCTCATTTGGATCCTTCTTCTTCTTCTTTTTGGGAGTTTTGGGTTTTTTTCCCATATCTGAAGCAGGTCTCTTCTCTCCTCCATTGACCTGTAACATAAAATTAGAAAAGTACTATAAAAAAAGACAACTTAATTCAGTCCACCCATCATTATAGCTTCTGTAACACATGCTGATTTTGGATTTTGCATGCAAAAACATAATTTTAATTGCCATCTTTGATAATCCAAATGTTGATGCCATCTGACTTAGTCTCCTGTATAAAATTCACTATTATCAGTCCAGATTATGTAACTTTTTCCCTCTAAGTGCTTTATATTTTGCTTTCATATAATTGTTATCATCCCATTTATAGTTCATCTGGTCATCTTTTCACCTATTCCTTTATCACGAATGGCTAAGACATGCAGTAAATCCCAGACGTGTTTCATTACATCCTGACCACCAGTTCAGCCACACAAACCACCTGCAGCTAGCAGGAACACTATCATTTCTACTTTTCCCTTATCCTCACCCCCTCCTCTTGAGGAAACTACCCCACACTAGTGTTCATATGAATTGCTACTGCAACTGGTGGGAGACCTTCCAGGGAATTTGAAGAGAATCTGATTGTGAATAAAATGGTTCAAGGTATAGACAGTCCACTGCACACCTTCTAATTACAATCTGAAGAAACAAAGTTTTGCCAGTATAGACAGTTTGGACCCCTTTGGAGGATCAGTTCTGATCCATCTGGATTTAGCTGCATAGTTTTTTCCTCTGCTTGTGTAAAAGCAAATTCCTGATGGTTTGAGAAAAGGCATGAAAGAGGAACAGTATATGAAGAGCTGTTCATGTGCATATGTGTGTAACATTTGAACAAAATAGTGCATGAGCATTTGTGCAAATTTGTTAAATGCAATAGCAATTTGCCACTTAATAGCTCAGAGATCTTGATCATGACAGCACTCTACTTTCCTAGGTGACTTACAAGCATGTAAGGGGACATAAGTGAACACTGTTCAGATGCTTCAACATATAGCTCCACGGCTACATGGTTTCTCTTGATATGATCACTTGATTCACTCTACCTGTAGCAATGATGTGTGATCTTATTAGAGGGTTCAGAGGCTTTTTTCTTTTGTTGGTACAGCCAGTGTACTGTGCATCATAAGCAGTTTGACGTATGAGAAGACCAAGAGCACAGAACTAACAATTGACCAGGTATGACTTTCATCACATGCCTGGTTTTTTTTTTTGTTTTTTTTTTTAATAATGCATATCAAGTGACAGAGCAGAATACAGGTATTCAAATCAGCACAATCGCATGAGGAAAATGACTAAATGTTCTCAACCTGAGCAAAAGCCTTCTGTATTTTTCTGATATACTTCACTGTGTGGTGTCCAACAGGGCGTAGGTGACTACAGTGAACAATCCTGATCACTGTGGCTCATTAAACATGAGAACAATGTGACACCACAGTTTGAAAATGAAGTTGATTGTTTCCTAGGCGTTCCATGACAGTAGATACTTTGTATCTTTAATACAATGGTAATAGCCATGGAGCCTGGCAGCATTTTAGAAAATATAGAGAAACAGAAGCAGTGTGCTACCCATTACTAATTTATCCAACTTTTAGCCTCTTGCTATCATTTCATTCTACAGGGTACAAAAACTACCAGATAAATGGTAGTTAAAACTACCAGCTAAAATGTAATTAACCAGGTCTCCTTAGTTAATTTGACAATATCATTCTAAAGTATTCAGGCAGTTCTGTGCAAACTCCATAAGCAAGGAGGCATGACAATAATTGGGGCCACAGTTAAAGTTTTTATCTTTATTATTTGCCAAGGTTTTCCTCTTTTCAAAGTATTTTTTGCCCAATGAGATTTACAAGTTCTCTGTATATTAGGATACCACATCGCTTAAACTACACTTAAACTAGGTGATATGCTGCAGAAACTTGTGTAAGAACTCTTCTGGTAAACTGTTTCAAGAACAGCTCTAAAATCTTATTCTTCAACCTGAATGATCAAGAGTCTTCAAAAACCCACTGTTAAAAAGAGAGTATTCACAGGGGAAATTCTGTTTGTCTTATCTGAAAATAACTAAACAAAAAGAATACCAGAATTCCAGTACTAATAACCTTGCAAATGGCTGAGATGATGGCCTACCTTATGCTCTCATCAGTCTATCAGCTTCATAGACCCCACTTCTAACCACCAAAGCAGAGACAGATGGGAAATAAAACAAAAAGCGTATACTCTGCTAGGCATAGACTTGTGCCTCAAAATCCCTGGAGGTGTAGTTAGCTCATGGTAATCCACCTCCTGTCATGGCTTATTGCTTAATTATGGTGATGTATTTAACTTATTTATCACAAGAAAGCAATAATCTTTCACTTTAAAGAAGTGTACATTAACCATGTTGCACTCATAATAGATCACAAGAATATCTAGTGTAGGATTTAAAACTATCAAGTAAGGCACATCGTTGATATCTAAATGTCCCTTGAGAAGCTGGAAAATGTCTATAAGCATATTTAAAATAAACTGCAATAGTACCAAAGCCTTTAATGGAGCTAAGAGAGCAGTTTTATGCACACTATCTTGCAGTAATCGCAGTAGTTTAAAATAGATTTTAATCAAGCACCATCTGCATAATAGGCTGAACAGACAACATAGAATTCTACTTATAACTCTTATCATATAACGTAAATATTGTAAAACCTCCACCATGTAAAGAGAATATGCTGCAGCAGTCCTTCAGTAATCGTGTTTCTGTTAGTTAATTCTTGCTACTTTCAGTCCTCTCACTCTCTTCCCTCTGAACTATGTTATTTGAAATTCTCTCGTAAGTGATATTCAAATGAGCGTGGAAGAAAACCCTGTTATCCATCTATAAAGAAATACATACTTGCAAACCGATAATGCTTCCAGCATTTCACAGTTATGCTTGGCAATAACCAAATACATGTTCAGTGATCCAACAGTATGAAAAATGACAAGGATTACATAACTGTAATATTCCAATGCTGAGGTGGTCAGAATAAAGCATGTAGTAAGTGGCCACTTTGTTTAGAATGTTTTTGCAGTTACTTACAATTGTTGATTTTTAAGTTCTCCCTTTTTTCTTCTTCTAACCATAGTCCCACACATCATATATAGAAGAATTAAGGAGACTTAGGGTTGTATACTACCTGCACAAACAATATACTTGGTCAAAGACTATAGTTCATACTTCCGTGGTCCTAAGCCACCTTCTGACTGTATATATACAGCCTTATAATCATGGTACTGTTATGGCTGATCTTATGGTCAAGCAACCTCAGCTATCTTGCTTTTAGAGCAACAGTGTCTAGGGCAACTGAGTTCTCTATAATGCAGCTCCTTTCCCGTTTTTGTGCTAGGGAGTATGTACAATTCAAAGTCCAAGACGCCTATGTGAAACAGCCTTTATTAGAAAGAGTACAGCCAAAAAATATTTAGCAGCTGCTGACATTAGTTCTGTATATGCTAAATAAAACTTAGAACATTTTGAATATTTACCACAGAATGAACTTCCTGGAAGCTCAGCGCACAAACAATTACACCAGTTTGTGAAGTTTCCTCATTACTGGCATTTGGAATATGTACGTTAAGCTGAAATGGTCATTTCTTACATGCATAGAAATCAGTGGTTTAGTAGGAATACAATTATATTTCTAGTCCAAACATACATATTGCTCATACCTTCTGTCAACCTCTTTTATAAATTCATGCAGACATGAACAGGACACTGAGATTTCTTTATTTTTTCTCTGGATAGAAATAGGTATAGTTGTTCGGGATTTCTCTACCAAATCTGCTATCAAAGGACCAGTGGCTTCTCTTTCACACATAAGACTGGGTATTTAGTTGATATAAACTAACAGATCTGACATTGAGATGATGGAGACCTATTCCATTTGAAAATGTGTGTTGTCTTTTTGATCAATGTTGGCAAACATCTTCTCCTGCTTGTCAAATAGGAGAATGTCACTGGTGCTATTAATGATAAGGTGAGTTCAGAGTGACTTGTTTTCAGCTGGAACATCTTACTGACTTCAGGAAGCTGTTCAAATGGGGTGAGATACAATAGCTTCTACATGACTGCAACATGTGCGCTTCTACTTCAGGACTGAATAATGAGTTCTGGCCCTGATCTATATTAAGTAGTATCACACAACTACATGACAGTTTATAAAACAAAGAGAAAACTACAAATTTACCAAAGTTATATACTCAGGTAAAAGACAGAGGTTCTCACAAGAGACAGAGTGGCTGCTGTACCTCTTCCTGTCCTCATCCAGTACCTTCTTTCACTAGGAGGAGACTTTCTGAGTGAGAAGAAACATCACATATCCCTCCAAAGCAGCTCTGAGAAAATGTAATACTATTGTGGCTGTGGAAAAGGATCTCCACAGAAAGCTGGTTTATCCTAAGTATCCATATCCATTCATTGGCAGCTTCCAGGGAGAGCAGTGTAACAGAAAGATAGACAGCAGAGGGGTTTAAAACATGAACTACAACGTTACACTAGCTTTTTATGCCAATTATTCAAAATCTCTTGTCTTTTATGGAGGGAACTACAGTGGAAGTATTGCACCAGATTCAACTGTGGCCAGCTTCAGGCATTTCCAGGAAGACGTAAGAAATCCCACAGAAGACAGGTGTGGTATAATAATGTGCCTGCTATCAAGCTTACAGTTTAATCCTTTTTAGTTGGAGACTAATTTAACCTCTCTACCATTATTAACCAAGTTTAATATCCTTTAAAACATTTCTGTTAGAACAAAAATTATGATTATTGAAGAATTTTAAGGCAATGTGTCAACTTCTGCATACTGAAATATTTTTCTTAAATTTATGTTGTGTTCTGTGCCTTTTCTCATCTTTTTCTGCTTGCATTGAGCATGAGAGAATTTTAAAGAGAGTTTTCCAAAATAATATGGCATGTTAAAAAGTTGAGCACTATATAATCTGGCTTCCATGGAGAAAGGACCAAGTTTTACTTGGTCTGCAGTGCTTATTATCTCTTTATTAAAAATATTATCTTCACATGTGTACTATCTGCATGAATCCACAATCCTACACTTCTGCTAGCATGAATTGTTTCAGTGAAAAAGTACATCAGAAATATGGGTTAAATAGATGAAGTATTTAATAAAAGAAAAAAGGATATATTAATTATTTGATTGGTTGTTTTCTCCAGAATTTTAAAGTATCTTGCACACTCCCACCAATATATAAAAAATACTAGCAAAGAAACAGGAGTAGCAAATAAATTATTATGGAAAAAGTAATGGCTGCCTGGAATTATTTCAACACAGCTGTATTCTAAAATCTCCCTCAGTAACAAAGTGCTCATTTACTATGTATGAATAATTCAGAAATTTTTAATACCTAAAGTTTGTGAAATTAGGGGAAAGACCTGAAATAAAACTTTAAATCTGAATTTATTTAAAATGTAGTAAAACATATGTCTCCAATTACATGATTATTTTATAGCTTGAGGCATGAAAAACAATATAATTTGAAAACAAATCAGAATTACATTTCTTGACTGGATTATAACTCCTCAGTGACTCACAATGTGTTTTCTTCACATTCTTTGCAAGTCTGCAACTTTTCCCTACAAGATATGGCCATGGTACAAAATCTTCACTACTGCATAACAACTGCTGCTTTGCAGTGACCATAAAATAGAGCTAAAATGTTCTCAATTTCAATATGCTCTATGCCTGGTTTATTGAATGACTTTGTGCTAAGTCCCAATCTTTTTTTTATCTCAGCTTTTGTGTCTGCAAAATTAAGATAATATACTTGCCTATTTTGGGGGAAGCTTTTCAGGATTTGGGGATGTTTGGGAGGTTTTTGCATGCAAGCTGCTAAATAAGTTGTCATTTATCATTTAAATAAAGGTTATTTTACTATTTGAATAATTATTACTTTTATGCCTGTAGCAACACTAAAATGAAGCTTAAATATGTCATGCTGGAGTGTTGGCAATTCCAAAAGCATAAATGCATAATGGGTCTTCAAATTTTTCAAGGTAAGATTTTCAAAGTTTGTAGAAGATCTTTCTATTCTGGTTGCTATGATGTTCTGTTTACTCATCCTGTGACCTAGTAGCAAAGACTAACATATTGTACACACAAGTTCATACTTTTTATAGCAGTAACTTGATCTTTAACTGGGAACAAACATCCATTCTATGCAAGTGAGAAAACACCTTTATATTAAAGACCTAAAGGAATGGCTATCCTTTAATTTTTTTACAGGACTCTAGTTTGCTCTTGCGAAGAAGAATTATGTCATTTACTCAAGCTGCCTGAAGAATTGACTGGAAACTACAAGTTCTGTATTCATAACCCTTTATTCACTTCAGTCAACCACCAACAATGTACGAAGTATCACCTTAATAACTGCGGCCATATTATTCATTTAGCAGGTCCTAAAAATATCCACCATTTACATAGTAATCCTAGCATCTAAGCCTACCTTAGAGCTATCTTCTCCTTCATCTTCATGGACTGAACTGGATGGTGAAGGAGTTGCAGATTTGCTTCCAGGTGGAGAGGGTGAGTTGTGAGGAACATTGTTTCCACCCATATTCAAACCAAGCTGTGCACTGAGCTGGGACTGGTTAATAGTAGTCAGCTGCCCGTGCTGCATCATTCCTGGCTGCCTAATATCTGCAGGTTGAACCCTTGACCTCATGGTTGCCATCTGAGGATGGGAACTATACTGGGCTCCTTCTGTATTCCGTAAATCTTGCATCTACAAGAGGAAAAAAACTGTATTAAGCATATCACTAATAAAGTGTTCTGTTCTTTTAGACCTCTGTTGGCCTGATTGGCTACATAAGGCTTAAAAGAAATGGCAAGCACTTAAATAAACATATAAATACTGGAAATAAACAGAATAGGATATGATTGACATTTGCATAACACTGACTGTTATAAACTGTTCAGGCTCTAGCCTCAGCCTGTGGGAATTGCAAAAAGCACTGAAAACTTGTTTCTTTACAGGGGGAACAAAAGGGCACTGCTTTCTGTAACTGTGTGTTGAATATTTCAGAAATGCTAACAAACGGGGCAGGTTTGCATTCTGAAGTTTAGAGCCAGATCAGAACGTGAATATCCTCAAAATTCAAGGCTATTTCCAGATCCTACTTTTCTTAAGATTTGTGTGTATTCGAGCTGAGAATTTGGAAGCTGGAGTTTTCAGAGTTGGAGTATCTAGTATTAAGTCCAATTCTATTTTGCCTGGTGCTGCCCAATGAGATACTGAAATTTTAAGGTTTCAGACTACTGACAAAAAGGATCCATTGATAGGCTGATTAAATGATTTCTGAGTTGATTTGCTGCTGAGACATATATGAACAGAAAGCTCGGAAGTTGCAGGATTGACAAATGAATCCATTGTGCTATGTGGGTCACCGCTTCTCAGCATTAACGAGACATACTATTTTAATTCAAGCAACAAATTCAGTCTCTGCAAGGATAAGAATTAAAAGCATTGGAGGATGAAACTCCATTCTTGTCCAGGGGTCAAATGTACCATACACACACACACTACAGCAGATTGCCTATAACATCTTTTCAGGATACTCATACCGAAACATGACAAAAAACAAAGAGTATCAAGATGAATTAAGCTAAGGTGTTACGTGGGTGATTTAAAATTGAAGTGTCAATTCAAAGCTGAAATGAAATAGATATAGTTGTCGTTCAGTGCATCAGACAAACATACCATGCGTATCAAGTGGAATCTGACAGTAGCTACCATTGTATAAGTTCCATTACGATAAGGACGCATGTTAATAGTTCAATGTATTAACATAACCACATTTATTCTACTGACAGTCTTTGTTAGACTTGTCATCCAAAACATCTAACGATGGCTCAGTTTTTTTTTTTAACTTCTTATACCTCGTGACTTCCATAACCTATCTCTCTCTCTCTCACACTCTCCTATATATCAGAGCAATTCGTGAAATACCTTTCAACTAGTAAGGCACAGAAAAAGGAAAGATAAACCTGTAACTTAACCTTTTCTCTTATTATTGACAGAGTAAAAAATTACAAATTTTAGGGAGATATTTTACGAGCTTGGAGATTGATTTTTGTAAGGCTGACTGGCTGGCAGTAAATCAAACTAATAATAGCATTAGTTCTGGAATACTTACCACTTTAAATGTACATGTATCTCTGAGAAGTATTTAGAATACATTCTGCCAACGTGACACCACAATTATACCTGTATTTATATTGCTTTAGAAATTAATAGCTTTTGGTAAAAAAGGCTTATCAATACAAACATGTTCAGGTTCATTTAATGACTACTAAAACACTGGAGGAGAGAAGGAGAGACAGAGCAGTGTATGAAACCAACTGAAGGCTGAAATTTGAATCCTGACAGACTTTCATACATTTAAAGATTGCTACGGACTTGTTCCCTTCCCTCCAGTACCAGCTCCTCTTCTAGTCAAACATACTAGCCTTGAAAGCTACCATTATCACTGCCTCTAGAAGACAATCTACACCAAAGCAGTTGTGCCCATAAAGCTCTAACTACTCCTCGGCCCCATCTCCCCGGATCCAGCTGTTTCGCTGAGCAGCAGTTGGCGGGGGCGAGCGGGAAGGCAGGCTGCCCCCAGGCCCTCTCCTCATGGTGCTCACCAGCGGCCATGAGGCCTGCTGCCAGCAGGGACGGCAGAGGCGTCGGGTCCCTGGTGATCCGGGGGAAGGAAGCAGCCTGCTCACGCGTGTGCTGCGTGCGACACCCAGCACAGCCCAGTGCCCTTCCAGGACATTTGGATTAGGAAAGTGTTGCCAGCAGGTTGAGGGAGGTGATCCTTCCCCTCTGCTCAAAACTAGTGAGGCCACAACTGGCGTATTGTGTCCAGTTCTGGGCTCCCCAGTACAAGAGAGACCTGGACATACTGTAGAGAGGCCAACGAAGGGCCAAAAAGGCAACTGAGGGACCGGAGCACCTCTCCTGTGAGGAGAGGCTGAGAGAGCTGGAACTCGAGAAGAGAAGGCTCGGGGGGGTCTTATCAATGTCTATAGACACCTGAAGGGAGGGTGCAAAGAGGACGGAGCCAGGCTCTGTCCAGTGGTGCCCAGTGCCAGGACAAGAGGCCATGGGCACAAACTGGAGCACAGGAGGCTCCCTCTGAACACCAGGAAGCACTTCTGTGCTGTGCAGGTGGCAGAGCACTGGCACAGGTTGCCCAGAGAGGATGTGGAGTCTCCTCCTTGAAACTATTCAGAAGCCACCTGGACATGGTCCTGGGCAACCTGCTCTGGGTGTCCCTGCCTGCACAGTGGGGTTGGACCAGATGACCTCCAGAAGTCCCTTCCAACCTCAACCATTTTGTGATTATGTGAATGTGTATCCAAATGATTTTATGAACTCTGGAATGGAAACAAGCACTATCTGAAACTCCTAACAACTGTTTTAGTCTTTTGAATCAATTTGCCAGCTATCTGCCTCATTGAAAGCAGGGCAAAGGTTATAATTTTAATTACTTTTTCCTAAGTAAAATACAATAGACATGTTATTTTTCAAATGCTCTCTCCTTTATTAAAAAATCTTTATATTATATAATCTATATATAATAAATATCTTCATATATTATATATATATTTAAAATTAGATACATAATATACATCTTCAAATATTATCAGGTAGATACTACACAGCATCCTGGGTTTGTCATCTTTAAACAACATATTTTTAAATAGTCTGTGTTCAGTTTTATCTCCAGTGCTGAATACACAGTGTGTTTTTAGATAAAAGGACACCGACTGGACAGTATTGGACATATCCCCATACAAAATACGTATATACATATTTGCAAGAGAGTCCTTCACTAAGGAGATTCTGAGGAATGCAAAAGAGGTGGTGCAGTAGAAAAAACAGTATTCTTCTTTTTATGGGGATTCAGCTTGTCTTTTGAATTTTTAAATTAGATGAATAACAGGCTGCCTTTACAAAAACAGGAATAAGTACCACGGATACAGCTTGCTTAAAAATACATGTTCCCTTTTAGATGCTAAGCCAAAAACTGTCATCTAAGGGACCTGCCTGCAGAGAAGTGTGAGCTGGGAACATGCCAGTGACATCCATGCACAGAGCTGTGGCCCTCCACAAGGAGGATCCACATGGCTCTGCATCTGCAGATGAGATTTTTGTCTCGCCTCTCTTTGCCACGGACTGCAGAGCCTTCCCAAATCCTGACCCTCCCTAAGGAAACAATAGGATTGTCTAAGAAAATGGAAACTTGAGTAAGAACAGGCAGCTGACCACATTGACTGTGAAAAGTTATGATGTTATACTGTGGAAAGCATGTGATGATGAATCTTCAGGTTTCTAAAGAATCAACAGACTTCAAGAACTGTTCCATTTTCTTTGTTGGCTTCAAGAACAGTCCCACCAATGAAAACCACATACTTGCGTTGCTGCTGTGGTGTGACAGTATGGCCCTGTGCCCCTGTTTCAAACACTGTGATGACCTTGTCTCTGCGAGAACAGTGGCACTGACCATACACATTCTCTGTCAACATTACAAGCAGAGTATGACCAATTTCTTATAAACTGCCTCAAAATCAGAAACTTCCTATTGCTTGTTCTTCCAGATGGAGTTTTACAAAGCCCACCAACGTGTGGTTGTGCTGGAGCCATATTCAGCATGCAGAAGCAATATTGCAAACACATTCTGCTGAAATACAAAGCTGAATACAAATCCTGCTGGATGGCAGAATGCCAAATGGAAGAACAAAGTTAAAGAATTTGCTTGCTACAGAGGATAAGGACAGTCTTAAACTGATGCTTTCAATGGCCTCTCTGATGAGGTAATAATGATAATATCTGGCACTTCAATATCATTCTCCATCTGTCAATTCAATGTTTCACAACTTGTGTTATATTCAGCTTTATAACATGCCTAGTTTTATTTTGATTTTACTAATGGGGAAGCTATGATACATTTCTTTTCATGGCTATATATTTTTTACTGTTTGTATTTCGCTCATAAGCAGAAACTGAGCATCCACCCATGTAAGTGTTTGACTGCAAGTTAAAAGACATAGTAAGAATATCTAATTCTGAGGTGTGTACCAATAACCCATCTAATAGTCACATATTTAGTGCACTACCAGAACAGTCCATTTGTTGTCTGGCTGAAAACAAGATCCTAAAAGCTCCTAAGGTAGCAAGAATAAAGCTAAAGTGCTTTAAACATCAGACCATCATTCTCCCCATCAGCTTCAAGCAACAATGAAGAAAAGCATGCTATGCAGAATAGAGAGATATCATCCCTACACAGAAACATCTTGCTGTGGGACAATATGAATATAGTACCCTAATCACAGAAAATAGTGCTAGAAGGGACCTCAAAAGGTTATTTAGTCCAACACTTTATCTCACAGCAGGATTAGCTATACCTAAATCATTTCTGACAGATGTTTGTCTAACCTCTTCATAACCTCCCTAGGCAATTCTTGTGCTTAACTATCCTTACAGTGGAAAGGGCTTTTTTTCTGTAATGTCTCACCTAAATCTCCTTTGTTGTAATTTAAACCTACTACTTTTTGCTCTATTCCCAGTGGACATGAGGGATGTTTTTCCCCTTCTTTACAGAAAAGTTGTACACACTAGAAGGCTATTATGAATTTCCTTTCAGTTTTTTCTTCTTTAGACTAAACAATCAAATGTGAAGATTGAAAGACTTTTTTCATATGCTGTGTTTTCTACACCTCTGATCATTCTTCCTGCTATCCTTTGGATTATGTCCAACAGTCTTTGTCTTTCTTGAAATATCATGCCCCAAACTCCACAAAATACAGACATTTTTATCTGACACAGCTTTCAGATAGAATCCTTCAAGTCTCCCACAGGATCTAGGATAAAGCATTAAAAAATCCCTAATAATCTGTCTTTTTGATATAAAATGGTTACTCATGCAAGATGCAATGAGAGTCAAATGGCAGGACCCTTAACTAACAACCCAGAAGCTGGCTTTAGGAAGCAAATAAGTTTTTTGTAAGAAGCATTAGTCAGGCAGTTTCAAATGGAATGTGCTGTTAGCAAAATAATTCCCACATTACTTTTCTTGTTACAATTAAGAACTGTGATGCAACATCTCTCTCAAAAGCTGTAAAATTCCAAATTGTCCCTCCCTACTTAAATACATTTCTAACAAATGTAATCCTTAAATGAAAGAAGAAAGACAAGTTGCCTTAACAGACTGAAGCAAATATGACAGGTCTAAGTGTATGCAAGAAACACTAGGGATTATACACTTTAGATGAAAACATTAAAATATAAGGAAAATTACACAGGGCTTACTCACTGAAGTAAGCAGACCTCACGTATCTCACAACCCCACGCAAATTCATACCAAGGCACAGCAGTCATTTCTAATATCAGCATACATTTCTAATATCAGCACCATGTCTTACAGGGATTTTTGCTTGTTTTTTTACTAGGTGAGAGCTCATACAAACTTTTCTGATGGACACTGTGGAAGTGGTTGATGGTCCTTTACTTCTTGTCTAAGTGTTCAAGGTAAATCAGGGAGAAACAATTGTGCATACTAATGTGAAGCTACGTATGCTTCAACCAATTAATTCAAATAAAGATTTTGGGAGAAAAACCCAGAGAATCTTAAGCATTATCTATGAAGATAACCACAGTGTGCTTTCTTCTTCACTGATGTCATCCATCTTAGTCACCCTGTAGGTGCCACAGATGTTCTTTGGTAGGCTGAAGAGGTTTCTGTTATTAGTATTTTCATTGGTATTCCCAGAACAACTTGTGCCAGTACCTGTGCCATATTAAAACTGTACATTTGTCTGTTCCCAAATAATACAACATTAAAATGTAGCATTAGCCCCAATTGTGCCAACCTCCTAAAAAGTCATGAGATTTGCTTAGAATTTTTACTGTTTTTATTTTAAGTGGTTTAATCATCTTCTACCATAAGCCAATGCACATCTGCAAGATGTTTTCCAGTGACACAGAGATGATCATTAAAAAAGAGAGAAAAAAATCGAATTTTTACATAATCGCTTGACTCTGTAAGTAAAGGTTTAAAAAGAAAAGAAAAAGACAACATTAAGTGGCCATTTTTTTGAGAGCTGATACACTGAAAAGGAACTGTGTTTTGGAGAACATAACCATCCTTTATGGTGAAAACAAACAATTGCAAAACCAAAAAACTTGTAAATTTTTTGTAATGATCCAAAAAGCAAGCAATATTCATCACAGAATCACAGCTATGTTTAAACTTAAACATGTCTACAAATACAAAAAAAAAGTCCATTCTATACACCCAAAACTTTCACTCAGTTCGTACCATTATCAAGCAGTAATGATAAAGTTACTGATAAAGCAGTAACTCCATGGTTATTCATTGTGTATTGGTGGTTAGGATTTTAGATTAGTAACAACTGAATCAAAAGCAAACAATGCAGTTTCATGCATAGTTTTACATCAAGGTGACGCTATTCAATGCAGTAATGTAAAACTAGTTGAACACCTGCATTTGTACACTAGAGAAGAACAAAAAGTGACCCCAGTATTCAGAAGTTTGAAATCTGAAAAGTTAGGATTCACTGATCAGAGTGGATAAAACTGTAACCGGTGTGTATGTCCTGTCATGAGCAAAGGGGGATCAAACCCTAATATCCACAGTTAAAGTAGAAATCATATCTGTAAGCAATTCTTTTTATATATACAAAAGAACAAGTGCTGAACAAAGGTTTGTAATGAGACCAAAGTTTCTGTAAAATGACCACAGAGAACCATTCAAAACACATTAAAAGGAATAACTCAAAGCACCACCTAATAGAAAAAGGGATGTGTGTTTTCATCATCTCATTTTATAATTCTCTTCTGTATCAGCTAACTGCATAATGAAAGACTGAGTTTTAAAGTAAGTGGGTATTCGGGGAATTTTTTAGTGTTGTACACAAGTGCATTTTATATACTATGCCCAGTGCATTTTCAGGATAAAATGAAAGGATCATTCAAAATTTGTGTTGATTAGGAAAACAGTCTTAAAATTAAACAGCAGAAACTTAACATACAAAACAAACCCTAACCTAAAAAAAACTATTAAATTTACTATTCTAATCTTTCCAAAATCATTCTGTTAAAAATTAAACCGCTTTAGATTGCTTTATATAGTATTGGTTCTGTAAGTGATCTTAAGCTCCTTTAAAACAATTATATACTCAAAGTTTGACTGCAAAATTTTATAGCGCAATCACATAACGACAAGAATGCAATAATATACAGTTTCTATATTTCTTGGTACACAGTTAATTTGGTGACTATTAACATTCTTTTCTACTTTATGTTTTAATATCCTTTGAGTCACACAGGGCCAAGGTCTCAAAACTAATCATAAAAAACTACCGACTGCTATTCACTCTAATATAATAACCCTTTATTTAAAACAACCTCCAATAAATTTCATTATAAGAAGTTATTAAAAGGGTTAAAAACCCATTAAATGTCAAAGAATTTGCCTGACTCGAACTTCTAATAAAGAAACAGAATGGGCTTTCTTTCTGAATTATTTAAATCTTTACTGACTGTGCGCTGAACCATGAAATTAGAAAAGTGTTATTAGAAGTGTTCTCTGGTTTTTACAAAAGTTGTAGCATAGAATATATCAAACCACAGTCTTTAACTAGACTAGTTAAAGAAATAGGTTTTTAATCCTGAATACATGGTTTTCACTGATATAAAGGGTCGTAATTAAAAGTCTGGCCTGGAAGCTGAAGATAATAAAATTATTATTACAGGAGCATACATGTTCATTTGGTATATTCTAGATGCATGTTTCCATTTTAATTTGGACAAATATCTTCAATTTTGTTTGATCTTGCAAAGTCCGCTAATTTGGATCCTCTCAGCAAACAATTAAGCTTTTAATAGTGACTCATTTTAAAGAATTAATGGTGAATAATGTGTGTTATCTTTTTCTCTTTTTTTAAGAGTCTAATGCTTAACAGCAGGTATAGGTTGACAGCAGACAAATGGAGTCTAGGAAGTGCAAGTCAAATATTCTAGCATGCATCTCCTGATAACAATATTATCCCTTCACTGCATTTTGCAAATAACAACAGAACCATTTTCTATTCCACCAATTATTTACATAAGGAAAACAATCATGCATTTCACATTTATTTAAGTGATGCTAAAGAATGCCTGAGTCAGCAGTATATTCACAGGTTCACTCAAACACACCTGAATCAATAGCCTTTCACCAAAAGAAATGAAGTCAGAAAGACGATTGAGAAAGACAATATTGTTTTCCATTCTTTTAGACAATAAAAATAGAAGCATCCAAGGGACATGAAATGATTAGATCTAGGAATAAAAAACAGATCCTTGGAATTACTGCAAGCAGTGCTAAGCTGTGCTTGCTGCAGGGCAGGAGGGAAACAGACAACTACAGTTGTCTTGGCAGTGCTTTGCTCCTGTGTCTAACCCAAAACAACTCAGTTGCCAATGTGAGATTGCTGAAAACTTCATTGAGTTCTGC